>CM060114.1:39195903-39795903 GCA_030522415.1 Channallabes apus
TATAGTATAAATAAACTTGCCTTGCAGTGTCCTAGATAAATGGACATAAGATAATTTTTCAGTGACTTAAACGCCAAGTAAGTACAAGTTCACATATTAAGGAAATTTAGCTTTAAGAATGGGTGCTTATGAAAATACTAATGTCACAATATCAATCACAGGCAAAGGAGACAGAAATTATTGAGGGACAGGTAGACCAGGGTCAATCAGATGTACAGTGTTGGGTAAGTGTGGTGCTTTTATTGAAGGGATAATGACAGATTTTTTAAAATTTTTGGGGGGTGAACAATTTCTTTAATGTTTTTTTGAGTTGTGGCTGTTTAGTAGAAAGTAATAGGCTCACCAATTTACAGTATGATATTTCAATTTAGCAAGTGTAATGTAAACAAGTTAGTTAGTATGAGTATGGAAAACATCTTTTCCTGCATTTTTTTCTGCTTCAGGAGTCAGTCTGTTCTGAGACAGTGAGAGTAGAGGAAGGGGCAGATTCAGGACCAGGGAGGGAGCCGGAGACAGCAGAACAAAGAGATGATATTGCCAGCACCAGCACAGGGAGCACAGTTTTTAGTTTAGATCTCATGTTTACATTTTATTGTATGTTGATGGCTTGACTGTAAATAACATAAACAATGCAATAAATAGTTTTGAAGAAAAATATGCTTTGTCATTGAACCTGAGAAAAACTGAAAATAACCATAATGGTGCAGTCTCCGTGCTACAATAATAATGATAGAAGCAAAGTTTTTCACTGTGGGGACATATCTTTATAAGTACAATTTGACTGTATTATATGTGTCCCCTTCAAAAATTGCTCATGAGAAATTTTATATTTATTGTCCCCCCTACTGCTAAATGAAATTTACGCCCATACTTGAGGCATCCTGGAGGCAAGGGGCGGGTGCACGTGCCTGTATGTGTGTGTGTGTGTGTGTGTGTCTTTACAGTAAAACGTGAAAGCGCGCTCAGTTACAGCTCAGTCCCTCTTCTCACCTTTAATAGGTGAGAAGTTATCAAACCAGTTTCGGATGGGGGAATTAGCACAATTCAGGGGTTTAAAACTATTTAACAAAACCGAGAGGTCTCTGCCTAAAATGTATTTCTCCAGCAAAGCATAGAATAAATAGAAATAAAATGTAAAAAAATATTAATAATATTGATCTTAGCTGGATGGTCTAATTCTCAAAACCGTTTAAGAAAGACTTAACACACTATAACTAGAATATTTACAAAACTGAAAGGTTGTCTTATGAATAATAAAAAACAACAACTCATAACTCAAAAAGATAATATGTTTTTATATTTTTTTCGATCATAGACATTAATTAACTATATATATATATTGTAGCATTTTTCGACGCTAGCAGGGATCTTGGAGTACGAGTGAGCTTACTTGCTCCCCAATGCAAATGGCTGGGGAGTAGTTTAATATCTCTCAGCACAAGCACACATACACAGGTCAAGCACACACACATACACGCACCCAACTTAGCCGAAGCCACTAACACAAACACCCTTCTCTCTCATGGTAGAGACAGAGAAAACACCCCGCAAAGCATGACGGTCGTCAGCCGCCGGCCCGCCCACGCCACACTGCCCCCACCCGAGCTGTGACCGTCCCCGGTCACCATGACTCTCAGTCTTGGAGGCGTGAAGGCGGTCGGCGTTCACGGGGTCCTGTTGTAGTGCACATTGTCCCGGAGGCGGTTCGGCCTCCGCAGAATTCGCTGTCTCGCCGGCGTGCGGCTGGTAAGGCGCCAGACGGTCTCGGTGGAGCAACACTCGCGCCCGCCCCGCCAACCACACCCGGTAGATGAACTTGGCGGGCTGAGCTAGTACCGTACAGGGGCCCACCCAGTGAGACGTGAGCTTGGGTGAACGCCCTCTCTTCCTTCCGGAACACACCCACACCTGCTCACCAGCAGCAAAGCCTCGCTCCTGGCTGTGAGTGTCCACGCCCACACGCTCCACAGGTGCCCCCACCCGAAAGTCCTGCAGCGGTGCCCGCGAGCGCTGGGTGGGGCCCTTCTTTACCAGCGGCGGCGCAGGTGAAATGACTGCGGGCGATGCTCTCGGCGAGGGAGTAACTCGGCACACGCGCTCTTTCCTTCGACGCGCTTTGCTGCCCGGAGGTTCACCTGGCATGACCACCGGCGCTCGTCCGACGGCTGCTGGGGTACGCTGTCCCTCAGTCCCAGGAACGTTGCCTCGGCATCGCCGCGAAACCCCAGAGACGTTGTCTAGCCGTGACGGGTAGCCCTGTCCCCGGCTAGATTCACCTACCGAGTGCCCCCGAGCTGCGGGCGATCGCTCGGCCCTTTCGCCGTGATGCACCGCAGTTATGGGTTCAGCGCGCTGTGCTGCGCGTAGCGCCTCGGTGAGGGAAGCTGGTGCTGCTAACCTGGTGTGCTCACGGAGCCGCGGCGGTCGGAGTCCTCGAAGAAAAGCGTGATAAGCCAGCTCTTCCTGCTTATTGGGCTCGCATTTTGGATAGCCCCGGCGCGCCAGGCCTCTTAAGTCCATGGCGAACGCGCCCAGTGGCTCAAATGCGCGCCGCTCGCGGACTGCCAGCTCCTCGCACGCTGCTTCTTGACGATCACCGGCGCCGAACCGGAGGTGAAGCGACTCGCGAAGCTTTGCCCAGTCTTTCCGCTCATCGGCCCGGAGGTCTTCCAGTGCCCGGAGCGCGGCGCCCTTCAGCGAGAGTGCAACCCTTACAGCCGTTTCCGCCGTAGACCAGCCTGCGAAGTCGGCGGCTAGCTCCACTTGGGCGAAGAACGCGTAGGGCTCGACGGCGCCGTTGTAGGAGGGAAGGCGCAGTTGCAGCGCACATCGCCGACACGGAGCTGTAGCTTGCTCCGACACTTGCGCAGCGTCACCGTTGGGCTCCGTTCCGAGAGCCAGTGCCGGGATCCTCATCTCACCGCTCCATTTCTGTCGTGCCGTTTTGCTGGCACTTGCTCCATCCGGGAGATGCTTCTTCCGGAGTCGTGCTGCAACTCGGCGGCCCTCCTGAATCTTTCGCAGGTCCTCCGCCGTTCGCTCGAACTCTAAATTCTCCATCCCACTTCTGACACCAATGTAGCGTTTTTCGACGCTAGCAGGGATCTTGGAGTACGAGTGAGCTTAGTTGCTCCCCAATGCAAATGGCTGGGGAGTAGTTTAATATCTCTCAGCACAAGCACACATACACAGGTCAAGCACACACACATACACGCACCCAACTTAGCCGAAGCCACTAACACAAACACCCTTCTCTCTCATGGTAGAGACAGAGAAAACACCCCGCAAAGCATGACGGTCGTCAGCCGCCGGCCCGCCCACGCCACAATATATATACTGGACACAAACAGCAAAAAACATGATGAAAAGCAATAAAGTGCTTAGGGCTTTTCATATTTTTTGCTGTTTGTGTCCAGCATTGAATAATTATTTCATCCATTATTTGACCACGGCTGGGAATAAGAGCTGGAATGTGATTGTGAATTATATATATATATATATATATATATATATATATATATATATATATATATATATAGAGAGAGAGAGAGAGAGAGAGAGAGAGAGAGGTGTTTTGCTGGCGAAAAACATTTTAGGCAGAGACGTCTACTCGGCCTTGTTAATTGTTTTTAAAACCCCCAATTGTACGAATTCCCCCATCAGCGAAATCATGAATGAAAGGTGAGAAGAGGCATTATAATACAGTGGGGGTTCTGTGGGTCTCCAAACTCAGAAGGCTACGTGTCAGCCGATAACTGCTCCTTTGATCTTCTGGTTAAAGCGGCGCGCCGACTGCTGATGAATAGCCTGTACAAGCCAAGCTCTTCCCCAAAAAATAATGTGAATGTCTGCAACAATCACTAACCATTAAAATGTTTTTTTTGTAATTAAACACGAATATATAAATTGTATTTTCTTTACACATAATCAAAGAAACAATCAAAGAAATCAAGTAAAAGTTACATAATTATATTTAATGCACAAATTAGATTTATTTAAAATAGCCAAGTAAAGGTAATTAATTCCCAGATAGCAGACACACTTTGCAGAGATAATGCTCCCTAATGCATGTTACAATGACCAAATATGATAATAAATAAATAAACCACACTCTCAGCTAATAATAAAACAGATTCGTTTATTTTTTTTTATTTATAAAAAATACATTTAATAACAAGCAAACATTTGATTAATTTATAGAAAAACTAGAAAACAGTAACTTACAAATGAGGTCTCAATTTGAAAAGATGTACAAAACATAAAACACCACAAATAAGTATTAATCATAGAAACAAAATTAAACACTAACAGAAACGTTTTGTACTTTATGATTTTTAAATATGACCGTTAGATCCGGTTGGTCAGGAAACTCCTGAAGTCAGATGCAGACACACTTTCAGTCACAAACTGCTGTGAAAAAAATAGAGATAGATATTCAATTAAAATTCATGATACTTAATTTAGCAAATGAACAATATTTATACTTTGTTCCTCTCGCTTCACAACTCATGAGAACAGACCGAAACCAGAACCGAACCGGAGATTAAGGAAAAAGTGAGAAGCGAGAATCATGTGTGGAAAGATTAAGCATGCAAGGTCACAGGATGACTCTACTTCTTTTTCTTGTCTGCAGTGCGATTTAGACAAATTAGAGCTGCTGTCAATACTGTATGAACATATGTACAGGTTCTTTACAGTTGAAATTTAACTTGTAACTTATTAATAAAATTCGGATTCAGAAAAAAAAACGTTTATTGCTAGTGCTCTTTTACCATTTAATGCTTTAACACACACGACTCAGTTTGTTCAGAAATGGCATCTAACTGGCGAGGCTTTGTCTGAACACGCCGTTTTCACTCGGGGTGGGGGTAAGAAATACACATCTCGGTGTATTAATCCGCGCGCTCGGTTCGTTATTATTTTATTTATTTATTTATTTACCACAGGACCCCTGGGGGGCTCCGTAGGTTCAGGTTTTTACATGAAAACGGTGTTTTGTGAATATCCACACTATTAAAAACTGAAATATTGCTAATTGTACGTCCTGAGATTAAGATGAACATTAATTGGGAGTCATGAAAGCGAGAATCACATTCAAAACAGAAAGGTAAACTTACCTCGACCACGACAAACTCCAGCTGCAGCCACGCCGTGTTGTACCTCCATGATGATTCCCAACCGACTGATCCACAGCGCGGGCACAGCGTCCATGCTGGAGCTGAACTTAGAGATCGCTTGAGGTAACAAAGAGTGCTTCATCTCAGATGTCCATGTGATTTTGTCTGGTTGAGTGGAGGAGCATGACTGGCGCAATATCTTGTCATAGTAGGAACAGTCAGGAATGAACTGCCTACAATAGTTTATAAGTCCAAGAAAGCCCATCATTGCTTGCTTCGTGGCAGGTGGACGAATCTCGACAACAGATTGTATGCGATCAGCAGATAATGTTCTTTGTCCAACATCAATGTTTGCGACATAAGTCCTCAGTTTCAGCTGAGAGGAGGATGCCATCGGCGTATAACAGAAGTCGGACTTTCTCAGGCAGGGTCAGGGAAGCCATGGCATCTCTTACAACAGAGGAGAACATAGCTGGAGAGTTTGAACCCTTGAGGAAGACGAGTCCAGGTCAGATGTTGGTTTTTGAAGGTGAAAGCGAATATAGGCTGCGTCTGCTCACTGACAGGGACACTGAAAAAGGCAGAACACAAATCAACTACTGTAAAATATGAATGATTTGGAGGTATTGACGTCAAAATGGAAGGGACATCTGGAACAATAGGACTTACAGGAATGACAATATCATTAATTTTTCGCAAATCTTGTGTAAATCTCCATCCTTTTCCACCTGCCTTTTGTATAGGATTAACAGGTGTATTGTATGGAGATTGTGTAGGAACTAGGACACTTTGTTCTATTACTGACAAAATCCCTTTCTCAATACCTGCCTCTTTATCTGGTGAAAGAGGGTATTGCTTACAATACACAGGTGTCAGTGTTATAAGTTTTGCTGTGTATGGTGTAGTGCAAACTGTGCCCACTTCATTAGCATGAGTAGACCACAACCTCGGAGGTACAGAAGACAAGTAGGATGGGATGACAATAGATCCATCAGTAGAATCAACCTGTGGGATCACATCAGAGAACATAGTCAGATTGTTAGGGGTCTCTAAAATGGTTTTGCCTTCTGCAAAAGATATACAACAGCCTAATTTAGAGAGTACATCTCGGCCTAGTAAATTGAACGGAGATGAAGGTATCACCACAAATCGATGACGGAAATGCAAATTTGGATCATCTGGGCTAGTTACAGGAAGTTGAAAAGTTTTAGGGCATGAAATTGGGACCCCATCAATCCCTACAGAGCTGATAGTGGATGCTGAAACAGGGCCGCGGTACTGAGAACCACTAAAAGAAGAGCATGTAGCTCCAGTATCCACCATGAAGGGATAAGGAGTACCATTGATATTTAACATTAAAATGGGTAGGTTTTGTGGATCATTATTCAGTACCAAGTTCAACATACTCACTGTGGGGTTCCTGCTCTGTGGGTAGCCCTATGGGCGAAAGTCCCACTGTGTGTTAACAGGTGTAGGCCTGATTGGGCCCATAGTACCTGATGGGGTGGTCTGATGCATTTGGTGAGCCTGGGAAGTAGAAGAGACATACCCATTTTCCATATCGTTACATTTTTGTCTACAGTCACGTGCCCAATGTCCTTCTGCCTTGCAATAATTGCATATTGTCTGTTTGCATTGTCTTTCCCAGTGCCCTAGGTTATTACAGCGTTTGCACCTGACATCGTGGCGTTTGGCGGATTGTTGTGAACCATAATCATAAACAGCGGCAAGAGTTTGATTAGAGTTTCCGCTGTGATTGGCGATAAAGGCACCTGCAGCATCCAGATCACTCACCATCCGTCCCAGGAGTTGTATGTCAGGTTCATTTCCGGTTCCTGCTAGGGAAATTTTGAGAGTTTTGGCAGAATCAGTGTTCATATTATTAACAAACGTAGTTTGAAAGAGTTGTGTGAAATGTGGAGGAATATTATGACCAAAGGGAAGCCCTCCGTGTGCAGACCATGCAGTTTTAAACCTATTAAAAAAGGCAGTTGCTGATTCACCTTGATCCTGTCTGATAGATGCCACCTGTGAGAGATCACATGAAGATTGATATTTCTTTACAAGAAAAGCTTTAAGTTCAGTAAACATGTTATCAACATGTTTGTAATCTGCCCATGAATAATAAGCACTCCATGTGTCTCCATTAGCATCAACCTCATCATCTATAGGTACATCATGTTTGTGATTAAGAGAGGGCACGTCTTCTTGTAACGAGGAATCCGTCACCTCTGCTCCTAGAACACGTGTTAAGATGCACCTGAAATCAGGACCAGTCAACTGTGAATAACGTGTTGTGCTTTTAAGTTGATCACAAAATAAGTGAACATCAGATGGTTTAGGAAGGCTAGAAACAATGCTATTGATATCACATAGAGTTGAAGGTGAAATATTCCATCTCTTTTCTCCACATGTAACAAAGGGATATGAAAAATTAGGTGTTGTAGATGTGAGACAGGGACCATCAGCGTTCTGTGACCTTTGTAATGACTTATCTGACACATTAGAGGGAGCACCTTTTGATTTTACCATACCATGGCCCCCACCTTGAGAGCTATGTGTATCCATGGTTAAAGAATAGCTAGGGGGAGCAGAGACAATAGGTGATTCCACCTTAGTAGTGAGAACAGGAAAAGCATGTATGACTGGTTTGGAGTTGGGGGTGAGTTTTCACTCACGAATATTAACTTTACTGTTTTTAGTTATCACCTTATTAGAGCACTCACCATCCCACTTCGGTTTCAAATCACGCCATGTAGTAAATGCTTTTTTCATATATTGACTGTCCCACTGTGGATCACCATAACCTTGATTAATTAAAAGATCAGCAGTGATAATGCCAGCATTGTCAAATGACCCTTCTCTTGGATAGTGTCTCCACTGAGAAGAACCCTCCGTCCATCCAGCCAAATTGTTAATGAACGGTTGAACAAAAATTCCAAATCCTTGATTATACATTCAATCATTGAGATCAATCAATCAAGAGACTGTTTGGAACGACCATTTCCCATCTTGTTATCAAGTTACAGTTAGTAAACAAACCAAGCTTATCGAAGTTAAGCGGACACTTTAAGCTTTTTTTTTTATAATTTTTTTTATTATAATTATTATAATTTTATTTATTTATTTATTTTTATTTTTATTGTTTTTTTTTTTTGTTTTTTTTGTTTTTTACGGGTGGTGTGATGTTCGAATAGAGTGTATCAGAATATATTTAAAACTGAAGAATACTGTAATCTATAAAGTGTATTATCAAAAATGTGTAATATCTCCGCGTTCCTGATAACACTACCAGGAATATGGATTCTATTTCAAATCTCACATGCCTCTACATCTTTGGAGATCATAGACACATTTATCAAATACCAATATAGTGAATTAATGAGTATATATTTAAAACTGAAGAATACTGTAATTTAAAAGTGTATTATCAAAAATGTGTAATATCTCCGCGTTCCTGATAACACTACCAGGAATATGGATTCTATTTCAAATCTCACATGCCTCTACATCTTTGGAGATCATTCACACATTTATCAAATACCAATATAGTGAATTAATAAGGCATTCGGCCAATCTACCCTGTTTCTGAGAACACTCTCAGAAAAATGGAGCTCAGGTGCGCCGGGCTGAGTCCACACGCCTCTACGTCAGGGAGACAATAAAACTCATGCACCCCCCACGTGTATAACTGCAACTGCACGCCGCTCCCTGTTCCAAAGAACACTCTAAGGAATATGGCTATAACCAATTCATTTATTTATTTTCTAGCCACGCGCCTCTACGCCAGGGCCAGCTTATACACAAAGTGCATGCTACAAATGCCTCACTAAATTACCAATATTGAAAGTGCATAAATTATGTAAACAGAATTTAGCGAACGTATAACTCTTAAAACACACCCGAAGTAGCGCGTCTCCTCTAGCAGGACGCGGTTTGATGACGTAGGTACTCGCGACAACAGCGCTGTGTATGTTTTTAGCTTATTGCTAACACCGGTTCAGTTTCAGTTAAAGACCTAGTTTAATCTACATCTTTCAATTATCCACAATCGCTGTAATTTTAGTCAATAAACCAACGCGAGTAATGTCAAACGTTGCGCGAAACAAAAACTAATTAAAACGCATAAAGTTTTTTTCAAAATATAACCCAAATACACGCCAATTTACTATATAAATGAACTATTGGTTCAAAAACTTTTCCGACCAACGAAGGAAGTACAATAGCAAAAATACTGCTTAACTTACCTTCCTGGAGAGAAAAGGTTAGACGAGCCCCCAGATTGTAAAGTTTTTTCTAAAGTTTTGTAGTAGAAGAGGCGAGTTGCTCGGTCTGTCCGCTGTGTTTCGGTAAGCTTTTCTGGCGCCAGGAGAGATTCAGTCAAACACACACACACACGTTGTCTGTCAGAAAGGTCTCTGTTTATTAACAGCAAAAGATGGGGTTTATATATATTTGACCAAACGCCTGGGCTATAGACATATGTTACTACAAAGAGCATGAACCATTGTAAATGTCCTGGTGAGATCCTGAAGAATCAAAGGAGAGGAAGATAGAGGTGTCCGTGCAGAGACAGATCACAAGATGTTGGCTCTAGTTAGGGGGAGAGGGGGAAGGAGACAGAGAGAGAGAGGGGAAGAGAGAGAGACATAAAGAGAGTATGGGAAGGTGAGTGTGGGAGCGTTCACACCTTTAAGAACAGATGCAAGAGGAGACAGGAAGATAGCAGCAGGAAAGATTTAACACGTTAATATCAAATCTATGAGGAAGAGAACAAGAGAGTAGAATCAACTCCTTTATATATAAAATAATTCTAACAACTAGCTTCCCAATAAATCCCACAACCGCTTCCGTAAACACGCTGACGTCATCATCGGAGCTGTTTCATGAACATGTCTCAGTCTGCGTCATCGAGTGCGTCCTGTAACGCGGCCACCGATTGGTCCGTCCAGCACGCGACCTCCCTCTGAACCGGAACTTCCTGTTTCAGCCTTTGTTTATATTTTGGCATGAGGAAGATGGCAGCATTTACCAAACGCTGGACGAGATTGCGCCTTGTAGCCGTCCTTGACCGTTGTATAACAATGATCTAGTGTTCTTTCGCCCCTGTTGGGGCAGGAGATGTGCTGATAAAAGTTCGGCGCTGCGCGTTTGAGGTTGGCACTATTAAAGTCCCCCGCCACAATGAGCGCAGTGTCCCGGTGTTGTGTCTGGTGCTGTGTGAGTGCCTCATGCAGCTCGCATGAGGAAGTGTCAGTGTCTGCTTGTGGTGGAATGTAAACGGCACTGATTATGACCGATGTGAACTCCCGTGGAAGATAAAAAGGACGACACATGATGGACAGTAGTTCCAGATTTGGTGTGCAGGAGCGTGTAAGAGGAACAACGCTCGCGCTGTTGCACCAGCTGTTGTTCACCATTAAGCACACGCCGCCTCCCCTTGACTTCCCCGAGTCCCGCGTCCTGTCCATGCGGTGAACCGAGAAGTACTCGGCTGGTTGTATGGTGTGGTCCGGCACCGCTGGGTTCAGCCATGGCTCGGTGAAGCAGAGGAGATTGCAGTCCCGAATGTCTCTCTGGAACTTTATCCTGGCCCTGAGGTCATCGAGTTTTTTCTCCAGTGACTGGACGTTGGCGAGCAGGATGCTAGGCAGTGGTGTGCGGTGTGCGCGAGCTCTCAACCGGTTCCTCACGCCAGCTCGTTTCCCTCGGGGCCGCCACGTCGCGTCGCATCCATTGTTCTTCCTCAGGATCTCACTCGGCCTAAAAACGTCGAATTGTGAGTACATCGTATACCAATAGAAACGAGAGTGTCTCTATCATACCTAATGTACTCAATGGTGGTGATTTTGCCTATTTTAAAACACTGAAAACTAACTTAAAGAACAAAAACAAAGAAAAGGTGGTCGGAGCAGTCGTGACGGCAGCTGACCTCACCGGCACCATCTTGCAACGGGGCGCGGAGTCAGATCATGCAACGGGGCGGGGGGGTGTGCGCGCGGTCAAATCATGCAACCGGGGGGTGCGTGCGGTCAGATCATGCAACCTGTTTGAGCATCACATATTATTTGCACATTTATTGAATGGAAATGTTTCCGATTCACGTATGAAAATTCGTCTTCAGATGGCGCCTCTATAGCTTTTCACGTGTTGGTGCGATACTCTGTAGTGTGCAATTTAACATAATTGCCTCTAGGAGTCGCCAATGGAAATAAAACACACACACACAAGAAATACACGTACGCCAGACATGAAGTTGGCGTGGAAGAACGCACATTCTCACCTTAATTTCACTGTTAGTAAATCCGACCATGAGCGTGAAAACTGGCGTATGCAAAGTTTTTGTGCATATGCAGCGTTGATACATGAGGCCCCAGATCTGTATTAGTGGAGTTAATAGTCCCCTGCTGTGGTGGGTGCTGTATAGTGGCACAGTGGGACTTGATACAGTACAGTATCAAGCTTCTGTAGTCCTAGACTTTTTGCTTTGGTGTCCCCTGTCCATTCAAATCTGTGCAGATTGGATTTGTTGTCTCCCAGCAGTCTTTGAGGATGGCCTTCATTGGGTACTCTTTGTTATGCTCTTGAAGATTTACCCAGTATGCTTTATTCTTCTGATTATTAATGGCATTTCCCCAACTTCTACCTGTATGGCTGCTACTGGTGTAGCTACTTTGAAGGCCCCACGACAGACTGTCAGGGTTTGAGATTGCATTATGTCAAATTTCTTTAAGTTAAACTCTGCTGCACACATATAATATACACTATGCAGCCATAATCTACGGTTGCTCTTAGGAGTTCAAAATAAACAAGTATTAACATGCTGACAGAGGGTCAGTGCCTGCGTCTAGTAACCCATGGTAACAGTGGTCTCAGGTTGATGACGTAGTTAGTTCTTCTTGGTGTTTACTGGTGGTTGGCATCCACTATGTTGCATTACCACCACTATGGAGTGATATCGCGGACAATATTCAAATGCAATTGCAAATTGCATTTGCAATTGCGTTTCCCATATGTGGACGCACAAACTGTGCCATAATTCAAATGCAATTGCAAACTTTGCATTACCGTTTGCTGTTTCGCCTTTGCGAGCGCACACTGACTGCCAAATTTCAAATGAAAGAGAAAAGTCCATTTGCATTTGTATTTTCCAGGTCTTACTCGTCATGAACCTGTCATATTTAAACAGCAAAATCAATTACCACATTTGCTTTTTCACTTTCTGAGTCGCGCGTCAAGCCGGCCAAAATTCTAACGCAATCACTAATCCATTTGCAATTGCATTTCTAACACGTTACACAGAAACCTGTCAATCAGCGTCAGGGGCGGGTCTATACTGTGGGGCGGGATTGTATAGGGAGTGACGTCACTCGTAGTCGCCGTCCAAGAGGGGGACATTTGAGCACTGGAGGTGAACCGAGATTATCTCATTTGTTTATCAAGAAATAAACACACAAAAATGACAAATCACATATTTTCTTGCTCCGGAGTGGACAGAGAAGTTTTTACAAGTAAAAATATTTTTAGATCTTCTCCTGTTACAGGCTGCTGGAGCTAAATCTGTCAGAAACGCTGCGTACCGGTGTTATGCGCTAAAATGCCTCGCTGGCACGGATTGCCCCCCCCAACATAGCCCCAACCTCTATCAAATATTATATTACAACATAAATTAATAGGTTTATGATTTACAAATTGCACCAAACAAATTTGATTATAAAATAAGATATATAAAAAAACACATGTAGTATTGGGGGAAAATATATTAATTCTATATTTTTTCATATACATGTATATTTTTATATTTCTTATTTATAATAAAAATCGCTTCATGTAATTTTTCATCATAAACAATATTTGTTTAGTGTAAACATTTCTGTATTACATGACAAACCCCTGCAAAATAAATGTGCCACAAAACATACAAATATATGAGAATTTTTGTTCAAATTATTATTATGTTCAAATTAAAATTTTATTTGTCACATACACAGTCATATACAGTATAATATGCAGTGAAATGTATACACGACCGCCAGTGACCTTAAAAAGAAAATAAAAGCTTGTACGTAAAATAAATATCAATAAAAGGAAATACTAAAGAAATAAATTTAACTAGTAAAATTAACTGTACAATAAGGGCATAATAAAATATTGCAAAATATAGAAATATAGGGGGAGGGGAGTATATATATATATAGAATTTAAAGTGACCGTGGTTGTGCAAATATGCATGCAAGTTGACTAGTGAAAGTGACATGTGCAATTTTCCAGATGTATAAATATTTAGTGCAAGTGTGTATGAATGTGTCCATGATTGTCCAGTCAGTGTTGTGAGCTTAAAAAGATGTTATTAGTCCTGTGTGGAGGTGTGATTGTGATTGAGAGACCTAATCGCCTGCGGGAAGAAGCTCCTCCTCAGCCTCTCTGTGTTGGCCTTTAGGGAGCGGAATCGCTTCCCAGACCGCAACAAAGAGAACAGTCCATTACTGGGGTGACTGAGGTCCTACATGATCTTAGTCCAGCACCGCTTGCTGTAGATCGAGTGCAGGTCAGGGAGCTCAGTGCGGATGATGCGTTCGGCTGATCGCACCACCCTCTGTAGAGCTCGTCTGTCCTGCATGGTGCTGTTCCCGAACCAGGTCGTGATGTTTAGTCGAGAGGTAGTTCCTCTCCTGCTTTGTACTAAAGTCCACTATCAGCTCCTTTGTCTTACTGACGTTCAGGAGGAGATTGTTCCTCTGGCACCAGTTCTCCAGATTTCCAATCTCCTCTAGGTAGTCCGACTCATCATTGTTGGTGATCAGTCCGACCACGACGGTGTCGTCAGCAAACTTGATGATGGAGGTGGAGTTGGTAGTGGCCACGCAGTCGTGGGTGTACAAAGAGTACAGCAGGGGGCTCAGAAAACAACCCTGGGGGGCTCCAATGCTGAGAGTGAGTGTAGCTGAGACATGCCCGCCCATTCTTACTGCCTGTGGTCTGCCAGTCAGAAAATTGGAGATCCACTGACATATAGATGAGCTGAGTCCCAGGTGCTCCAGCTTGGTGGTGAGTGTGGAGGGAATTATGGTATTAAATGCAGAGCTGTAGTCGATGAAGAGCATTTTAACATAATTCCCTTTCCTAGTGTCCAGGTGAGTGAGTGATGTGTGGAGGAGATGAGAGATTGCATCGTCTGTGGAGCGGTTCTGATGGTATGCAAACTGTATCCAGTGTGTCAGGTAGTGAAGAAATGATGAAGTCTCTGATAAGACGTTCAAAGCACTTCATCACTACTGAGGTGAGGGCTACAGGGCGATAGTCATTGAGAGAAGCAGGATGTGGTTTCTTCGGGACAGGAACAATGATGGAGTCTTTGAAGCACGTGGGGATCACCGACTGAGATAAAGAGATGTTGAATATCTCAGTGAACACAGGTGCTAGCTGGTCTGCGCAGGATCTGAGAATACGGCCTGAGATGCCGTCTGGTCCTGCTGCTTTCCTGGTGTTCACTCTCTTGAAGGCTCTCCTCACGTCGTGCTCAGAGATGATGAGCGCGACATGGTTAGCGCCGTTAACATTAGCGCCATTAGCATTAGCGCCGTTAGCATTAGCATCGCTAGCGTCTTTAGCTGCAGCCTCGAAGCGAGCGTAGAATGTGTTCAGCTCGTCTGCCAGAGTCGCGTCCGCGTTCGTCATACCGGATGTTTGTGCTTTATAGTCCGTTATTGTTCTTAACATTAGGTATTGTTCATACCTAATGTACTCAATGGTGGTAATTTTGCCGATTTTAAAACACTGAAAACTAACTTAAAGAACAAAAACAAAGAAAAGGTGGTCGGAGCAGTCGTGACGGCAGCCGACCTCACCGGCGCAATCTTGGATAAGATGATATGTGACATCAAGATACTGTATGTGTCTTAATTTACATTTCACGTGTTTAATGTCACGTGCTTAGGGTTAATTATAATAGTAATAATATATTTGATAATACTATGAATTTTTGATTGTGATGTCCTAATATATTTGACAGAGATTTTGTGGGGGTGCAATCAGTGGCAGGGGGGCATTTTAGCGCATAACACCGGTACGCAGCGTTTCTGAAAGATTTAGCTCCAGCAGGCTGTAACAGGAGAAGATCTAAAAATATTTTTAGTTGTAAAAAGTTCTCTTTCCACTCCGGAGCAAGAAAATATGCGATTTGTCATTTTTGTGTGTTTATTTCTTGATAAAAAAATGAGATAATCTCGGTTCACCTCCATTGCTCAAATATCCCCCTCTTGGTCGGCGACCGCGAGTGACGTCACTCCCTATACAATCCCGCCCCACAGTATAGACCCGCCCCTGACGCTGATTGACAGGTTTCTGTGTAACATGTTGGAAATGCAATTGCAAATGGATTAGTGATTGCGTTTGAATTTTGGCCGGCTTGACGCGCGACTCAGAGAAAGTGAAAAAGCAAACGTGGTAATTGATTTTGCTATTTAAATATGACAGGTTCATGACGTGTAAGACCTGGGAAATACAAATGCAAATGGACTTTTTCTTTTCATTTGAAATTTGGCAGTCAGTGTGCGCTCGCAAAGGCGAAACAGCAAACGGTAATGCAAAGTTTGCAATTGCATTTGAATTATCGCACACTTTGTGCGTCCACATATGGGAAGCGCAATTGCAAATGCAATTTGCAATTGCATTTGAATATTGTCCGCGATATCGCTCCATACGCCACCTTCAGGTCTTGATCTCCTTCCACTTGTTTTCATTTTAAATCCTCTTTTTTAGTCCCATCGCCCTTGATAAACCCATCAAATACGTTCTTCCTTGTTCTCCTTCTCCATTTTCTAAAATAATTTTCACAGTGTACTTAACCTTTCCAAATTCCCTCAGCTCTACGCCTGAAGGTTGGGGTGAAGCTCTCTTCAACGTTCAATGGTTTAATTTTGTGTTGAGGAAAAAGCTACCATTTGGTTACAGTTAAAGAATGAAACCTAATTTTCCACAATAACTCACACTCACCAAAGCCATTTTATTTTAAGAAGTCAAATTTAGTTTAAAATTTAAAATGTGAAATGAGACAGGAACAAAGTTATTTAAACCAAGGTGGATTTTTTTTTTTAACAGAATCAATTAATTGTAAGACATAAACAAACCTAGTTTGGCTGTGCAAGTAATAAAAATTATGTTAAGTATATTAAATCCTAGTCCTGTGTACACGCCCATCTTTGGCAGGCACTAACAAATATTAATGAGTATGCAAATGTGACTAGGTGTCGAAACAAACAAGATATCGGAAACCCAAACGAGTGAAGATTTTTCTTGGCAGATTCTGTAAAACACTTACGTCTTTGTTGCGAGTTGCCTCTGTGTCCACCATGAATGGTTGTTTTGAAGTAAATTATAATGAGGGCTCAAGTCACATGATCTTGGTGCCATGAAAGGGAGGTTGGGCCTAATTAGCATACTAATAGTACAGGCTGCACAAAATATATTTTTTTATAGATTGATGTGCAAAGCAAAGACAATAACAGTATTACTCATTATTTTTATGAATATTTTTCTTATTTATTGTGTGCCTATATAGTCAGAATCAATATTTAAAGTATTTGACTGTGTAACGTACATACTGTACCTGATACAGCAATTATACTATATTATATTTAATATACTTTATATTTTAATACTTTATTTTTTTAATAAACATTTCTGAACAAAGCATTGTGAGACTGAAGCATTGTTACACAGAGCATTATGCTAGAAGTGAAGTACAATACAGAAGATTTAGCACTAACACATTAGACAATACTTTCTACTGTATAGTTTAAACTATGTACTTAATTTCAAACTACCTAACAAAAATTATGACATTTTACAAACTCATCTGCTTCAAAATAAGCATTAAATAAAGATAAAAATCTGTGGTGAAGAGTTTGTCATTGTGGCTCTCTACAGGTTGAAGTGGTGTGGTGTCTTAAATGAAGGCTGTGCTGCTCTGACTTCAGCTCTGAAATCAAACCCCTCACACCTGAGAGACCTGAATCTGTCCTGGAATAAAGTTGGAGACTCAGGAGTGAAGCGTCTCTGTGCTGTACTGGAGAATCCTCACTGTAAACTGGAGACACTGAGGTAAGATCATCTTTCTGAGAGTCACATGACCTGCTCCTCAGTAAGACACATTATCTAATAGTGAGACTGAAGCAGAAGTTTTAGGTTCACCATCAATGTCCTGATTGTTTCTTTTCACTGCACACTGATGATTTGTCATGAGCACAGAGATTAAGACTTTAAGGTGTTTTAATAATAACAAAAAGTAAACAGGAACAAACAAAACTGTAATCTGAAACCTGGCAAAATGACATAAATGACCATCTAAAGAAACTGAACAAAGTCAAAACAGGGTGGAACAAAAACAGGTGTCAACACAATTTAACCAAACAGATGCAAGACAACTAAACCCAAATACTGGCTTCTTATAGCCTAACTAATTAGCAAGCTCGGTTCAAGTGAGAGGTCCCATCACCTGACCGAGGTGCACTCTGGGAAACAAGGTTCCAAAAAATAAACAATCTTTGGGTGCAAAGCGCTCTCTAGGGGTTAACCCTCACACTTACCATATGGAAACAGTATCATTAAAACTATGACAAGTTCCAGGCAATAAGAACACATTGCAGAATACAGAACCCACTACTGTAAATCTTGTAAAAATAAAAAAAAGGATTTTCTCCACTCATGCAAACAATTTTGGACAGACTACCAGAAATTCACAAAGAAATTTACCAAAAGAAACTGGTCCACATGTCGAAGCAAAGTTCAGCCAAACTTTTGGCTCGCAAGTCGAATGTTCTCTCTCCTGGGCATTCAGATGGCAAGGGACCACTGTGGCACGTCTTACAGTCATTAATAGGGGAGTCATATGGAGACCTGGAGATTAATTAACAATATTTTAAGGAAAACACTGCTAATTAAACAGAATTGAAAGATATATTACTTGTTAAATTCCAATACACAATAGAAATGTTTAATGTAAAATGTCTGGTTTAATAATTTATTTTCTTAAATTCTGATCACAAATTTACCATCTAATTTTTATTCCTAAAATATATGCGGTATAGCTGCCAACTTTTCAGAGAAGCTTGGAGTAAGATTTTGTAAATAAGGACATAGTTTCGTGCATACACACATGTGACACCCCCAGTGCGCGCGCGCACACACACAATATGGCTCAGGTTCTGTATATTCTAGGAAGACAGAAAATTACAATATCTGCATTGAGTTTAATCAAACGCAACACAGTGCATCACTATTTATATTCATGAGAACATTAAAGAGATAGCACACTTTAAGAGAGAATTCAACAGAACACACGCAGTATTAAGATAAGATTTCTTTATTAATCCCGAAGGAAATTGTTTCTCCAATGGCTGCATATTTAAAAAGATGCCAATACAATAGGATATGAAGAAAATTAAAATAAAATACAATGTATTATTATACATTGTATATCTATATATTTTTATATAATGTATATCTATATATTTTTATTCTGTTAGTTGTTGGACTAGGTGAGGTTGCCTCATGAAGGTGAGGCATAGGCTCAGAGGGGATGAGGTGAAAACAGTCTTTTTAATAATGAACCAAACAAAACATGAACAATGGAAGTTGGCTTTACTTTGGAGCGAGCTATAAACAAAACCAAATCAACTAATACACAGACTACCGGTTACACAAATACAATCCAGACAAAGGATACAAACCAGACGAGACAAGACGCACTAAACAGACTAGAGGACTAAACACAAGGGACTATATATGCAAGGGGCTAAACACACAAGACAGGCTTGGCTAGGCCTACTAGCGGTTATGCACATTAGCTGCTAAGCTATATAGTAGCTAAACAGACTAATTGCTAAACTGGCTAGTAGCCAGAGACCCAAGAGACGAACAGACTAGGTATGAAACAGACTAAGAACTCTAAAAGTTAGTGGCTAAACAGGTTAGGAGCTAAACAGACTATGATCTAAACAGACGAGGAGACTAGACAGACTAAGATCTAAACAGGTTAGTAGTGCACTGGTTAGTATTTATACAGACTAAGAACTAAACATGCAACGGAGGTTACTTACACATGAGGGTAAACACAAAAGGCTAATTCTCCTAGAGGCTAATCCTGCTAGGAGACACAGAGACAAAGAGACATATTAAATTAAGACAGATGCAAACTTAAAGCGCTCCAGAAACCAAAAGCCAACTATAACTGAATAAACTAAAACAGAACATAACCAGACAAAACAAATCCACTTAACAGAACTGAAATTAATGCTTGACCCAGTTTCCCAGAACAACCAACTACTTATAACGAGATTAATGAGCTACCTTGTTAAGGTGAGCACCTGCATCACCAGACCGAGGTGCCTTCAGGGAAACTGAGTCTACCAACAAAAACTACAAAACAAACAGTGCCCTCTAGTGGTGAACCCTCACAGAAAAACTAAAAAGCTAAATAAATACTGACTGTACAGAAAGGTCCAGAATTGTCTCTTTTGTGTATTGTGCATGTATGTTATTGCACACAGGATATATATTGCACATAATATTTTATATTGCACATATACTAGTAATGATATTGCACACCGGATATATATATATATTAATACTACTGTTCAAAAGTTTGGGGTCACTTGCAAATTTCTTTGTTTTTGTTTAGTGATTTTTTTCTACATTCTACAACAATACTGGGGATTTTAAAACTATAAAATAGCACATATGGAATTAGGTAATTATATAACAACAACAAAAACAACAGTTAGTTGTTATTTTAAGACACAGAGGTCAGCCTTTCTGTAATAGTTCTTGCAAGAACAGTATTGTCAAGTGCATTTGCAAAATCCGTCAAGCACCATAATGAAACTGGCTCTCATGAAGGCCATCCCAGGAGGGCAAGACCAAAACCTACCTCTGCCGCAGATTAGAAGTTCATTTAGAGTTATCAGCCTGAAAAATGACCAATTAACAGCACCTCAGATTAGAGGCGTTATGAAGTCTTTACAGAGCATAAGTAGCAGAAACATCTCAATATCAACTGTTCAAAGGAGATTAAGGAATTTTTTGGACTCCTTTGGCATTCCTTTACAATGTAGAAACAAATAAAAATCAGGAACGATCATGGAGTTAGAAAGTGACCCCAAACTTTTCAACAATAGTGTATATCCATGATACTATATAAATATAGTATATACAGGTCCTTCTCAAAAAATGAGCATATTGTGATAAAGTTCATAATTTTCTGTAATGTACTGATAAACATTAGACTTTCATATATTTTAGATTCATTACACACAACTGAAGTACTTCAAGCCTTTTATTGTTTTAATATTGATGATTGTGGCATACAGCTCATGAAAACCCAAAATTCCTATCTCAAAAAATTAGCATATCATGAAAAGGTTCTCTAAATGAGCTATTAACCTAATCATCTGAATCAACTAATTAACTCTAAACACCTGCAAAAGATTCCTGAGGCTTTTAAAAACTCCCAGCCTGGTTCATTACTCAAAACTGCAATCATGGGTAGGGTTAGGACTGCCAACCTGACTGCCGTCCAGAAGGCTATCATTGACACCCTCAAGCAAGAGGGTAAGACACAGAAAGAAATTTCTGAACGAATAGGCTGTTCCCAGAGTGCTGTATCAAGGCACCTCAGTGGGAAGTCTGTGAGAAGGTGTGGCAGAAAACGCTGCACAACGAGAAGAGGTGACCGGGCCCTGAGGAAGATTGTGGAGAAGGACCGATTCCAGACCTTGGGGGACCTGCGGAAGCAGTGGACTGAGTCTGGAGTAGAAACATCCAGAGCCACCGTGTACAGGCGTGTGCAGGAAATGCGCTACAGGTGCCGAATTCCCCAGGTCAAGCCACTTTTGAACCACAAACAGCGGCAGAAGCACCTGACCAGGGCTACAGAGAAGCAGCACTGGACTGTTGCTCAGTGGTCCAAAGTACTTTTTTCGGATGAAAGCAAATTTTGCATGTCATTCGGAAATCAAGGTGCCAGAGTCTGGAGGAAGACTGGGGAGAGGGAAATGCCTGAAGTCCAGTGTCAAGTACCCACAGTCAGTGATGGTCTGGGGTGCCATGTCAGCTGCTGGTGTTGGTCCACTGTGTTTTTATCAAGGGCAGGGTCAATGCAGCTAGCTATCAGGAGATTTTGGAGCACTTCATGCTTCCATCTGCTGAAAAGCTTTATGGAGATGAAGATTTCACTTTTCAGCACGACCTGGCACCTGCTCACAGTGCCAAAACCACTGGTAAATGGTTTACTGACCATGGTATTACTGTGCTCAATTGGCCTGCCAACTCTCCTGACCTGAACCCCATAGAGAATCTGTGGGATATTGTGAAGAGAAAGTTGAGAGACACAAGACCCAACACTCTGGATGAGCTTAAGGCCGCTATCGAAGCATCCTGGGCCTCCATAACACCTCAGCAGTGCCACAGGCTGATTGCCTCCATGCCACGCCGCATTGAAGCAGTCATTTCTGCAAAAGGATTCCCGACCAAGTATTGAGTGCATAACTGAACATAATTATTTGAAGGTTGACTTTTTTTGTATTAAAAACACTTTTCTTTTATTGGTCGGATGAAATATGCTAATTTTTTTAGATTATTAACCTAATTAATTGGGTTTTCATGAGCTGTATGCCACAATCATCAATATTAAAACAATAAAAGGCTTGAACTACTTCAGTTGTGTGTAATGAATCTAAAATATACAGTGGTGTGACAACCAGACTGCTCATTACCGTCGCACTCACCGCCGTGGAAAGCGGCAGCGGCCAAAATAAACCAGGAGCATTTCAAAATAATTCGTGAAATGACCGCCAGGTGGCGCAAATTGACATTTTCCGTCGTATCGGTTTTTAAATATATTCAGAGCTTAAGTCATAATAAAGTCAAAACAATATGTTGTAGCGAAGTACTACACTAATAGAAGTACTACAATTATGATAATTTACACATCCAACAAACATGAAAAACTATAAATATAAAAAATATGAGTTAGAAAACATTGGTTTTATTTTGTTTAGACAGACTGTTTTTTATCTGTTTAGTGTTATTATTAAAGAAAACAGCACAAACAACAGCACTAGGGCTTTAAAAAAATTTTTTTCGACAATACTTACAGTTGTTAGAGTTTAAGACATCAAGATTTAAATATAGAAATAACTAAAACAAATAGAGCAAACTTCCAGAATATATAATAAAAAAAATAAATCAATAAAAAAAGATGTATGCAGTATAATCGGGAGGGCACTGGTGGCTCAGTGGTAGGTGTTTCGCCTGCCCTGCGGAAGGCCCGGGTTCGATTCCAGCCAGTACCCACACCCCAGCCACTGGATACAGTGCCGGTCCCAAGCCCGGATAAAATGGGAGGGTTGCGTCAGGAAGGGCATCCGGCGTAAAACCTGTGCCAAATTGTAGTGCGGACTGGATATTCCGCTGTGGCGACCCCTTGTCGGGAGCAGCCGAAAGACCAACAACAACAACATGCAGTATAATCGGGGCCTCTCATTACATTATTTGCTCGCACTTCGTCTGGCACTGAACCAAAATATATTGTCTTACATTTGTGAATAAAATATCATTTTTTATTCAGAGATTTACAGTATTTGTGCAAAATAATAGTTATGCAATATAATTACAGGCTCTGGATTCGTTTTTCGTTTGCAGTATAAAACCAAAATACATCTTACTATTTTTGAGAGATTCGTCGTAAAAAAAAAAAAACTGTTTTTTTTTTTCAGATATTTGTCTGTACAAAATAATATTTATGCAATATAATCATGGACTCTTGATTCGTTATTCGTTTGCAATATAAACCAAAATACATTAACCATATAATATAAACCAAAATATAAACCAAAATATTTAATTTGCTGTATTAAATATTTATGCCGTCTCATCAAACTCGCAACTCACTCCGAAGAGCATCCTTCTCTGCCTTGCAAACTCCCAACTCACTCCGAAGGGTACCAATCTCTGCCTCTGTCTGTTTCCTTCCTTCACAGAATTCTGTTGACCAGGGCTTGAAATTTAATATCGTATATAATATTTAATATTGGCATAATATCCCTGCCCCAATTCTCACAGCTGTACAGTATGAATTGAAATAATAACAATAGTGTTTTTCTTTACTGAATAGGCAGAGCCTCTGAATAGGCAGAGCCGTTGATGTCTTTGGTTTCGGCTGTGAGTGGATGCGCTGTAGTAATCCACGTTTTATACAAATTACATAACCTTTTTTCAGTCATGATATACTAACATATATTTCAGTCATGATTTCAGTCATGATATACTAACATATTTTTGCCGTGTAGCAACATCTAAAGGGCGAGCGTTCACACAGCTGACCAAATCGTCATTAGCGTGCCCCTCCCCCAAACAGCGCAGCGAGGAGCATTTACTTTTAAACAGGTTTTACAGGTGTGCTTTGCGAAGTCAGACACATACAGTACAAATGCAAATAACCCGTGAATAGCTGTTCTCACCTACAGTATAAACTCGGAGAAACTAGAATCCCTGGAATGAGATTTTTCTTACCATAACATGTAGTGTTATTAATCACTCTACACTGTTTTTAATTACTTTTAATTTTATTTATAAATAAACAAACCAAATAAAATTATTCCATGTGTATTTACCCTTTGTAAAATAGCATTAAAAATGATGGGTCGTGTATCGAGCGATTAAAAAACAATACAAGGCACGTTATCATAAGGAACCTTTCTACAGTACAGTATCTCTTCCATTTCAGTGATTAAAAAATGGTAAAAATGTCAATTTTTTGGAATCCACAGACACTCAAACAGCAAAAGAACATGATAATAATAATCAGAATAATATTATTATTCTTTTTGCTTTTTATGTCCACCATTTAATAATGATTTAATTATCAATAATTAAAGCTGCTCACATCGCGCGCTTTCACTTTAAAAATGCAGTGTTTAATCAGCAAGTATATGTCGCCTCTCTTTATGATTGATAAATATTCTGACTGAAACAAATCTGCTCGTGTCGGATTGTTAATTTTTTATGAAAGAGGAGAGTAGAAGGGGAAACGTTTGCATGATCCCGCGTGTGCGCCTTTAACTTTGACCTAAAGTCAGATGAACGCGCGCGCCGATATGAGAGATTAGATCTTTCAGCACGCTGATGTCAGTCCCTATAGCAAGGAGCATTTACTTACATCTAAACTGAGTCATTTACATAAATCACTGATCACATTTAAACAATTTATTCATACAGATGTACATGTTTTATAGGTTTGTTACTGAAGAACTGTGGCAGCGGGCACACCTAATAATAAATGCCGGATTATTATTATTTTTTTTATTTATAGTTTTATATAAATAAAAATGCTTTTATAAATGTGGGCTACTGTTATCTACTTCAAATATTTGTTAAAACAGCCAGGAAACTCACTCTGACCATTTTAATAATTCATTGATAAATTAGTGATCGCGCCTATAATTCACTTCTCATACGAATTACATAATCTAATAATTTTTTTCATTAGTTTATATTAAAGCAGATATTTCTCTTTCTATAAGTATATATTTTTTCTAATTACAGTACGGGGTTGTTGTTCTTGCCATGTTACTGTGTGTGCTTTGCCATCTCAGACACATGCAAATACTGTAATATACCTCAAGTGTGAATAGCTGTTCTCACCTATACACTCGGAGAAACTAAAATCACCACTGTTCATGGTTTCAGCAAACTGGGGAGGGGATCTTGGATCTTGCTTCAGGCCTCTTCTTAAATTTGTGTAAATTTAAAATCTGAAAGCTGCTCACATCGCGCGCTTTCACTTTAAAAAAAATGCAGTGTTTAATCAGCAAGTATGTCGCCTCTCTTTATGATTGATAAATATTCTGACTGAAACAAATCTGCTCGTGGCGGCTCATATCGGGAGCATTTTTGATGCTTGTGAATAAACCTTTTAGTCAATGTACGTTAAATGTGTGCGCTGTTTAACTTTGCCGAGTTTTGATCTAAAGTCAGATGAACGCGCGCGCCGATATGAGAGATTAGATATCTCTTTCAGCAAACACATTTACAGGAGCATTTACTTACATCTAAACTGAGTCATTTACATAAATCACTGATCACATTTAAACAGTTTATTCATACAGATGTACATGTGTAGGGGACCTACGAGTTCTATTTTGTAAAGGCTTTTATTTTGAAATTTTACATGGGCGCCGCCATTTTCTGGCTCGTGTCTGTGCGCGATGTGCGGAGTGTGAGAAAAAACTGTTGTAGAGAGGAGTAGTGTCGCACCATGTGCTATAAAAACTTTTTAAATATAATATTAAAAGTTTTTGTTTAAGATGCCATATGCATAAGCACTGCAGGATATTGCCTCTAGAGTCTCAGTTTCTCTTACTACGTCCGAATATTGTGAGTGAGTTCTCCGTTGTGTTCATGTGAAAGCCGGACGACAGGCCTGTTTGGACACCGTTTGTGGTTGAGTGAGAACTCCCGTGTTTTCTTGTGTATTTTATCGCCGTTTTTGTTAGTTCATACGAACTCAAAACGTGGTAGATTTAGACGCTTATTTTTGCGAGGAGAGCTGGCAGATACGTTAGATTGGGCGCGTAGTATTAAATTTTTTGTGCTGTTCTTTGCCAAATTGGATTGCGACCTCATTGGATCAAGCTGTGGCTTTTTGGATCACGGGGCCAATCGTTTGGGAGATCTTGAGCTAAGACAGTGCCCTGCCTACCTGGACATCCTTCAGCACTCCATCCAGGACTCAAGAGTGGTGATATGGTACAGTATATTCATACCTTTTCTACCGAACTCTGGTAAGCAGATAATTATTTTCTTCTCAAGGAGTTTAAGAACTGATCTGTTGTGGGATAGAGAACCGAGGATTTTTCTCTGAAGAAATTTATATACCATTTTTTTTGGATTCATGAACAGTTTGGTAAATTCATGGACAGTTTTTCACTTTATGCCGAGATGGACATTTAAGTTACTGGACTCTGTGAATTGATGTTTCTTTGTTTTTCAGTGTGTTAAAAGGGAAAGCACTGATTATATATATTTTATGTTCAACTAAGAGGTTGTCATATGCTTGAGCATTTTTTGTTGTTGTTTGTTCAGTGCCATTGTGAATATATATGTATATATATTGGGTTTACAAATAATTCTGTTTCACCTGTAAAGCAAACAAAAGGAGTTAATTCATTTATTTTGTCAAAAGGTTAAGAAGATAATAATAATAGTAATATCTATTGAAATAAATATTTTTTTTGATTAGACAATGTATATAAACTGATTCACTTTTCTAAGGAGTGGGGGCGTCTCACCTATCCTGTTAGATTTGGGGAGAGTGGGTTTTGCAGAAGAGTATTCACCGTCCAGGTTATCTGCATCCAATGCACTCCAGGGGTCATCGTGTACCAATTAAGTTCCTGGAGCCCACCTCACCTCATCTTTTGCATTATTACACTGCAACACGATAGGCACCCACATATAACCACCTGTTATACAAAGACTCAAAGCATTGGGTGGGGGGACTAGGATCCTGATTCTCACTCAGTCTTCCTTAGTAAAGTGTGTAATATTTCCCCCACAAGGCGGTGGCAAAATTCCCTCCGCCACACATGTTTTATAGGTTTGTTACTGAAGAACTTTGGCAGCGGGCACACCTAATAATAAATGCCTGATTATTATTATTTTATTTATTTATAGTTTTATATAAATAAAAATGCTTTTATAAATGTGGGCTACTGTTATCTACTTCAAATATTTGTTAAAACAGCCAGGAAACTCACTCTGACCATTTTAATAATTCATTGATAAGTTAGTGATTCCTTGGGTTACGGCTGTGCTGATCATGTCATCTCGTCGTCAGTGAGCGCGCCTATACAGTAATTCACTTCTCATACGAATTACATAATCTAATTTTTTTTTTTCATTAGTTTATATTAAAGCAGATATTTCTCTTTCTATAAGTATATATTTTTCACGTCTGTGCGGCGAGTATACACGGAGTTTGGGTTAATTTTCTGACGCGCTCAAGTTCACCAAAATCAATACAGAACCCCGTTTACTTTATTTATTTAACAAAATCATAAAGTTTTTTCGTCATTGTGTCTGCACCTAAATAAAAGTAGAGTCTTATAAAAGCTACAAATTTAAAGAACACAAAATATAAGATGACACAAGACCCTACACGTTTAGCCTTTCTACTGTAATTACACAGTTTACAATGTTTACGTTGCTTAAATTCGATCCTAAAAAACTGAATTAAATTTTAATTATAAATTTGTACTGTAATGTTACTACTGTGATTATGAATTCGTTTATTTACAATGTTTCACTTTATTTTATCTGCAACGACGTGCAGCTGTGGACGACCTGCGCCTCATTAAGCCTGGAGAGAACGAACTGATGCCTGAGGCGTCAGTCTATAGTTATATAGCGCCACTCAGTGGTAAAAGCCAGCAAACGCACAAACCCAAATGCTGACGCCATACACGCCATACACCGGCGACGGTAGAAGTCGCATACTGCCTGTGCACCCACTGTATGAAAGTCTAATGTTTATCAGTACATTACAGAAAATAATGAACTTTATCACAATATGCAAATTTTTTGAGGAGGACGTGTATATCTATAGAAGGGTTGGGCGTAGGGCTAGCAACCCACCCCATAAAATATCCCTACCACTACGGGAACAACGAGAATTCTCTTCAACGGAGAACACTCATTGCCCTATGCACCAATCGGTGCTATATATATATATATATATATATATATATATATATATATATATATATATATATATATATATATATATAATCATACACACATTGCACATGATTGCTCCAATGACAGAGCACGCTCATCTGATGAGCTTGTTAAGTCTGTTAGTATCAGCTGATTTTAATCTGCTAACATCTGAAGCATGGTTCTGCATACATTAACGGACCTAGGTCTCCTGAGAAAGTACAGGCGATTCTGACATCTTTTGTACACAGCCTCAGTGTTCTTTGACCTGTCCAGTTTAATGTCAATGAGAACCCCCAGGTATTTGTAGCTGTGCACAATGTCCACCTCACTGCCCATGATGTTTATGGAGTTAGGGATAGTCCTCTGCTTCCTACAATCTACCACCAGCTCTTTAGCTTTTGAAACATTAAGCTGCAGGTGATTTAGTCCACACCACTTCACAAAACTGTCGACCACACACCTGTACTCAGTCTCTTGGTCTCTCCTGATACAGCCCACTACAGCAGATTCATCTGAGAACTTCTGCAGATGGCAAAACTGTGAGTGATGTCTGAAGTCTGAGGTGTAGTGTGTAAACAGAAAGGGAGATAGGACTGTCCCTTAAGAGGCCCCTGTGATCCTCACAGTATTCTCTGAATGTTCTGCAGCCTCACATATTGTGGACGACCTGTTAGATAGTTCGTAATCCAGTCAGAGGTCATAGCAACAGGACTGTAGGTGTTTATTCTTAGGCACAGGAACAAGGCATGATGTCTTCCACAGGTCTGGGACAGTCATTATGCTCAGGCTCAGATTGAAAATGTGCTGAAACACTCCACACAACTGAGTAACACAACCTCTGAGAACTCTAGGACCTAGTCCATCTGGAACTGTGGCCTTGTCTAGACGTAATCGCTTGAACTCTCCTTTCACATCCTCTGCAATGAAGTGTATTGGCGACAATGTAGAGGATGGCTCTGAGGGTAAAGGGTTCAGCAATGTTGAGGGGGCAGGGCTGGTTGTGGACATGTATTGTAGTGGTTGAGGCGGGGGGCAATGGGGCATTGCAGCGAGGTGGGGGATTGAGGTCCTAAGAGGTGGGTATGTCACTGATGGTATTTATGATCCTTAGATGAGGTGTGGTAGATGTCTGATCAAATCTGTTAAAAAACAGATTTAGATCATTGGCCCTACTGTGGTCACCCTCCATCACCTGGTAAGCTCTTCTTCCGATCCCAGTTAACATTCTCATTCCACTCCATACCTCTCTCATGTTGGTCTGAGCCAGTCTGCTTTTTCATGGTGTGTAATGTATGATGTCTCCTGAACACACTCATACTGCCGAAGCTCAGAATCAAGTCACAAAATAGCAACAGAAATAAACGGATTAAAATATATATACACACATTCAACTGTGCAGTAAAACATAAAGTTACATTGGGGATGAAAATTATTGAAGACGGAAAGCAAAGAGCAAAAAGTAATAATAATTATCATTATCATTAAAAATAAGCACTACTACTAAGAATAATCTTCTTTGTCTTTTGGCTGTTTCTGGCTCTTTCAGGGGTCGCCACAGCGAATCATCTGCCTCCATCTACTGTAACTCTATCCTCTGCATACTCTTCTCTTACACCAACTAACTTCATGTCCTCTCTCACTGCATCCATAAATCTCCTCTTTGGTCTTCCTCTAGACCTCCTGTCTGGCAGTTTCAACCTCAGCATCCTTCTACCAATATAATTACAATCTCTCCTCTGAACATGTCCAAACCATCTCAATTTGGCTACTCTGTTTCTCTCAGATGAACTCATTCTTGATCATATCCATCCTTGTCACTCCCAAAGAGAACCTCAACATCTTCAGTTCTTCTACCTCTAGCTCTGCCTCCTGTCTTTTCTTCAGTGCCACTGTCTCTAAGCCGTAGAGCATCGCTGGTCTCACCACTGTCCTGTACACTGTTCATTTCTTTCTTGCTTATACTCTTTTATCACATAACACAGCTGACACTTTTCTCCACCCATTCCAACCTGCCTATACACACCTCTTCACGTCTTTTCCATGCTCTCTGTTGCTCACTACTACTACGTAACTGCTACTACTACTACTACTACTACTACTACTACTACTAATAATAATAATAATAATAATAATAATAATTAAGGTAGAAAGTGCAGGCAAATGAGAAACATTGATCCAAAAAAAAGGAGAGAAGAAAAGAAAATGAAGATCCTGAATATAAAGTGGGTTTGTCCTGCATGCATTTATTTTCAATTAATCATGTTTATTACAACCATGATTTGGAGAGATTATTAAATGCAATCCATCATGCATGTACAATTTCTCTGTCTTTTTATAATACAGTGTTCATTATGTTATTAAAAAAACAAAGGTGATTAACATGTGAGTCATAGAGAGACATATCAGAATATCAGTATCTGGCAACCGCTCCAACGACACTGCTAATTTACACCTGCTGCTGAGATGAGGACAAAATAATGTGTAAAACTGATGACTGTTAATTTCTCAGATTTTATTCAATTAAGCAGAATATGTAATCAGATTCACGTTCACACTCTTTTGGATGATCCTTTCTGAAATCTCTTTGTCTTTATTTCACTCTTTCTGTAGAATTTCACTTTTAAACCTGTAGAACCATCTTCCTTGTCTTTCGGCTGTTCCCTTTCAGGGGTCGCCACAGCGAATCATCTGCCTCCAGCTAACCCTATCCTCTGCATCCTCTTCTCTCACACCAACTAACTTCATGTCCTCTCTCACTGCATCCATAAATCTCCTCTTTGGTCTTCCTCTAGACCTCCTGCCTGGCAGTTCCAACCTCAGCATCCTTCTACCGATATATTCACCATCTCTCCTCTGAACATGTCCAAACCACCTCAATCTGGCCTCTCTGACTTTAAATCCAAATCATCTAACATGAGTTGTCCCTCTGATGAACTCATTCTTGATCCTATCCATCCTTGTCACTCCCAAAGAGAACCTCAACATCTTCAGCTCTGCTACCTCTAGCTCTGCCTCCTATCTTTTCTTCAGTGCCACTGTCTCTAAGCCGTAGAGCATCGCTGGTCTCACCACTGTCCTGTACACCTTTCCTTTCATTCTCGCTGATACTCTTTCATCACACAACACACCTGACACTTTTCTCCACCCATTCCAACCTGCCTGTACCCGCCTCTTCACCTCCTTTCCACACTATCCATTGCTCTGGACCGTTGACCTTAAGTACTTAAAAACCTGCACCTTCTTTACCTCTGCTCCCTGTAACCTCACCGTTCCTCTTGGGTCCCTCTCATTCACACACATGTATTCCATCTTTCTGTGGCTAACCTACATTCCTCTGCTTTCCAGAGCGTACCTCCAGCTCTCCAAATTTTCCTCCACTTGTTCCCTGCTCTCGTTACAAATCACAATGTCATCTGCAAACATCATAGTCCATGGAGACTCCTGTCTCTAAATCTACAAAGACACAATGCAACTCTTTATTACCTTCTCTGTACTTCTCCACCAGCATCCTCAAACCAAATACTGCATCTGATGTATTCTTTCTAGGCAAAAAACCATATTGCTGCTCACAAATTCTCACCTCTGCCCTTAACCTAGCTTCCACTACTCTTTCCCACAGCTTCATTGTATGGCTCATTAGCTTTATACCTCTGTAATTGCCACAGCTTTGCACATCTCCCTTGTTCTTAAAAATCGGTACCAATACACTTCTCCTCCTTCTTCCTCTGTGATCCTCTCACTCTCCAAGATCTTGTCAAACAAACTAGTCAGAAACTCTACTGCCACCTCTCCTAAGCACTTCCATACCTCCACAGGTATGTCATCAGGACCAACAGCCTTTCCACTTTTCATCTCCTTCAACACCCTTCTCACTTCACTTTTACTAATATTTGCTACTTCCTGTTCCACAACACTCACCTCTTCTACTCTTTGTTCTCTTTCATTTTCCTCATTCATCAACTCCTCAAAGTACTCCTTCCATCTTCCCATCACCTTCCTGGCATCTGTCAGTACATTTCCATCTCTATCTTAAATCACTCTAAGCGCAGGCTGAATTGTGAAAGCTGTTGTGTGCTGGTTTTTGGGCCAATAAGTAATATCTCTGTCTTATCTGAATTTAATAAAAGAAAGTTATTGGTCATCCAATCTTTTATGTCCTGGACACACTCAGTTAATCTAGACAACTTGGGTATTTCGTCTGGTTTAGTTGAGATATATAATTGGGTATCATCAGCATAACAATGGAAACTAATCCCATGAAGAAGCAACCCATTGCCACGCTGTTCCACAAATTCCAAGGCTTGTAAGATTGGTTAGATGACTAGATGATCTACTGAATCTCATCAGATGACAGGTTGAAGAATTCTGCTAAATGAGGGAAGGGAAGGTCATGAGGTTCTGCTGTGGGAGTTTGGTTGGGAGCGAAGGACTGGCAGATTGCTGCAACTTTCCCATCATAGAATGTGGCAAAATCATCAGCAGTCAGAGAGGAAGAGGCTGGAGGAGTCGGTGGGTTGAGTAGTGAGGAGAAGGAGTTTGCCAGGATCATGTGCAGAGGCTTCCAGCTTTTCTCTAAAGAAGGTAGTTTTGGCAGAAGTCACGTCACATGAGAATTTGGAGAGAAGAGTCTGGTAAGCGATGAGATCTGCATCAAGTTGCGATTTCTTCCATCTTCTCTCTGCAGTTCTTAATTCTCTCCTGTTGTTGCGTAGTACAGCAGATAGCCAAGGAGCAGGACAAGACATCTTCCTTGGTTTAGATGACAGTGTGCAAAGGAGATCTATGGATGAGGAGAGAGAGGAGAGGAAAGTTTCAGTCGCCGTCTCTAGTGGTAGAGAGAAGGAGGCTGGATCTGGGAGGGATGATAGGGCGCATGAAGGAGCACCCTATCACAGAGGAGGAGGAGACAGAGTGAAGGTTTCTGTAAGAAAAAGAGAAATTTTGGTGGTTAGGTTTATATAGAATAGGAAGGGTTATGGTGAAGGATACCAGGTAATGATCAGATTTATGAAGAGGAATAGTAGTGATATCCGTGACTGGGCAAGGGCGGCAAAAACTAGATCGAGAGAATTCCCTGCCTTGTGTGTGGGAGGGCAGCTGTTTAGAGTTAAAGAGAAAGAGTTAAGGAGAGGGAGAAGGAAAGAGGATTGGAGTTAGTCAGATGGAAGGTTGAAATCTCCTAGAACAGTGAGAGGAGTGTTAGCAGAAGGAAAAAGACTAAGAAGAATGTCCATTTCATCTAGAAAGTTTCCTAGAGAGCCAGGAGGATGGTAAATAACTAAGATGTGGAGGTTAATTGGAGAGGTTACCTTAACTGCATGAAATTCAAATGATGAAAAACTGAGATGAGACAGGGGGATTGGCGAGAAGGACCATCTCTTGGACAACAGGAGACCCGTACCACCACTTCTACCAGTTTCTCGTAGAGAGTGAGAGAATACATAGGCAGAGGATAGGGCAGCCGGTGTAGCCGAGTTCTGAGGAGATATCCAGGTCTCAGTTAGTGCCAGAAAGTCAAAAGAGTAATGGATAGCTAGGGCAGAGATAAAATCTGCTTTCTTTATAGCAGATTGGCAGTTCCAGAGCCGACCTACCACCAGTGCAGGGCAATGAGACAGTACTGGAGGGTAGATGAGGTTTCTGGGAGATCTGCCTCTGCTGTGTGAGTAAAAGCATCTTGGTCTGTGAGAACTGACAGAGATAAGTTGAAGACACATTCCAGACTGAGGTAATTGACTATAAAACTTGTAGTTTCTTGGTAAACAAGAGTTTGGGTCAATTCTCTGTGCACTTGCTATCTAGATTCTTGACTAACTATTCTTGTTGCAGCATATGCTTATTAACTTTCAATATATGTAGCTAAGCCCTGCCCACAATTCACAGCTTAAGGAAGCCCGAAACTACTCTTGATTAATTACCTGAGAACAAATTGCTTTAGACCTACTTCAATCACACTGTAATCAACACTACCAAACAGCAAAAACTAGGTACAGTATACAGTAAGAACCAATCGTGTTTCAAAAACAGTACAAAAGTCAAAAACATACCTTACCAGTGGAGAAGTGTCACGAACTAACTTTTGATGACCAGAAGACGTAGCTTAGCGGTTAACCCTTTGTTGCGTGAATGGTAAACCCAAACGCGGAAGAACACGAGTAGGCAGGATAATCACGCTATTTGTTTTAAGGACTCTCATAAAAGGAGAGCAAGGGAAAGACACAATCTAACCCGCGTCCTATAAACACACACTCAATCAGAAAGTAATACCAAGATAGTGAGTACTCACGGTTTGGTGAACGATTCCGAAACGACATCGGGCGAACTCAATGACTGAGCGTTGTACTATCGTTTGTTTACCTCTTTTATACTTCCTGGTTTGACGCCCGCCTTACTTCCGGGTCCTAGTGCCGGGCGCAGGTTGAGTGTGCATGACAAGAAGAATCCAATATAGAAAACTAAAGCACACTAAAGTTTGAGCTAGATCCACCTTCAATATATGTAGCTAAGCCCTGCCCACAATTCACACCTTAAGGAAGCCTGAAACTTCTCTTGATTAATTACCTGAGAACAAATTGCTTTAGACCTACTTCAATCACACTGCAATCAACACTACCAAACAGCAAAAACTAGGTACAGTATAAAGTACTGTAAGAACCAATCGTGTTTCAAAAACAGTACAAAAGTTAAAAACCTACCTTACCAGTGGAGAAGAATCCAGTATAGAAAACTAAAGCACACTGATACACCAAGTACCCTCCTACTGTACCTGTCTCCCTGATCACATTGGCTGTAGTTGTCCAGTCAACTGAAAGCACCTCCTGACCACCCATAACCTGTCTCAACTCCTCCCTAAAGACTACACAACATTCTTCCTTTCTCAGCTTCCACCACTTTGTCCTCTGCTCTGCCTTTGTCCTCTTCACCTTCCTCACCACCAGGGTTATTTTACACATCACCGTACTGTGTTGTCTGGTTACATTCTCCCCTACCAACACTTTGCAGTCACTGATCTCTTTCAGATTACAACGTCGACACAAGATGTAGTCCACCTGAGTGCTTCTGCCTCGACTCTTATATGTCACCCTATGTTCCTGTATTTACTACTGCCCTGTCCATCCTCATTGCAAAGTCCACCACCATCTGTCCTTCTACATTCCTGTCCTGAAGACCAAACCTGCCCATCACATTTTCATTCCCTCTGTTCCCTTCCCCAACATGTCCATTGAAGTCTGCACCAATCACCACTCTCTCACCTCTGGGGATGCTCTGCATCACTTCATCTAACTCACTCCAGAATTTATCCTTCTCTTCTAACACACATCCTACCTGTGGAGCATAACCACTAACAACATTGAACATCACACCATCAATTTCCAGCTTCAGACTCATCACACTATCCGATAATCTCTTCACCTCTAGGACATTCCTTACAAACTCCTCTTTCAGAATAACTCCTACTCCATTTCATTTCCTATCCACATCATGGTAAGACAATTTGAACCCTGCTCCTAAGCTTCTGGCCTTGCTACCTTTCCACCTGGTCTCCTGGACACACAGTATATCCACCTTCCTTCTCTGTATCATATCAACCAACTCTCTTCCCTTCCCTGTAATGGTCCCAACAGTCAAGGTCCCTACTTTCACTCCTAAACTCTTGCCTTTCCTTTTCTCTCTCTGCTTTTTAACACGCCTTCCTCCTCTCCTTACCTCTACAGTAGCCCAATTTCCCCGGCACCCTGTAGGCCAACAGCACCAGTGGCGGTCGTTGTTAACCTGGGCCACGACTGATCCAGTATGGGAATTATATTTGTGATTTGCATCATTGATTTGGCAAATGTTTTATGTCGGATGCCCTTCCTGACACAACCCTCTGCATTTATCCAGACTTGGGACTGGCACAAGAAGACACTGGAGTGTGCCCCCCCCCCCCCTCCCCATGGTTGCATTTAAACCTGTAGAACCTGATTGCCCCAAATTGTAGAAATTTTTTTACTCTCCATTAGATTTATAATTTAGAAATTTCTATTTAACAATAAATGATCGGCAAATAATCTGGTTTACACAAGATATGAATATTATTCATTCCTTCATCTTCTATACTCCTTATCCTGTGCATGATCTGGTGATGAAGAGTGTGTCATTGTGTCTCTCTACAGGTTGCAGTTGTGTGATGTCTCCGGTGAAGGCTGTGCTGCTCTGACGTCAGCTCTGAGATCAAACCCCTCACACCTGAGAGAACTGGATCTGTCTAATAATAAAATAGGACACTCAGGAAAGAAGCTGCTCTCTGCTCTTAAGGATGATGAACATTACAAACTACAGACACTGAAGTGAGTAATGACCTTTTGTATTATTGTTGAAAAAATAAAAGAGTATTATATAAGTAATTAAACATTAGTTTACATTAGTACATTTCTATTTAGTCCCAATAAATATACGATTAGCAGGTTAGAAGCGTTATCACTGTTTTTTTTAAATATTTTTGTCTAACAATAAACGTTTTGTGTTCAGTAAAGTTGATTTTAAATCCATGTGAAGTCAGAAGACAGGGAGTCAGTCAGAGTCTACAAAATGTCACAAATGATTGCATGAGAGTGATTGTAAATGAACACCTCGTCTCCTTGTGACACCCTGCTATCTCTGACTTCATACTGCTGCTTTTGTCTGAACAAGATGATCTCTGCTTTTCCTTGTTTCTGGAAGCAAACTTAATTCTCAACTTTTATGCTACAAATATTGTATTTAAGCAGCCACATTCCTCACTCTGACACTTCTTCCAGCACCCTACCTCCACACCGTGTCTTCTTTCATTCCTGTAAAATTCACCTCAGCTTGTTCTTAAAGCCTGCACTTAAATATAAATGTAGAACAAGAGCTACTGTAAATGAATCAGTAGTGTTCATTATTTAAAAAGCTCCAAAGCCTGTGATTTGATAAGAGCAGTGATGTGATGAGTAAATATCTGCTCATGTTCCTGTTATAACACAGATGTTACTAAGAATGAAGAAATGTTGAATAGTTAATTATAAACAGAAGATGATGTTGTTTCCCTTGAAGGAGAGATGATTACATGCTGTTGATCATGAAGTACCATAGTCCAGTTTATGGTTATTAATATGAAATTTCATTTGAAATTCAGGCTGTGATGAACATCTTTGTGTGATGAAGACTCCGGTGTACCTGCGTTTCCATGTTGGTGATAGAGAAGATGCTCATGAACACATAATTTATTTAGTTATAACACATTAAACAGACTCAGAGACGTGAGAAGTGTGTGTTCATCGTGCACAGTGAATCACAGATTGAGTGAACACAGACAAGTGGAGTGACACAAGTCATCAAATCTGCCAGTTCTGCTATGAAATATATGATTATATATGATAATATATAAACATCAGCCATGTTGTGGTCTGCTTGACCAAACACATTCATGGACCAAAATTAACTGTTGCATGAAGCAGGTTTGATGGGTCATTATGGGTGATTATTCTGTGTTTTTGATTAGTATTATTTTTTATATTATAATATTTTTTATTGCTGTTTTGTTGGCTTCAAAATTAAAATGAAAATGTTTATAACAATTAAAATGAAATGTTTATAACAGTTCTTTAAAGATTTTTTTATGTTTAAAAACTAAATATTGTTAAATTGTTGTTAGTCTTTCGGCTGCTCCCGGCAAGGGGTCGCCACAGCGGAATATCCAGTCCGCACTACAACTTGGCACAGGTTTTACGCCAGATGCCCTTCCTGACGCAACCCTCCCATTTTATCCGGGCTTGGGACCGGCACTGTATCCAGTGGCTGGGGTGTGGGCACTGGCTGGAATCAACCCCGGGCCGTCTGCATGGCAGGCGAAACACCTACCACTGAGCCACCAGTGCCAAAATATTCTTAAATACTCTTATCAAATTATTCATTAGTTAAATTTAATTTACTTTGCCAACATTTTCTATGTAAAAATCTCAAAGTAGATGTAATGTCACTTTTTGTATTAACAGACAATAAAGTTGACAGGAGAGTTGTGGTTCTGTGTCGTTCATATCACTACAGCTTGTTTATCCACTTTGCGTGTGGACGTGGGTCTGTTGGGGCTAACAGGAGGGGTTAGCACCTCTGTGTTCTCTTCTCCCAGGTTCACAGGTTCTGGAACACGTTTGCAGTGCCTGGAGTGGAGTAACTTCACACTTTCTGCTACCTTCACTGCTGGCCGTGTCACTAGGAGCACCTGGAACGGTCCTGATCACCTCCTGGCCTTCCGGTTCTTTCTCCTGAGGTCCTTCACCACCACCCAGTCTCCTGGTTTCAGGTCATGCAACTTTCCCTCTGCTGGTTGTGGCAAGACCTCCTTCACTTGAGCCTTTACTCCAGATAAAACCTGCGTGTGTGCGATCTGAGGTGTTTGGGGGATTTATTTTGCTTGGTCTTTTCACTTTTTCTAAAAAGTGGATTTTGTGAAATCATTAACTTTCAAATGAATTATGAAAGAAAACAGAGGAACAAGCACACATGGTAAAATTATTTATTTGTTTTTAATTAACTTCCAAAAGATGGTTTATTTTAATATTGTATAGTGGAACCTTGGATTACGAGTAACGCGGTTTTGCGAGTTTTCCGCGAGAGGAGCAAAGATTTTAAATAAATTTTGACTTGAAAAACGATCATTGTCTTGGTTTACGAGCACAGAGTATCATGTATCACGCATGCGCTTCTTGCTTTGACGCCGAGCGTCACATGATCACAACTGAGCCAACGGGTTTTCTCTCTCTTGCGCTGCAAAATTGTGGGTAATCGTCTCCCCTGCTGGGTCTTAGTGCCCGTCTCTCACTGGTATAATCAACATCCATGCACACGTGTACTGTTTACTATAACACTGTGACCATGTGTGTGTATGTAAAACATATTTTATTTTGTGTTTGTAAGTAATATTTCTTATAACACACGTGTGTGTATAGCGCACGTGAAAAGCAAAATAAATTTTCATTACAGAGGTTCAAGATCCATTTTATCCGTCTCTGTTTCAGCCTGTGTGAGCTTATATGTATGCGTGAGCATAATTTGACACTGTGCCATTTCACACACACTCTCTGGTCTTTAGTGTGTATGTGTGTGTGTGAATCACCCCCTCTCTACTTCACACACACACAAACACTCTCTGGTCTACACAGAAATGCGATTCTTTTCAAAGGTAAAGTGCGGTTCATTTGTTTGTTTGTTTTACTTTACAGCATTGATTCCATGAGTATGCGCATGAGTATTGATTCCATGAGTATGCAAATGTGTCATTAGCGATGTTCCTTGCTAATTTTTCGGGCAAAACAGTGTTGCGGGAGAGAGAGGTTGATTTATGACAGCTGTTCACAGAAGTGTAGTCCAGTGTGGGAGATGTAAGCTAGGATATACTGTAGAGCCTGAGTTTTTTTTCTCTTCAGTAGTTTTTTTAGTTGAATTTAAGTGCAGGATCCACCCAAAAGTTTGTACTATAGGCCGACAATGCAGCAAATAAAAGAACGGGCATGCATCGACCAGTTTGTCCATCTCATCATTACACACACACACACACACACACACACACACACACACACACACACACACACACACAAATGGAAAGACTTATCCGTCGGGATTTATTTTTCAGTTTATTGGCATGTGTGTCACATAAGCTTTTTAAATACCTAGAATGTCAGTTCTAATGGCCCTTTCATATGTGGCCTTTAACCTCAGACTCACTCACTCATCGTTTATACCGCTTTATTCTGTATACAATGTCACAGAGGGCCTGGAAAGTGTGCCAATCCATCGCAGAGCACACATACACACTACGGGCAATTTTGTGAATGGCAATTAGTTTAAGCTACAAGTTTTCGGATTGTGGGAGGAAACTCGCCTAGCACGGGGAGAACATGCAAACTCTAGGGGAATCCAGCCTGGCTGGGAATCGAACCTGAACCATGGAGGTGCAAGGCAACAGTGCAAACCACTACACCACCCTGACCTTAAGCTGTCAAAATTATTTTTACATTTTCTAGACTCTCACAGGAAAGACACACCACTGTTAATGACCCTTTCATATGTGGCCTTTGGACTTAATCTAACCCTGGACGGGGCCCAATCGATCACAGGGCACACAGATATACAGTGGGAGCCACGTCAAACAGCCGCCTGGAGCATGACTGCTCCGTGGCAGTTCCATGAAGGGTTAATGCAGGCTTCGTGCATGGAATGTGATCCCCCGCGATGACGCAGTTAACAATGCCCCGCCCCATAAACGCCCCCATGCGCTTTCTAAAAAGATGGTTGCAATGCCGTATAATTCCGCCAGATTGAGCATTGACTGGCACAGTTAACTGCAGTGTCCAGGAAGCCCAATACCGTATCTTTAATATACAGACAGTTCTTGCATTGTCAACATAGTTTCATAAATAGATGAAAAAACAACAACAAACCGATTAATAAAACAGATTTGTTAAATCACTCAATACACAACCCATGATGATTATGCTATTTATTATTTAATAATGAATTAATAAAATTAGTTAGTGAAATATTTTTTAAGACATCCTGAAATGATCCTTAAAGAAACGGTAGCGGCTATAATTTGTCTATACCGATCATTGTAGGTACGGAATAAAAACGCAGGCTATGTACAGTATTTTATATTACTGTGTATTTTACCTCGTTCCATTTAATATACTGATAGATAATATTTTGCTGCAAAGTAAAGCTCAAAATGTAACGTCTGCTTGGGTTTGTTTTCGTTATATTTTTGATGATGTTTTCGCTGATTTTTTTTTCACTGATAGTCTACAAGTGGCATAAGAAAGCCAATTAATGGCGCATGCAACCTGGAATAAATATCTGCCCATATGGATCAGTATTTCTTTAGTCATTTAATCATGCATAATGCTCCCCCGTCAAAAGATCTGATGGGGCATTAATCACTTATCACAACTGTGAATGGATGCGGCAGCAGAGACACATTAAATCCCCATAAACACTTGGAAACAATAGTAAAAAAGTTCCAGAGGGTTAGCGCCTGTTATACTAATATATTTTTACTGATTTTTTTTTTTTACTGCTTATATTTCGTTGGTTTTTACGCAATTTCATGTGTGTGTGTGCGCACGAGAGAGAGAGAGGATACTCTGACAAGACCAACTTCTGTGTGGCTCCAGTGGCGCAATCGGTTAGCGCGTGACACTTGTAAAGCAGTCCAGGTGAAGCAATGCCGAGTTCGAGTCTCACCTAAAGCACCCAAAGCATTTTACTGCATATCGCGCTGTGTATGTGACAAATCAAATTTTACTTTGAAAGTAAAGCTTAAAATGTAACTTCTGCTTTGGTTTGTTTTCGTTATATTTTTGATGTTTTCGCTGAAAGTCAAATTGGCATAACAAATTTATTAATGGCGCATAATATCTGGAACAAATATCTGTCCATACGGATCAGTGTGTCTTTAGTCATTTAACCAGCATAATGTCCCACATTAAAGATCTGATGGGGCACAAATCACTTATCACAACGGTGTATAGATGCAGCAGCAGAGACAGATGTAATCCCCATAAACATTCACACTTGAAAACAAAACTAACAGAAGTAAACAGTTCTAGAGTGTTAGTGCCTGTTATCACAGGACAGGAATCACCTACAGGATACTACTGTATTTTACTGCTCATATTTTTTACCCTAGTTTCATTTGGTTTTACGCGATTTCATGTATTATTTGTGTGTGTCTGTGTGTGTACAGTGTGTGTGTGTGAGTGCGAGAGATAGCGTGAGAGCGCGTGCGCGAGAGAGGGCTTACATGGTGATTTGTCCAAGGTTACTAAAACCTGGCTTACTACCTATAAAAAATATTTCAATTTAACTCATGGGTCTCAATCACAGATGACACGACAAATTATATACTCTGAAACGTTCATTTGAACATTTAAAAATATATACAAAAACATGAATACTAATGTTATCATGGTGTAAATTATTAACATTAGGTTAGGTCCTGCCCTTAATTAATTCATATTATAATTACTTTTACATAGTATAGTTACTGGACTGACATGACCAAAAACTAGCTATTTCATTTAGCCTTTCTAAAATTCCACCCACATATAATTTGTAATCAGAAAACATAAAACATATTATGATCTGTTCAATAGCCCATCTGTTTTAATTTAGTTTGTATTTTTTATCATTCATAAGACAACCTTTCAGTTTTGTAAATATTTTAGTTATAGTGTGTTAAGTTTCACTTTAGGTTAAACGTTTTTGAGAATTTGACCATCCAGCTTAGATAAATGTTATGTCATTGATTGATAAAATCTGGATTAAGGATATTATATAATTATATATATATATTTATTTTTTAGTTTCCCCCTGAGGGATTGCCACCTTATTGTGGTCAGGGGGTTTGCGTGCCTCAAAACAATTCAGCAAATACAATACTGTTACTACATTTACATTTACATTTAGGCATTTGGCAGACGCTCTTATCCAGAGCGACTTACATTTTTATCTCATTATACATCTGAGCAGTTGAGGGTTAAGGGCCTTGCTCAAGGGCCCAACAGTGGCAACTTGGTGGTTGTGGGGTTTGAACCTGGGATCTTCCGAACCATAGTCCAATGCCTTAACCACTGAGCTACCCCTACCCACTGTTACTATACAGTAAGGCCAGGTAAAAACAGTGCTCGAACATGATGCACCCCTCCACCCACCCCGTGTTGTCTGGTCTAGAACGGCCCTGCCTCTAACCGTCATTTGTCTTGTAAATGAGTATTCTCACTCACCTTCCAATCCCTCCAGCGCACACTCTGTTTGTACTGTAAACTGTAACTGTGTTTGCTAGGGCACTTGGTTATACACAGTACTTTAATGTATGGAACACTTACTTAACTTACTGGGTTGGTTTAAACATCGCTTATTACCTTATTCAGCAAAATAAATTCATTATTAACGTATTGAAGTATTTTAGTTAAGGACAAAAACTGTGCTTGTGTTTAGAACTGCTGAACAGCCGAAAACACACACACACACCCATCCCCCCGCCAAAAACAGACACACACAGAGCAATTAACACCATGTCCTACTCAGGAGTGGAAGGTGAGAAACCGCAATGGAGAATACCAAGTTTGTCGTTGCTCTTTTGGAGTTCTTAAAACCCAAAACATTTATTTATACTGAGAAAAAATTATTATGGGTCACATAATCACAAACACAAATACATATAATCAAGTGTTTAACTGGTTTCATTTGTTTCTATGATCAATAATTATTATTATTATTTTCAGCCCAACTCTTTGACTATTTAAAACAAAGTTGTGTCCCATTTTTTGCCCATTGAAGTTGTTGGTTCAACTAAACAATTTTTAAATACCCAAACAATCCCCCAAAATTAAAACACGCAAACATGACTTTATCAATTAAATTTATTCTTCCAAAACTAGTCAAAGTTAAAACAGTAATTTATATAAAACAGATGAATACATGTTGTCTTTTTGCTTAAAGTTCATTAAACTACCCGGATACACCAGCTGCTTATAAGTCTCTATCTATAGTCCTTTTACATTAAAATATTAATTTTTCAAATATCAAAACTATTAAACATGGAACAGTTCAAGTCTTTGTTTCCCCCAAAGTATTGTATCAGACATTTTGCAGTTCTATGTTCAGAATATACAGTAGACCTGATCAAACATCATTCTAAAGCTGTCGGACTGTGACGTCATCCCTCCTACAGCTCCGTCAACAGCTTGTTCAGGCTCCTCCAGTCCTGTAGCTCCAAAAGTCCAGCCGTCAGCCGTCTGACCCCCCAATCCTCCACAGCGGAGCTCTGCTTAAAGACAACAGGCGAATTTAGTCAAGACAAATAAACTTCACAGAACATATAGTTCTAATAAAAATAAAATATATTAATAAACCTATTTACCACAGAGTGTGTAAAATACTGTTTTGGGGATTCTGTAATGTAAATAAACTGCCTGTGCTAATGTTATCCAGTGAACAGTGTTAGTGTTAACCAGTGAACAGTGTTAGTGTTAACCAGTGAACAGTGTTAGTGTTAACCAGTGAACAGTGTTAGTGTTAACCAGTGAACAGTGTTAGTGTTAACCAGTGAACAGTGTTAGTGTTAACCAGTGAACAGTGTTAACCACTGACTGTCTGTATTACCATCTGCATTAAATTAACCGGGAATTTACTTAATGCGCTTCTCATACAAATAAGTTAAGCGATATAACACTCGTATATGAGCATTAGTTCATCACTGAGGCCAAACTATAACTTACTGAAGCCCCTCACACACCCCCCCCCCCCACACACACACACACCTCCCCCCTCCTCCTCCTCCTCCTAACTGATAAACACTTCAGTGTTGTTATCCAGCTCGTTAACTAAGCGCTCGCGCTACCGCGGAAAGTCCCGGACAAAGTGTATAAAATATAAACCGGGTTATGAGCGTTACTAGCTCCTGTACAGCTCCCCTCAGTCTGTGTCCCTCATCAACTGCATCACATTATATTACAGTCACAGAAATAACCTGCAGATTAACTCTTAACCAGAGAATAAATAAGCGCTGAATTTATCCAGACAACACGCGGTGAGATTCTCTCAGTATTTACAGAGAACACAAACACTCTTCATCGGGTAGTGCAGCTCTTGTAATAGGGACATTAATAGTATTGTCGAAGCTTGAGCATGTTTTTGAGTTAAAGTGGAGTGACATTGTGAGTGTGTGACACTGACAGTAAGCTGTAATATTAACTCCAGACTTGGTAAACAGAACATTAAGTTCTCTAAAGTCACATCTGACCGCTGCTGGTGCTGCCAGTGATATTTAAAACAGCCAATAAAAAACTAAACTGGGAAATAAACTGTAAACTACCCCAAACACATTTTATAAAATAAAACATCACTTACCACGAATAGTCCGTTAAGCCGCCATCTTCATCTCTGTAGTTTGGTAGCGTCAGTTCGGCGGGGGTGGAGGCGGGTTGTTAAAATCACGTGATTGCAACTCAGCGCAGCTGGCTTGTTTTAACGTGTTATTGAGAACGAAGCGCCATCTAGTGGTGGCACCAGGTAAATGAATAAATTGGGCTTGAATGGGCATGTTTACTGTGAAATCTTGACACGCCTTTCGGCCAGAAAAGGGAGGGGGGATTACGGCGTGCAAAGGCCATTCACACGCCATTCACACTTCAGCCACACTGTCGCGGCTATTTGGCGTGGCTCCCACTGTACGAACACATGCTACAGCCAATTTAGAGACAGTGAGCCTATATTGAGTTTTAGTTAACCTACCCATTATCTATATATATATATATATATATATATATATATATATATATATATATATACAGTACAGGCCAAATGTTTGGACACACCTTCACTCATTCAATGTGTTTTCTTTATTTGCATGACCATTTACATTCTCACTGAAAGCATCAAAGCTATGAATGAACACGTGAGAATCTACCAATGTAAATGGTCATGAAAATAAAGAAGAGAAGGTGTGTCCAAACTTTTGGCCTGTACTGTACTGTATATATTAAGAACCATATTAGAATTTGTCTGGCGTCCAGTACTTATATTACCCTTTACCCTTTCGTATCTTTACCAAAGGATCTAGGTCTTTTCACTACCTTGAAAACTAGTTGGCTAGATAGTTAAATGGTTAGTAATTATTTGTATATCAAATACAATGTAAAATAACAAATGATAAAATGGTCAGCCAGCATAAAAATGTGCAACACGTGTGTTGGCAATTCTGTAGTGAAATAGACTTATATATTCATAGACTGTTTAAGTAAAATTATATGTACAATTAAAGTTAACATATAATCATGCAAACATGAAAAAAACATTCTGTACTCACCACAAGATTGTATACTAACCGCAAGATCCCACTAGTAGCAGCATGGATTTATTGGCATTCTGCAAAAGTAGAAAAATATTTAGAAACTTTTGTCCACACGTGCGCAGTGAGTGTATGTAGGACTGACTGAAGATTTTTTTTCTCCCGCTATGCGGCCGGTATGGTCATGTGACTACATGTCATTATTGTTACTGCGGTTGATTGGTCAAACAGAGTCATGTGATTATTGTTGCTGTGTCTGATTGGTAAGACAATCATGCCATAGATCTCCCGGCTGCATATGTAGAATAAATGGTTAGAAAAGTAACGAGTCGAGTGGAGCTGAATGTAGCGGAGTAAGAGTAGCGTTTCTTCTTCACAAATCTACTCAAGTAAATGTAAAAAGTACGGTGCAGTAAAACTACTCATAGAAGTAAATTTTTTATAAACGTTACTCAAGTAAATTTAACGTACTAAATACCCACCTCTGGTCTCTCTGCTGATAAACTGAAAACTTTAAACACATTATGTGTGTATGTGTGTTTGTCCCTCTCTCCAAGTTCGAGGCTGGCCGGTAAGTGTATCAAGGTGTGGTGGATGCATCAGACAATAATTCTTCTTTAATTCATTTAAAAACTTTTATTTAAAACAGTTTAGGACATGTCCTAAACCTTACAAATTTTCCAGTGTACTCTTTTAGTAATCATCCTAAACTGAGAGACTTGCTTTAATGATTTATTGAAGAGGGATGAGGGGTATATCGTGAGGAGAATGTTAGAGATGGAGCTGCCAGGCAGGAGGAGAAGAGGAAGGCCCAAGAGGAGGTTTATGAATGTGGTGAGGGAGGACATGCAGGAGGTTGGAGTGACGAGACGAGGGAAGATGTAGACAGAGTTAGATGGAGACAAATGGTCTGCTGTGGCGACCCCTAACGAGAGCAGCCAAGAGAGGATATTACAATATTGTTTTTTAAATGTGCTCATTGTCGCAATTTCACTTATGCACTTTATGTAGTTTGGGTTTCTTTAAGTATAATTTTAAATATGTGTATAGTTGTCTCAGTTAGCTGTGTTGTTTTATATAGCACCATGGTCCTGGAGGAATGATATTTTGTTTCACTATGTACTGTAACTACTGTCTGTGTCTGAAATAACTATAAAAGTCACTTTGTCTTCTGACTTTGGCTTATCTATAAACACACACTACATCACACAGAAAGCACTGTTTCTTTCTTTATTATATTACTTTTATTTATTATTTTAAATGTGCTTCAATTTTCTTTGTCTGTATGGAAATGCATCTACTTTCACTATTAAACATAGTTAAGGTTTTATTTGTTGATATTTTACCATGCAGCTTCACCAAGTATGTAAATTATCTCCAATCATATTTTTTCTGACCACATTTCATCCACAAAGTGGATATAATTGCAGTAATTTGAGTAAAATCTCCTAAACAATAGATTTATTTAGATCATTTCTGTCAGGAACTAACCCGGGTTGACCAGAAGACGTAGCGATTAGCGGTTAGCCCTTTGTAGCGTGGATGGTAAACCCAAACGCGGAAGCAACGCGAATAGGCAGGATAACCACACAAGCTATTTTAAGAACTCTCTCAGAAGGGGAGCAAGGGAAAAACACTAATTTAACCCACGTCCTATTAACACACACTCGAATCGGAAAGTAAACCCAAGAAAGTGAGTACTCACAAAGTGGCTGACGAATCGTCTGAACCGACATGGACGAACTCAATGACTGAGTGATGTGAAGTGCCATCTTGTCTCCTTTTATGCTTCCGGAGTGGCGACCGGCACTAGGACCCGGAAGTAGTACGGTCGCAACTCCGGAAGCATAAAAGTGTGTGTCGCGAGTGTATTAAAAGCCGCGAGTGTGCATGACAGTACCCCCCTGTCCAGGACCGGCCCCCGACGGTCCTGGGCTGGAGGATACCCGACGACGGTAGTCCCGGATGAGTTTGGGGTCTAGGATGAACCGGGCCAGAATCCAAGACCGTTCCTCAGGACTGTAGCCTTCCCAGTTGACCAGGTATTGGGCGTCTCTTCCCCGAGGATGCTAGTCGAGGATCCGACATAGGCGTGACCGCTGTCGATGATTCGGGGGGGAGGAGCTGGGGTGGTGGGTGGAATCATGGGAGAAGTGGTGAAGGGTTTAATTTAAGATGTGTGCAAAACAGGGTGGTACATCAACCTCCGGTTCTTGGTGATCGAACATCGAAGGTCGGAAAATCGTGGCATACCTCAAATGGGCTCAGGTTGGTGGCGGATGATACGTGGAGGTTATGTGACTGTTCCGCCCAGATGAGGTAGTGGGCCCAGGAGCGTTGGTGATCGGTGACGAAACATCTCAGGTAGCACTCCAATTGTTGGTTGGTCCGTTCCGTCTGACCGTTAGTCTGGGGATGATATGCGGATGCCAGACTACAGGTGTAATTGATCAGACGGCAGGAGGCCTTCCAGAACCGGGCGGTGAACTGGGGCCCCCTGTCCGAGACTATGTCTTTTGCGAACCCATGCAGTCGGACTACATGTTCTAATATCAGCTCGGCTGTCGTTTTACCTGACGGGAGTCTGGTGAGAGCCACCAGATGCACGGCTTTGGAGAACCGATCCATGATGGTCAGGATGGTGTTTTTTCCCTTGGAAAACGGCAGGCTCATGATGAAATTGACGGCAATGTGTGTCCAGGGCCAGCGGGGAACAAGAAGTGGTTGAAGTTCTCCTGGTGTCGACTGGTTGGTGTCCTTGGCCCTGACACACTGGGCACACCTGAACGAACTCCTCCACATCCTTAGCCATGGATGGCCACTAGAAGGCGCTCTGGATAAATTGAAAAGTGCGCCGAGTGCTGGTGTGTCCAGAGAGTGGAGTGGAGTTTCAATTCAATTCAGTTTTATTTGTATAGCACTTTTAACAATTGACATTGTCTCAAAACAGCTTTACACAATCAAAAGAATTATTTAAGTTTGTATGGAATGTGAATGTGTATGAATCAAAATGTTCAGATAGTCCCTGGTGAGCAAGCCCGAGGGCGACAGTGGCAAGGAAAAACTCCCTGAGATGGTAATAGGAAGAAACCTTGAGAGGAACCAGACTCGACAGGGAACCCATCCTCATCTGGGTGAAACAGATAGCAGGAAATGATCTGCATTTATACTGTGTTAAGTGTTAGGTTCAGCTATAATAGTTGATGTTAATTGATGTTATAATAGTTGATGTAAAATGGAGTCCAGTAATTATTCGAGACTCAGATAGACTTGTAGAAAGTTCCAGGCCTGAACTATCGAATTGTCAAGTCCTCAGAGAAACAGCTGACAACACCAGTCGAGGCCAGAACCATCTTCTAAGTAGATAGAATCATCCCCAGACACCAGGCACATCCTAAAGAGACACACGGGGCATCCATGCGATGAGACCTCCAACCAGAAACCGGGCACCAGGATGGGCCAGACAGGTCCGGAGGGCAGAGGGAGTCTGGATCACTGGCAGCTCAGGAACCACATGTGTAGCTCGACAGAGAGAGAGAGAGAAAGAGTGAAAGGGGGAGACAGGGGGAGAGAGGAAAGAGAAAGAGGGGGAGGAAGAGAAGAGGAGGAGAGATTGCAATTAGGTATGGTCACAGTCACAATGTCTAATGTGAATGTATATTTACTGTAGAGTGCAAGCAGGGACTCCGGCAGGACTAACTATGACAGCATAACTAAAGGGAGAGCCAGAAGGAAACACAAACATGAGGGCTCCCTGAGATGTAAAGCAAACAATCACCTCACCGTCAACAAACCTGAGTGATCAAATGAGACTGAGGAAGACAGCATCTAAAACATACCAGTTCACCATAATACTCTACGTCCATGAGTCCCCCAGATCTGCTCCTTTACCTTATGGCAAATCTATTTATAAAAATGCTTGGCTAAATAAATAGGTTTTTAGCCTAGACTTAAACACTGAGACTGTGTCTGAGTCCCGAACACTATTTGGAAGACTATTCCATAATTTTGGGGCTTTGTAATAAAAAGCTCTGCCCCCAGCTGTAGTTTTCATAATACGCGGTACTGATAAACAGCCTGCATCCTTTGACCGAAGTAGGCGTGGCGGATCGTAAGACACTAGCAGTTCGCTCAGATACTGCGGGGCGAGACCATTTAATGCTTTATATGTCAAGAGTAGTATTTTAAAATCAATGCGAAATTTCACAGGGAGCCAATGCAGTGAAGATAGGATAGGGGTGATGTGCTCATATCTTCTGGTTCTAGTGAGGACTCTCGCTGCTGCATTCTGGACTAGCTGAAGCTTGTTTATGCACCTAACTGAACAACCAGACAGTAAGGCATTACAATAGTCCAACCTAGAAGTGATAAAAGCATGAACTAGTTTTTCTGCATCGTTTAGCGACAATATATTTCTTATTTTGGCGATATTTCTGAGGTGAAAGAATGCTATCCTGGTGATATTATCTACATGAGCTTCAAATGAAAGGCTGGAATCTATAATCACCCCGAGGTCTTTTACTATTGCACTTGACGGAACAGAAAGGCCATCTAAAGTTACGGTGTGATCTAAGATTTTACTTCTAGCTGTATGCGGTCCTATGACTAGAACTTCTGTCTTATCCGGATTAAGCAGAAGGAAGTTAATTAGCATCCAATTTCTTATGTCCTGCACACATTGCTCAACTTTAGTAAGATGGTTTTTCTCATCAGGTTTTGTTGAGACGTATAGCTGTGTGTCGTCAGCATAACAATGAAAACTAATACCATGCTTACGGATTATGTTGCCCAGAGGAAGCATGTAAAGGGAAAAAAGCAGTGGGCCTAAAACTGAACCCTGCGGAACGCCAAACTCCACTAGAGAACATGCAGAATAATCACCATTTAAGTCTACATACTGATAACGATCGGTCAAATAGGATCTGAGCCAGGAGAGGGCTGTACCCTTAATTCCTACTACATTTTCTAATCTGTGAAGAAGAATAGCATGATCAATAGTGTCAAAAGCTGCACTGAGGTCGAGTAATACAAGCATAGTTACACAACCCTGATCAGAGGCCAATAGGAGGTCGTTTACTACTTTAACGAGTGCTGTTTCTGTGCTGTGATGAGGCCTAAATCCTGACTGATACAGTTCATGTATGCCATTTCTATGTAGATATGAGCATAGCTGCTCCGCTACTATCTTTTCCAGAATCTTAGAGATAAAGGGGAGGTTTGATATTGGCCTGTAATTGGACAGCTGACAGGGGTCGAGGTCAGGTTTCTTAATTATTGGTTTAATAACTGCTACTTTAAAAGATTTTGGAACATAACCAATGCTGAGTGAGGAATTAATTATTCTCAACAGCGGTTTTGTTATTACTGGTACTAATGGAGTGGCCCCATTGGAGAATCTCAGCTCTCATGGACTTGGGTACATAGAGTCCATCGTGGTGTTTGCTTCGGTTATTACATGGCATATTTTATTATCTGTTGTGGTAGATCTCACTGCATGAAAAGAGCTGTATCCGGACAAATATGATATGGTAAATCCCAGCTAAACATTAAGTTTGCCAGATGTATGAGGCAGAGGGCTTGGAAAGGTAGAATGCAAAGGAAATTTTGTGAAAGTAGATACCTCATATGTGTGGATGTATACGGGAATCCTCACAGCTAGCAGTGAGAGGTGATGGCTGTGAGGTGTAAAGGCCTTTTGTATGTTAATAACTAGCAGAAAGAGGTGCTGTCCTTCTTATCATAGACGGGTGGGGGGGATTAGCCATTATGTGCCTTCGTCTCTTCAGCTTGAGTGTTTGAAGGAGAAGCAAGCTGCACACACTGCTCTTCTCAAAGAGGTTATCCAGCGTCTTGATGCATTTGTGCGCAAGTTTGATGAGAGAAGACCGCAGGAAGAGTCAAGCCATGTGCATAAAAGAGAGAAGAGGGCACATAATGTGGGCATTGCGGTAAGTTGACCTTTATATTACCTGACAATACAGCAGTAAATTATACCTTGCTAAGTTAGCCTAAGCATTTGGCTAAACATCTACTTTTTGTTACTTTTATTGTTGTAGGTGTCCAGCATATTTAAAAATTTGTCACGTAATTCAACATTACAGGAAGTAATGAAAACAACCAACATAAATAATTCATAATTCAGAAAACAACCAACATAAATACGATCCACAAACTGGGTAAGAATGTTGTTTCTTTACATGCTATGTATGGGGTTTTACATAATCATTTTAAATGTAATTGTTGATACTACTCTCTTTCCGGCGGCACGGTGGTGTAGTGGCTAGCACTGTCGCCTTGCATCTCCAGGGTCTGGGTTCGGTTCCCCGGCCAGGCTCGATTCCCATCTCTGTGTGCATGGAGTTTGCATGTTTTCCCCATGCTTGGTGTGTTTCCTCTGGGTACTCCGGTTTCCTCCCACAGTCCAAAGATACGCAGGTTAGGCTAATTGGCGTTCCTAAATGGCCCGTAGTGTGTGATTGGGTGTGTGAGTGTGTGTATTTGTGTGTCCCCTGTCCAGGGTGTACCCCGCCTAGTGCCCGAAGTCTCCTGGGATAGGCTCCAGGTCCCCCGCGACCCTGAACACAGGATTAAGCGGTATAGAAAATGAATGAATGAATGAATCCTCTCTTTCCACACAGTATACGTTTACTTCATAATCAGGCAGTGATGACATACAGATGTCGCCTTTAAGACTGCGCGTGTTTTCCCGCGGGATGCCGCAATTTAGCGCGCGGCATGCCGCGACTTGCCGGAGGCAACATTCGGGAATTTAAAATAAATGTGTTGTGCTTCACTGAATATCCGCCAGATGGCGCATAGAAGGACTTTATCTAAAAGCCGGTGGTCCGGGAAAGTCAGTTTCCCTATGTTTCCCCGGTGGCGCGCAGATTCAAATCATGACGTCACTCGCTACCTAACGCTGAGAAGGCGAACGAGGATTTTAACAGTTTTTCTCTCGTTTTAAAGTGTTTTTATGAACTTTTTGAATTAAACAAATAACCTATGCATAATAATCGAGTGTCTTTTCGCTTTTTTTTGTATATTTGAAGATAATTCATACGTTTTAAGCCGCTGCAAAAGGCTGGTTTGCTGGGCGAGTACTGACATCACGACTACTTTTATTACACCTACATTTGTTTATTTGTATATGTATGTTATTAATATTAATTTTTTAGAGATTGTGTGTGCGTGCACGGAGAGTTTGTGTTGATAAGTGTATGTGGATAAGTTGATAAGTGTATCAGAAAGCATTAAAATGTTCATTTGAATTAAAATGACACACACACGTCTGTATATACAGTATATCAATTACATATATATCAATTTCATTAGTTCGTTCATTCTATTTGAAGTTTCGGATGTTTTTTTTTTTTTTTGGTTTGTTTAGATTAGTTCTGAACTCGCTTCCGTGAAACTATCACTAAAACAATGTACTGAGCCCTCCTGAGGATATAAAGCTTTATTATTGTGTTTGAATAAATAATCAGATCTACAGCAGGTAATAAACTATGGTGTGTCATAACCGAAGCAAACACCACGATTATGCCTCGTTTCGTTCGACGGGAACGTGGTTCACTTGGCCGCGGTGTATTATAAACCTGTGGAATGTTTCACTGTTTATGCTCACATAAGAGGAATAAAAGTGAGTGAAATGTGGAAATGATGTGTGGCAGCTCAATGAGAACTAAACCAAAGATCTGAGTGTAACATCTGCATAGTGACACTGAACATCTTCACTTTTCCGTTTACCTCTGAAAAAAAAGCTGTATTTTGTTTGTTTATATTTAGAGTTTTTATAACAGTAGAACAAGTACCCGCGCGCACGCACACACATAGACACACAGACACACACACTCCCCTGAGCCCTCGGGAAACATTCAATCACCGTCGGTATACAAATGAGTCAAGACGTAGCCTAACGTGGTGTCGTGTCGGATTTCAGCGGTCACGGAGTGGGAAGACTTTGAAGAAGCTGCAGTGACAGTAAACAGCTGAACAACTTCACTTTTCCGTTTACCTCTGAAAAAAAAAAGCTGTATTTTGTTTGTTTATATTTAGAATTTTTATAGTAGTATAAGAGAATGTTATAGTTTGGTCTGTATTGTAGTTCGCACCCTTGTAGAGAATAAATAAATGAATAACACCTTCATATCCCCTCTCAAGAGTGTCATAGTCCATTGTTTGTTTTAATGATTTGCCTGAAACTAATTATCACTACATAAGTACCCTAACACCATTGATCATGAGTCTCAGCTCAAACTAATTCTATACTTGTAACAGAAAATGTAGATGCAGATTTCAAAGGTGTATTTATATAATAGATAGATAGATAGATAGATAGATGTGTGTGTGTGCGTAGGCTCTATGCAGGGGCAAGAGAGGGCAGCGCACCCTTACATGTCTGCACATGTTAATATATTCCTAAAATGTATATATTACAAGTTGATAAACTGATCTGCGGTAGCGGAAAAATCCGCTGAAAATAGGACAGGCTGCAGCACACGCGCACACACACACATACACACGCGCGCACACACAGACACACACACAGACACACCTCCCTTGAGCCCTGCGTCTGTCGGATTTCAGCGGTCACGGGGTGGAAAGACTTTGAAGCAGTTTATATATGAATCTAAGCTTGAACTTATCAGCATTGTAAATATATACTTTTCAAATAAAATCGCTATTACTTTGACCCTGAAGTTTAGTTTAGCACACACAAAAAACAGAAAAGTCATTTCTGGTAAATCAACGGAATGTGTAGTTTATTTACAGTAATTCATTAAAAAATTAATATACATTGTACAGTACACGGTAAACACGGGAAAAATTACAAAATGAAAAAACAAACAGTGTCTACTTTATAAACAGCTTAGTATGTGCGTCGAGATGCTGAAATCCCTTGCATGTTTTTGCTTCCAAGTGGAGAGATATTTGACCGATAGCCTAGAACAAAAGATCTATAGGTGTGATCACAACCCTCTCCGACCGACCGTGCCATCAATCACTGACCACCTCAGAAGTTCCCTCCAATGTATGGCTGCAATACTTGTTTTGCAAGTATTTTTAACACCATTCAAAGGCGTACAAGTTCGATTCAACATATAATGATGTCTCCACATGTTAATATATTCCTAAAATTTATATAATACAAGTTGATAAACTGATCTGCGGTAGCGGAAAAATCCGCTGAAAAAAGGACAGGCTACAGCGCACGCGCACACACACACAGACACACACACACACACAGACACACCTCCCTTGAGCCCTCGGTAAACATCCAAGCACTGAGGCACGCAAATCCCCTGACCACAATAAGGTGGCAATCCCTCAGGGGGAAGATGAAAAATACTAATTAAATAAATAAAACAAAATAAAATATCCTTAATCCAGATTTTATCAATCAACGACATAATATTGATCTTAGCTGGATGGTCTAATTCTCAAAACCGTTTAACCTAAAGAAAAACTTAACACACTATAACTAGAATATTTACAAAACTGAAAGGTTGTCTTATGTATAATAAAAAAACCTCATAACTCAAAAAGATCATATGTTTTTATATATTTTTTTTAGATTTTTTTTATAGTAACTGAACAGCTCTCTTCTCTCCAATCCACTCCTAAACCACAGTCTCCTATTTCTCTGTGCGTGCTCTGGAGCCTGTGAATGAATACACGCAGCGGAGGTTTTGTAAACTGTAGAGATACAATAATTTTACTGCTGGAAATTCAGCATTTTATCTAATTTGAAATATAAACCTAATATTATCTGTTACTTAATATATTTTCTTTAAAAACAGTGTTTTTTTATATCATAAATATAATAATCCATAATTATGTGGGTATCCATATTAGATGGCTTTTAGTGAAATAAAACTGTAACTTACTTTAAAACTAAACATGGTCCCTAAAACGGAGCTCTGGACACAGAGCTACAGACCCCACTGTAACCCCCTTACCCAGTTAGCTAGCAGTTAATGACCACCACTACTTGTGCAGTTCATAAAAGGACAGGTAATGTTTGTCGCGCTGTTGCACAAACAGCACGCTCATTTATTTAAGAGAGAGTTTATGAGAGTTTGAGTGTGCTGCTTTGATGTGCTGGGTATGGCGGGGCGTCGACGGCTGATCAGTGTAAAGTAGCGTACTTTACACACACTGATCAGCAGTTGACGCCCCGCCATACCCAGCAGATCAAAGGGGCAGTTATCGGCTATGACACGTTGAAGGAAAACTTAATAGTTCTCAAAAATAGTGTAAATGTCTGCAACAATCACTAACCATTAAAATGTTTTTTTTTTTTAATTAAACACGAAAATATTAATTATATTTCCATATATATATATATATATATATATATACACACACAGACACACACACACACACACACAAGGGCGTAGGTTTGCTACCTATGACTCCAACTAATACCCAATCCCCTTTTCCACCCACCAACCCCCAACCCCCTGCCCCATCCACCTACCAACCTCCCACCAGAACTATGTCCACTGAATACATGTTTTTCTTAATATGGTGCGAAATCACTTTACATTAATACTAGCAATGCTTCGATTGATATTAATCCACTCGAAATGCAATTCATTAAGTTAAATTAAGGAATAGTGTAAAGTTAAAGGAATGTTTCATAACTGACAAAAAGATAGTCTTTAATAAAATAAAAACTATTCTTTATTGAGCCCTATTGCAAATGAAACATCTCAATCATCTGTATATATATAAAAGTAGATTACATCTAAACATGAACTACTAGGTAGAGTACCACACAACAGCTCAATGTGTCATGCACACTCAGCCGCGACCGGCACCAGGACCCGGAAGTAAGGCGGTCGCGAAGCTGAAAGCATAAAAGGAAACAAGATGGCGCCGCACATCGCTCTGTCATTGAGTTAAGATTGAGTTAAGTTAACATGTCTGTTCGGAATCGTTCCAGTATATGTGAGTACTCACTTTCTTGGCTATCTTTTCAGACTGAGTGTGTTTATAGGACTAGGGTTAGATTGTGTCTTTCCTGTGCTCATTGAGTGTGAGAGTCCTTATAGTAAATCGCGTGATTATCCTGCCTGCTCGTGTTTATCCGCGTTTGGGTTTACCATTCACGCTACAGGGTTAACTGCTAAGGCTATCTGGTCATCCCGGTTAGTTCGTGACAGAATGACAGAGCCAGCAGTAAACCCAGCGGATTACGCCCGCCTTCGTGGTGTGGTTGACCAGCATGCTTTGCTCATTAATGCGCTAAGCTTGATTCTCTGCGCCGGAGTGTCCGAGACACTGCGGCCTTGCGCCGCAAGGTCACGGAGCTTAGGCAGGAGAACGCGGGCCTTCGGGCGGCGGTTAGTGGGCTGGCTAGCGATCCGCCCGCCGCGTCGGTCGTGGCACCGCACCACCCCCCCCCCTTCTGACGTTTTTTTAGCTCTTCCAGATAAATGGGATGGCACGGATGGGAAATGCAGTGTGTTTTTAACATCGCTGGAACTGGTGTTTGAGTTCAATGCCACCAAGTACTCCACCGACCGGCTGCGCATTGCACTCCTCGTCTCGTTGCTATCAGGGCAGGCAGCTGAGTGGGCCACGGCAGTCTTGCGCGCTGACACAGACACTGCGCACTCATACAATGAATTCACCCGTCAGCTCAAGCTAACATTTGAACATCCCGCGGGCGAGGTGGAGACCGACACAAAGCTCTACCACCTGCGACAGGGAGGACTGTCCGTGATTAGATATACCGCCGAGTTCCGGACCCTCGCTATCCAGACCTCCTGGGGAGACGCAGCTCTCCGGACGTCCTACTTCGAGGGGCTGGCTAATCGTATCAAAGACGAGCTAGCCGGACGAGAGCTCCCAGCCACACTGGAAGGGCTAATCTAACTAGCCCTCCGGATCGATCAGCGCCTCCTCTCTCGTCCGAAGCCAGCACCTCGAACCCTGCCGCCACCATCCACTTATACCTACACTGCACCAAGACCACCACCCACCGTCACCACAGCTTTTCCTGGACGTGTCGGATCTCCACCCCCTGCCGTGTTTGACACCGGAGCCGGGGAACCCATGCAACTAGGGTGTGCCTCCCTGACCGTGGCGGAACGCCAGAGACGTTACCACGAGGGACTTTGCGCCTATTGCGGCTCAGCAGCGCACCACCGAGCCACCTGCCCGTCTCGTCCGGGAAACGCCCAGATGAGAGATAGGAGAGACTCCCCGGGTACCATCCACCTCTCCGCCACCACTGATCATACCGCCACTCGACTCACGGTTCAGGTAACCCTCCACCTTGGCCACAAACGGGTCAGAAGTGCCTCGTTCATCGATTCCGGTGCCGCGGGTAAGTTCATTGACTCAACATACGCCAGAGAATTGGGGGTAAAGATTGAGGCGTTATCCCAGCCAATGAGAATCATCTCAGTCGACGGGCGGCCCCTCTCATCCAGCCCCATCACCCAGCAGACTCTACCCATCACTCTCGTCCTCGGCCAACATCAGGAGTCCATACAATTTCACCTCACACCCATATCATCTCCACCCATCATCCTCGGCTATCCCTGGCTCTTACAGCACGACCCACTCATCTCCTGGTCTCAGAACCGGATCCTTCAATGGGGGCCGACCTGTACCGACTTATGCCTACAGGCCCAGGCTGGGACGTGTTCCAGGGAGTCCGAGGCCCCCGACGTCGACATCCACGCCATTCCTCCACCATATCGAGACATGGCTGAAGTGTTCTGTAAACGCCGGGCCAGCCACCTTCCACCTCACCGACCCTACGACCTAGCCATTGAACTCCAGCCAGGCTCCAGCCCCCCCCTGCGGCCATCTCTACTCCCTCTCTACCAACGAGACCCAGGCTATGGAGGAGTATGTCACCAACGCCCTGCGAAATGGCACTATCCGGCCCTCCTCTTCGCCGGCTGCCGCGGGGTTCTTCTTCGTAAAGAAGAAAGGGGGCGAACTTCGTCCATGTGTCGACTATCGGGGGCTAAATAAGATCACCATTCGGAATCGTCACCCTCTGCCTCTCACCAACTCAGCCCTGGACGCCCTCTCTGGTGCCACCGTGTTCACTAAGTTGGACCTCCGGAGCGCCTACAACTTGGTGCGCATCAGAGAGGGTGATGAGTGGAAGACAGCCTTCATCACCCCTACCGGACACTATGAGAGCCTGGTCATCCCATTTGGTCTCTGCAACGCACCCTCGGCCTTCCAAGCCTTCATCAATGATGTCCTCCGGGACATGCTAGGCCGATGGGTGTTTGTTTATCTGGATGACATTTTAATTTATTCACGCACCCCCACTGAACACACCAAACACGTTCGAGCTGTCCTTAAGAGATTGCTCGCCCACCAGCTGTACTGTAAGCTGGAAAAGTGTGCTTTTCACGAGCACTCCACCACGTTCCTGGGTTTTGTCATCTCGCCCCAGGGTGTGGCCATGGACCCGCAGAAGCTGGAGGTTGTACGTCACTGGCCCCTACCCAGAACAGCTCCAACGCTTTCTCAGGTTTGCAAACTTTAATCGTCGCTTTATCCGGGGCTACAGTACAGTTGCAGCACCGCTCACTGCACTTACCAGGCTCTCCAACAGTTCTTTTCGACTCAACCCTACCGCCATCTCAGCTTTTCATCAACTCTGTCATCTGTTCACCACCGCACCCATCCTGCTTCATCCAGATGCCAGCCAACCGTTCGTTGTGGAGGTGGACGCGTCGGAGGTGGGCGCCGGCGCTGTTCTCTCCCAACGAGGTCCAGACCAGAAGCTGAACCCATGTGGCTTCTACTCCAAAAAATTTAACCCCACTCAGCAGCGATACGGTGTGGGGGACCGCGAACTGCTGGGCATAAAGTGGGCCTTGGAGGAGTGGCGTCACTGGCTCCAGGGCGCCAGTGAGCCATTCATCGTCTGGACGGACCACCAAAACCTGATCACCATCCGTAGTTTGAAGCAGTTAAACCCACGACAGGCACGGTGGGCACTGTTCTTCGAACAATTCAACTTCCACCTCTCGTACCGCCCGGGGTCGAAGAACACCAAGGCTGACGCCCTCTCTCGGCAACATGAGCGAGAGACGCCCCGGGCGGACCCCGTGCCTGTCCTTCCACCAACCCGCATCATCGCACCCCTGCAGTGGAACCTGGAAACGAGGGTCCGCCAGGCACTGACCAAGGACCCAGTGCCGGCAGGTGTGCCGCCCGGACGGCTCTTCGTCCCCGAACGACTCCGAACGGAGGTCCTCCAGTGGGGCCATTCGTCACCCGTCGCAGGGCACCAGGGAAGCCGGAGAACCACCACCTTTATCGGCCGGGCTTTCTGGTGGCCCTCCATGAGGAGGGAAATCACCGAGTTCGTTCGGGCGTGCCCAATGTGTGCCAGGGCGAAGGACATTAATCAACCAACTCCAGGGGAACTCCAACCACTCCCAGTTCCCCGTCGACCCTGGTCCCACATCACGGGCCTGCCGGATTCAGATGGAAGAGACGTCATCCTGACCATTGTGGATCGCTTCTCCAAGGCAGTGCACCTGGTGGCCCTCGCCGGACTCCCGTCAGCGAAGGAGACAGCCGAGCTGATTTTGGAACACGTAGTCCGATTGCATGGGTTCCCAAAGGACATCGTCTCGGACAGAGGTCCCCAGTTCACCGCCCGGTTCTGGAAGGCCTTCTGCCGTCTGATCGATTCGTCCTGCAGTTTGTCTTCCGGCTACCACCCTCAGACGAACGGTCAGACGGAGCGAACCAACCAACAGCTGGAGCGCTACCTGAGATGTTTTGTGTCGGACCGCCAGCGCTCCTGGGCCCGCTACCTCAAGTGGGCCGAGTTATCCCATAACCTCCATGTCTCCTCAGCCACCAACCTGAGCCCATTTGAGGTGTGCTATGGTTTCCAGCCTCCAATGTTCACCCACCAGGAACCGGAGGTTGACGTACCATCGGCCCAACAGTTGGTTTGCCGGTGCCGGCGGCTATGGCACCAAGGCAACCTCGCCATCCGACGCACCAACGCCAACTATGTGGCCCAACACCGCCGCCGGCACCCCCCGGGACGATTGTACCACGTAGGTGACAAAGTGTGGCTATCAACCAGAAACCTCCACCTGCACACCGAATCCAAAAAATTATCACCAAGATTCATCGGGCCATACCGCATCACGCTCAGGATCAACCCTGTCACCTACTGGCTCCAGCTGCCTGCGGCGCTCCGGATCCACCCCGTCTTCCACACCTCACAGTTGAAACCATTCACCACCTCACCCATGGTTCCACCCACCCCCCCTGCTCCTCCTCCCCGAATCATTGACGGCGGTCCCGCCTACACCGTGCGACGGATCCTCGACTCGCGCCCTCGGGGCAGGGGCACCCAGTATCTGGTCGACTGGGAGGGCTACGGCCCCGAGGAGCGGTCCTGGGTTCCAGCTCGCTTCATCCTCGACTCCGGGCTCATTAGGGACTACTGTCACCGGGTATCCTCCACCCCTGGACCGTCCGGAGTCGGTCCTGGACGGGGGGGTACTGTCATGCACACTCAGCCGCGACCGGCACCAGGACCCGGAAGTAAAGCGGTCGCGAAGCTGAAAGCATAAAAGGAAACAAGATGGTGCCGCACATCGCTCTGTCATTGAGTTAAGCCCATGTCTGTTCGGAATCGTCCCAGTATATGTGAGTACTCACTTTCTTGGCTATCTTTTCAGACTGAGTGTGTGTTTATAGGACTAGGGTTAGATTGTGTCTTTCCTGTGCTCATTGAGTGTGAGAGTTCTTATAGTAAAATCGCGTGATTATCCTGCCTGCTCGTGTTTATCCGCGTTTGGGTTTACCATTCACGCTACAGGGCTAACTGCTAAGGCTATCTGTTCATCCCGGTTAGTTCGTGACAGATAGCACGATCATCATTCTGGTCATCCCGGTTAGTTCGTGACACAATGCCTATTGCTCCTACAGTGGTGTGAAAAACTATTTGCCCCCTTCCTGATTTCTTATTCTTTTGCATGTTTGTCACAATTAAATGTTTTTGCTCATCAAAAACCGTTAACTATTAGTCAAAGATAACATAATTGAACACAAAATGCAGTTTTTAAATGAAGGTTTACGTTATTAAGGGAGAAAAAAAACTCAAAATCTACATGGCCCTGTGTGAAAAAGTGATTGCCCCCCTTGTTAAAAAATAACTTAACTGTGGTTTATCACACCTGAGTTCAATTTCTGTAGTCACCCCCAGGCCTGATTACTGCCACACCTGTTTCAATCAAGAAATCACTTAAATAGGAGCTACCTGACACAGAGAAGTAGACCAAAAGCACCTCAAAAGCTAGACATCATGCCAAGATCCAAAGAAATTCAGGAACAAATGAGAACAAAAGTAATTGAGATCTATCAGTCTGGTAAAGGTTATAAAGCCATTTCTAAAGCTTTGGGACTCCAGCGAACCACAGTGAGAGCCATTATCCACAAATGGCAAAAACATGGAACAGTGGTGAACCTTCCCAGGAGTGGCCGGCCGACCAAAATTACCCCAAGAGCGCAGAGACGACTCATCCGAGAGGCCACAAAAGACCCCAGGACAACATCTAAAGAACTGCAGGCCTCACTTGCCTCAATTAAGGTCAGTGTTCACGACTCCTCCATAAGAAAGAGACTGGGCAAAAACGGCCTGCATGGCAGATTTCCAAGGCACAAACCACTTTTAAGCAAAAAGAACATTAAGGCTCGTCTCAATTTTGCTAAAAAACATCTCAATGATTGCCAAGACTTTTGGGAAAATACCTTGTGGACCGACGAGACAAAAGTTTAACTTTTTGGAAGGTGCGTGTCCCGTTACATCTGGCGTAAAAGTAACACAGCATTTCAGAAAAAGAGCATCATACCAACAGTAAAATATGGTGGTGGTAGTGTGATGGTCTGGGGTTGTTTTGCTGCTTCAGGACCTGGAAGGCTTGCTGTGATAGATGGAACCATGAATTCTACTGTCTACCAAAAAATCCTGAAGGAGAATGTCCGGCCATCTGTTCGTCAACTCAAGCTGAAGCGATCTTGGGTGCTGCAGCAGGACAATGACCCAAAACACACCAGCAAATTCACCTCTGAATGGCTGAAGAAAAACAAAATGGAGACTTTGGAGTGGCCTAGTCAAAGTCCTGACCTGAATCCTATTGAGATGTTGTGACATGATCTTAAAAAGGCGGTTCATGCTAAAAAACCCTCAAATAAAGCTGAATTACAACAATTCTGCAAAGATGAGTGGGCCAAAATTCCTCCAGAGCGCTGTAAAAGACTCGTTGCAAGTTATCGCAAACGCTTGATTGCAGTTATTGCTGCTAAGGGTGGCCCAACCAGTTATTAGGTTCAGGGGGCAATTACTTTTTCACACAGGGCCATGTAGGTTTGGATTTTTTTTCTCCCTAAATAATAAAACCCCTCATTTAAAAACTGCATTTTGTGTTTACTTGTGTTATCTTTGACTAATAGTTAAATGTGTTTGATGATCAGAAACATTTTGTGTGACAAACATGCAAAAGAATAAGAAATCAGGAGGGGGGCAAATAGTTTTTCACACCACTGTATATGAAGGAGACAAAAACATGCCTTCGCCTCTCGTTAACAAAAATAAACTGCTGGCATATTTGTTTGACATCAATATTGTCCAGGCTGTTCTTTTTTTCTTCTGATAAACACTAAAGATGATATTTTGTAGAATGCTGAAAACCTGTAATCATTGATTTACATAGTATTTGTTTTTCCTGCTACGGAAGTCAATGTTTTCAGCTTTTTTCCCCAATATCTTATTTTGTATTCAACAAAATAAAGAAAATCATTAAAGTTTGGAACCACTTAAGGAGTAAATAGTGAGTAAAGTTTTTTTGGGGGTGAACAATGGCTTTGACCCTAACTCTTCCCCTCTGAGTGCACTAGGACCGGACAGCATTGCCACCTGATGAAATAGCGTGACAAAAAAGTGAAATGTGAGTTCAAAATTTTTGCCAAAAACATTAATGAATCACTTACATCCTCAGCCTATCACTCCTCATAATGCTAAATATTAGTATAATCAACATGTATAATACACGCACACATATTATATGTTTTATATATATAATCAACATTCAGATTGACCTCCTGTGACCTCACCTCTTCACCTGAACTACAACATGGCTGATCTGCTTCTGTCCCTTAATTGAAAAACATTGAGGGATTCCTTATGAGCATGGACAGAGAATGCCTCAGCCTATTATTGGTACCAATGTTAAATCTCAGGACAACTACAGTGGCTTGCAAAAGTATTGCCCCCCCCCCCCCACCGTGAACTTTTCCACATTTTGTCACATTACAGCCACAAACATGAATCAATTTTATTGGAATTCCACGTGAAAGACCAGTACAAAGTGGTGTACACGCGAGAAGTGGAACGAAAATCATACATGATTTCAAACATTATTTTTTTTTACAAATAAATAACTGAAAAGTGGGGTGTGTGTAATAATTCCTTTGGTCTGAGTGCAGTCAGTTGCGCATAGACATTGCCTGATGAGTGCTAATGACTAGAGAGCACCTGTGTGTAATCTACACTCTCTCCATCGCTGTCTGATATACAGCACAGGTGTTTAGGTTCTGTTACCTGACAAAACAGGATAAACACATGCCATTTAAACAGCAATCATTTTATTTCACTTTTTCTGAGTCTTAGTGTGCAAACCTCGAATCAAATCATTAATGTTCGCTAAGTAAGTGAATGCATTTTAAAAACTATTTTTCTGAAGTGGATTGTCTATTGGTGTCAACAAAATTCTAGCCATATGGCAATATTAGTATATTAGCTTATCAATTTCTTTCACAATACTGATTTCTGACAAACAGTCATTAGATTAGGAGACTGACAGGGATCATATTTATACTTTTACATTTAGCTGTTTAATCTGCTGTTAGTTTTACGTCCGTATTCACAGACTATATCCTGGCCTGCTGTACTGAATGTGAGTCCACTGCATTTGGCCCTGCTTGTGTCTGAACGCAGCCAATCGTCTATCACATGATGGCAGGGAAAGGCACAGCCAATCAAAATGTTCATATGTGTTTTGGGGGCGGGAGGACTCAAGGAGAGAACGTGATTTATCCCTTTCTGCGTGTCTAGGTTAATGTTGACAGAACGATTAAAAAAAAAAGTGGATTAAATTATTGGTGGGGACATTTCAATGGTCGGAGGATATTGGTGGGGACACATCCCCTCCGTCCACCCTAAATCTACGCCCCTGTATATATATAATTTAAAACTACTTATTCATTTGTCTTTTATTTACTTACTTACTAGCGAATGCTTTTTTAGGGCTCTAAAAACTACGGCAGTATGAGTGACAATGGAATAGGACGTGTGAGTTGCACCGGTCACACACACACACACACACACACACACACACACACACACACACACACAATAAATATATATATATATATATATATATATATATATATATATATATATATATATATATAATTAAATTCTTAAAACATCGTGTTCACCAATGCACTGAAAAAAAGAACTTGTAAGATTTACTTGATAAAATCCTCATAACAATTTGGACACAGATTTTAAGTAAATTTTATTGCTCCAATATTAAGGCCGAATCCCATTTCTACCCCTTCCCCCTACCCTTCCATTTGGCGCGTTCACGTGCAGGGGTAGAGGTGTCTCATTTCTCTTTTGGTTGGAGGTGTAGGGGGAGGGGGAAGGGCCAGATAGCCCTCCAAACGAAGATTTTTCAGGACCTCACTTCAAACGAAGGGCTAAGCGAAATTTTCAACATGGCTGCTCACTCGAGCAAGCAGACCCATAAATGTTAAGTCATTTTTGCCATTAATAAAGATTTTTATGACAAGTTTTCATTATATGTATATTACCTTTAGTCTTGTGTTAGTCTTGTGACCACAGTTTTGTAATTTATATTCTGTATGTGGACGGCTGAGGAAAGCCGAAGACTCATCTGTGTTCGTGGTGAAAATGAGCAACTTTTTTAAAAATCGAAATACGGCGCAAAAAACCTTTGGGAGTGAGTAATCTCTCTTATTGGAATGTGTGATAAACATCGGCGCATGTCCTCTGACTTAACATTAGGAACCAGCGACAACGTATGATGACGTATAACAGTGTTGTCCCATTTCTTAGGGGAAATATTTATACCCTTCCCCTTTCCACTTCGTTTCAAGGGACAAGGGGAAGAAAATAGAATTGTGATTCAGCCTAAGTAAAACTCACCCGTAATTGTCAGGTAAAATTTACTTAATTAAATTAACAATAAAAGAAATCAAGTAAAAGTTACATAATTATATTTAATGCACAAATTAGATTTATTTAAAATAATCAAGTGAAGTTAATTCATTATTGTATCAACAGGAACCTTAATTTTATGAAATTACTATCATTTTGTATGATTTTCCCTTAACTTGGTTTTATCAATTTATATTACTCCCTATAATAATGTAAACATTGCTATTTTATGTTTTGGAAAGAAACTTAAGTAATTATTTCATCTATATCTTTCATAAATCACACAACTAAAATATAATTAAACAGTTTATTCACCAACATTACCAAATATTTGTGACATTCACAGTCTAGATCCACGTTGTCTTTTTAATAAAAGTGCATTCAGCTAAATTTTGCATCCATAGAAACAACTGCACGGCACCAGGGCCTGAAATACTTGTTTTAAACAAAATTGTGTAAAATAATGAATAAATAAAATACAGCATTCATTTAGAAATAAAATACAGCAGAAAATACATTAAACAAACTGTAGAATAAACGCTAAAACTTAATAGCCCTCTGAAGCAGTGAAGTTGCAACATTCAAATCAGCACTCTGGACTAGTGAACTTAAAAGTATGCCATTGAAACCATAACGCATTAAAACATTAAGCTGAACATGGAAACACAACATGTAAAGACTTGTAGTCAAGCCAAATCAAATGTTTTAAGATAACTTCATCTTTAAAGCTTGCACTTTTGGTGATAGCTTAATCCCATCAAGTTCTAGAAGAACTTTCTGAAAATAGCTCAAATGTGTAACGCAGTGCTCGGAGCTATTGCCACATTCTTGCTAAATTTCCTCTCCTTCAAGGATTATGGATACACCAACCGGTTCTTCCCCTTCAACAGCACAGACGACAAGGATTTTAAGAAGGTGCATACTGGCATCACTTCGTCTGTCCCCCTGCATAAAATGTACAAGAAAATAAATAATTTATTTTGAGAAACAAAAAAAAATCTGAATTGCTTCAACCTGTGCTGACTTCATTTCACAGAGAAAAAAAATTAATAAAAATAATTGATAATAAAAAATGACCATCACTTCATATACTTCAGATTGTTAAACTTGGGTTAAATTGCTTTAGCAATAATCTTGCATCAGTAAAACATTGTAAAACATGGCATGAGATGGCTACACTCCATAGATTACTCTGCACCTTTACAGTGTCAGGAAATCCTATGATGAATGCTGAGTTTGTATTTAAAGGGTTAGTCCAAACATGAAAATTCGTTCAATAATTACTCAGATTTATATATTCATTTCCATTTATATGCTTCTGTCCAATACAACAAACACTATATTCAAGGTATTAATAAATTGTATAATTAATAAGAAAACAATGCTTTACCAGGCAATCATCAAAGAGATCCTCTTCAGATTCACGTCTCATCTTTACGCTTTGTTTCTGAGAAAATATTTACATTGTATCATTACATAATCTTTTATTCGTACAACTACATTTAGGCATTTCTTCATCTTTTGTAAGTTTGCCTTCATCCAAAGCAAATTACAAAAGAGGAAGGCATCAAGCATGTCAAGCAGTGCTACTAACACAAAGTTTCTGACACCGTTAGAAAAATACAAGATAGATCAGCGAGGGATTAAGGAAAAAGTGAGAAGCAAGAATCATGTGTGGAAAGATTAAGCATGCAGGGTCACAGGATGACTCGACTTATTTTTATTGTCTGCAATGCGATTTAGACAAATTAGAGCTGCTGTCAATACTGTATGAACATATGTACATGTTCTTTACTCGTAACTCATTAATAAAGTTCGGCTTCAGAAAAAAAAACGTTTATTGCTAGTGCTCTTTTACCATTTAATGCTTTAACACACACGACTCAGTTTGTTCAGAAATGGCATCTCACTGGCGAGGCTTTGTCTGAACACGCCGTTTTCACTCGGGGTGGGGGTAAGAAACACACATCTCGGTGTATTAATCCGCGCGCTCGGTTCGTTATTATTTTATTTATTTATTTATTTACCACAGGACCCCTGGGGTGCGCCGTAGGTTCAGGTTTTTACACGAAAACGGTGTTTTGTGAATCTCCACACTATTAAAAACTGAAATTGCTAATTGTACGTCCTGAGATGAAGATGAACATTAATTGGGAGTCATGAAAGCGAGAATCACATCCAAAACAGAAAGCTAAACTTACCTCGAACACGACAAACTCCAGCTGCAGCCACGCCGTGTTGTACCTCCGTGATGATCCACAACCGACTGATCCACAGCGCGGGCACAGCGTCTCCAAACACGCATGTGCAGTTTAATTTGCACACATTTTCGGCTTCAGTAGACACACAATACTTCAGACTGAAACACGACTGCCCCCTACAGGTAATGAAGGGCATGTTCACAGCTTCCCGCACGCAGCCGCGCAAAGCCGCGGCAAGTCACGGGATCCCTTTTCTCGAAACGCGCGTTTTTAATGGCGACATCTGTATCTGCTGTCACGACACGTCAAGCCACAGCCTCACCATGATCACCTGAGAACTCACATTCCATTCTCCCTACCACCTCTTAGATCTCACCGCCTCACTCTCCGCTCTCCACACACCTGTACACTATTAGTGATCATCTATCATGCCTATTTAAACCACACCATGACACCATCACATCGCCAGATTATTGTGTGCCTTTCATAGCCCAATTCTCCAGCGTTTGTTCCATGCCTTGACTACCTTATACCGAACACGCCTTTGTTTTTCTTGACCTCGCTAGTGTCTCACGTTTGGATTCCATGCTCACGGATTTTGTTATTGGCCTTTGGATTTGCCTCAACGACTACGATTTCGGATCAAGGACTTTCTCTCGTCTTTCTGGCTCTGAACCTCGCTCGCCTTCTACCACGAATAAGCTTCACAAAACCAGCCACCAACCTGTGCGGCCTCTCCCTTCTCTCGCCGGCTCTTCGCACTTCCGCATTCCAGCTCAGGACACACAAGACGCTCTCGCCGGCTCGCGCCGCTCCTGCCTTCCTCCCAGGCTCACGCTACACACGGAGCGCGCACTTCCGCATTCCAGCGAGACCCTGCCTGCTCAGACGACAGCGCGGAGCTCAACCCGCGCCTGCCCTTTACTCCACTCGGCCGACTCAGTCTGTTACACAAGCACTGCCACGAACACTTCATTATCACCCGACATCGCTTTTGTATAAACTCTGCGTTTGGATCCATCACGCCCCCTAGCGCCCCGTGACAGAATAATCTGGCCAAGAAGGAATGGACCTAGCAGAGGCTGCTCGGGCACTAGAGAACCAAGGAGCCCTCTTAGGAACACATCAGCAGGAAATCTCACAGCTCACCAACACACTTCAAACCATCACCGAAACCTTGCAATCGCTCTCCGCTCAGATTCAGACTCGGCCACCTCCTGCACCCACTCCTCGACATTCCCCTCCGGTGCTGACCCCCGTCCATGAGCCATGCCTCCCTGCTCCGCGCACCTATGACGGGAATCCAGCCACATGTCGCTCTTTCCTATCCCAATGCTCTCTCGTTCTAGAACTACAAACCACGTCATTTCCCACAGAATGCTCTAAGGTTGCCTACATCATCTCTCTCCTCACGGGAAAGGCGAGAGAGTGGGGATCGGCACTTTGGGATGCTCAAGTTCCTTGCTGTTTTACTTATAAAACTTTTACTGAGGAAATGAGGAGGGTTTTTGATCGTTCCTTCACGGGACATCAGGCAGTGAACCAAATCCTTCAGCTATGCCAGGGAGCGCGTTCTGTCTCTGACTACGCCATTGATTTCCGGACTCTGGCTCCCTCTTGTGACTGGGACGAAAAGGCTCTTTTCGACTGCTTCTTCCATGGGCTTTCTGATTCAGTTAAAGACGAGCTTGTGGCTCGTGAACTCCCATCGGATCTGCAGGGACTCATTGACTTAGCAACACGTATTGACACCCGCAAACGGATTCGACGATCTGAACGGCAGTCATGTCTCACACTGTGCATCCCTGCACCAGCCTTAGTCACGCCCAAGGCACCCCCGGAACCCATGCAGATAGGTTGCACATCTCATCCAAGGAACGCCAGCGCCGCAGAGACGACGGCGCCTGCTTCTACTGCGGTCAGACCGGTCACATCGTACGCTCCTGCCCGTTAAAAGGTCAGGCCCCGCCCGTAGTTCTGGGGATGCAGGGGGGTCCAGCCTCTAGTTCTTCCCCAGACCAGCGATCATGCTTTTCAGTGACCTTGACCCATGGTGACCGATCCTATGCCACCTATGCTCTAGTGGACCAGAACTTGATTTCCTCCTCTATTGTCTCAGAGCTTCGAATTCCTCTCACCCCCCTACACCAACCTTTTACCGTTCAGGCCCTTGATGGTAGCAGGCTATCACCTATTACTCATCGCACCAACCCCATTATCCTACAGTTTTCAGGCAATCACATTGAAAGCATTACATTTCTAATCATCCAAAATGCTCATGCACCCGTAGTGCTGGGGCTCCCCTGGCTAAGATTGCATAACCCCCACATCGATTGGGTGAAAAGGAGCATCTTGGATTGGAGTCCCACCTGCCTCTCCTCATGTCTACACTCAGCTCTCATGGGCCGGACCTCGCCTGCATCACGAGAAGAGATCCCTGATTTAACCAGGGTTCTCCCTGAATACCACGACCTACAACCAGTGTTCCGGTAATCACGGGCTATATCCTTGCCACCTCACCGCCTCTATGACTGCGCAATTTACCTCCTTCCCGGCACCTCCCCACCCAAGGGACGACTCTACTCCCTCTCTCGGCCTGAAAGAGAGGCCATGGAACATTACATTAATGAATCGCTTGCAGCAGGGATTATCTGCCCATCGTCTTCACTGGCAGGGGCGGGATTCTTCTTCGTTGAAAAGACGGACAAGTCCCTCAGGCCTTGTATAGATTATAGAGGTTTAAACGAGATCACGATAAAGAACCGCTACCCTTTCCCACTAATGTCATCCGCCTTCGGATGCCCGTGTCTTCACCAAGCTAGATTTATGGAACGCCTATCACCTCGTCAGGATACGGGAAGACGATGAGTGGAAGACTGCTTTTAACACCCCCACCGGTCATTACGAGTACCTCGTAGTTCCATTTGGCTTGACCAATGCGCCAACTTTGTTCCAGGCCCTCATTAATGATGTTCTTTGTCTTCGTGTATCTGGATGATATCCTAATATTTTCACGCTCTACAAAGGAGCACAAATGTCACGTACGCCAGTTCAATTCAATTCAGTTTTATTTCTATAGCGCTTTTAACAATTGACATTGTCTCAAAACAGCTTTAGGCAATCAAAAGAACTATTTAACTTTGTGTGGAATGTGAATGTGTATGAATCAAAATGTTCAGATAGTCCCTGGTGAGCAAGCCTGAGGGCGACAGTGGCAAGGAAAAACTCCCTGAGATGGTCCTGCAACGGCTTTTAGAAAATAAGCTGTATGCCAAAGCAGAGAAATGTGAGTTCCATTGTACCTCCACCTCCTTTCTGGGGTACTTCATCTCCCCTGCAGGCATCCAGATGGACCCCACCAAAGTCAAGACAGTCACCGACTGGCCACCACCATCTTCAAGGCGTGAGCTCCAACGGTTCCTGGGGTTCGCTAACTTCTATCGTCGCTTCATTCGAAACTATAGCACGGTGTCGACCCCATTGGCTGCACTGACCTCATCAAAAACCCCGTTCTGATGGAACTCACTGGCTGATAGAGCCTTCAAGGAACTTAAGCAGCGCTTCACCACGGCCTCAGTTCTCATTTTTCCAGACCCTTCCCTCCAGTTTGTCGTGGAAGTAGATGCATCCGAGACGGGAGTAGGGGCCGTCCTGTCCCAGAGATCTCCAGAGGATAACAAACTTCACCCCTGCTCCATTTTCTCCCGCCGCCTTACCCCCCCGGAACGAAACTATGGTATTGGGGATCGTGAACTTTTGGCGGTTAAGCTGGCACTCGAGGAGTGGAGACATTGGTTGGAGGGAGCAAAACACCCCTTCCTTGTCTGGACCAACCATCGAAACCTGGAGTACTTAAAGACAGCGAAGAGACTGAATTCACCCCAGGCACGATGGTCACTGTTCTTCTCCCGCTTTCAGTTTTCGTTATCATACTGCCTGGGTTCCAAGAATGTGAAGCATGATGCCCTCTCCCGACAGTTTTCCACTCCCCAGGATACGACCATACCAGAGACAATTCTTCCCCCTCATTGACTCGTGGCAGCGACCCGACTTGAGGTGGAGCACCTCGTCCAACAGACCCTAGAACGAGAACCTGGCCCAAGCACTGTTCCCCCCAAGAAACTCTTGTTGTTCCCGCCTCTGTACACCCCCAGGTCTTGGACTGGGCCCATAGTTCCAGATTGGCGTGCCATCCTGGGGCGACGCACCCACTCTTCCTCCTAGACCAACGCTTCTGGTGGCCCACCATCAAGGAAGACGCCAAGAACTTCACGCTACACGCACACTTCCGCATTCCAGCTCAGGACACACAAGACGCTCTCGTCGGCTCTAACCTAACCCTAGGGGCATGTTTGTTTTTGTTTTAGTATTGCTTTTAATTTAATAGCACCTTCGTAAATGCACATTTGTTAATTTTTTCCATATTTTATGTTTTTTTTCTCTTATTCTTACCTTGTTTTGTATATTTATTACTGTTTCATTTGATTTTAATAAAAAAAAATATATATATATATATATCAATTCTATTGTAATTTTTTAAAGGATGTGGGGGGTATATAGTATTGTGGGGGAGGGGGAGATAGGGCCTATCTACATACCTGCTCAATAACCAATCAAGTCACTTGGGTTGGACAATTTTTTTTTTTAAAACATCCAATCAATGTTGAGATAAGAAACCAATAGGGAAGAGCAGAGCAGGGTGTGAATGTCTCCTGACAAAATCCTTGAGTGGATTATTTGCCATGGCAACAAATGGCTGTACCATGGAAGGATTCCTCAGCAAGATGCATCCAAATTGGTATCAATCCTGAAGTATCCTAGCTTGGTGGAATTTGATCTATATGCTCAGTGGTACTTGTAGATACTTCCGAAAATCAGTGGTGTATACAGGAGTTTCCTAGTACATATACACCTCTTTTCATGCAGTGTCTGATTTAAACCGTGAGTACTCACATGTTGGTTCCGTTTGTCTTTGCTATTGTGTGTGTATTTTTAGGACGCAGGTTAAATTTGTGTTTTTCCCTTGCTCCACTTTTGTGAGAGTCCTTAAACTAAATCGCGTGGTTATCCTGCCTGCTCGCTTCTTTCCGCATTTGGGTTTATCCTCCACGCTACATTGGGCTAACCGCTAAAGCTACGTCTTCTGGTCACCTCAGGTTAGTCCATCTAGACAGAATGACTGAGCCCTCCGTGGTAAACCCAGCGGATTATGCGAGTCTCTGCGACGTTGTAGATCAGCATGCGGCGCTAATCAATCAGCTAACCGGGGATCTCGCTTCTCTCCGCCGCGAGGTCGCTGAGCTCCCCGGGACATGTCGGTTCTCCACCTCCTGCCGTGGTTGACACCGGAGCCGGGGAACCCATGCAATTAGGACGCGCCTCCTTGACCGCTGCAGAACGGGAGAGACGCTTCCGTGAAGGGCTCTGTGCCTATTGCGGGTCAGCTACACATCACAGGGCAACCTGTCCTTTCAGACCGGGAAACGCCCAGGCCCGGTGAGAGGAGAGAGATACTCGCCGGGTCACCTTCGTCTCTCCGCCATCACCACCAACTCCTCCCATCTCACGGTTCAGGTACACCTCCAGGTTGGCCACAAACGGGTCCGAAGTGCTGCATTCATCGACTCCGGGGCAGCAGGTAACTTCATTGACTCTGCATATGCCAAAACCCTGGGGGTAAAACTCGAGGCGTTATCCCAGACCGTTCGCATCACCTCTGTCGACGGTCGCCCCCTCTCCACCAGCCCAATCAGCACCCGAACCGAACCCATCACCGTCTCCATCAACCAACACCACGAACAGTTAAAATTCTTCGTCACCTCCATCTCTTCACCACCCATCATCCTTGGTCATCCCTGGCTGCTCCAGCATGACCCTCTAATCTCCTGGACCCAGAACCGGATCCTTCAGTGGGGCGCGACCTGCAACGAACTATGCCTACGGGCAGCGGCTGGGACGTGCTCTAGGGAGTCCGAGGCCCCCGACGTCGACACCAACTCCATCCCCGAGCCGTATCGAGACCTATCGGAGGTTTTCTGCAGGCGACGAGCCACCCATCTTCCTCCTCATCGCCCATACGACCTCGCCATAGACCTCCAACCCGGTACGATCCCCCCCCGCGGCCATCTCTACTCACTCACACCCACCGAGACCCAGGTGATGGAGGAATATGTAAACAACGCCCTGCGCCAAGGCACCATCAGGCCCTCCTCCTCACCTGCCGCCGCGGGGTTCTTCTTCGTGAAGAAGAGAGGCGGTGAACTTCGCCCTTGTGTCGACTATCGGGGGCTCAACCATCTCACCATCAAAAACCGACATCCTCTGCCTCTTACCAACTCAGCCCTGGACGCCCTCTCTGGCGCCACCGTCTTCACGAAGTTGGACCTCCGGAGCGCCTACAACTTGGTGCGCATCAGAGAGGCGATGAGTGGAAGACGGCGTTCATCACCCCCACTGGACATTATGAAACCCTCGTCATCCCATTCGGACTGTGCAATGTCCCCGCCGCATTCCAACACTTCATTAATGACGTCCTTCGGGACATGCTCGGTCGGTGGGCATTCGCTTACCTGGACGATATTTTAATTTATTCACGCACCATGGAAGAACACACCCAGCACGTCAGGCCGGTTCTAAAGAGATTACTCGCCCACCAACTGTACTGTAAGTTGGAAAAGTGCGCTTTTCACGAGCGCTCCACCACGTTTCTGGGTTTTGTCATCTCGCCCCAGGGTGTGGCCATGGACCCGCAGAAGCTAGAGGTTGTGCGTCATTGGCCCCTACCCAAGACCCTCAAACAGCTTCAACGGTTTCTCGGGTTTGCGAACTTCTATCGTCGCTTTATCCGGGACTACAGTACAGTTGCCGCCCCCCTAACCGCTCTGACCCGTCCCTCCTCTCTCCCTTTTCACCTCAACCCGGCAGCTGTCTCCGCTTTTCGATCACTTTGTCACCGCTTCACCACTGCACCGATTCTCCACCACCCAGATGTCAATAAATCATTCGTTGTGGAGGTGGATGCTTCAGATGTGGGCGCTGGAGCTATCCTCTCACAGCAAGGTCCAGACCAAAAACTACACCCATGTGGTTTTTTCTCCAGAAAATTTGACTCCACTCAGCAGCGATACGGGGTAGGGGACCGCGAACTGCTGGCCATAAAGTGGGCTCTGGAGGAGTGGCGTCACTGGCTCCAGGGCGTCAGTGAGCCATTCATAGTCTGGACGGACCATCAAAATCTAATTACCATCAGAAACATCAAACAGTTAAATCCACGACAGGCGCGGTGGGCATTATTCTTTGAGAATTACAACTTTCACCTCTCATACCGCCCGGGGTCCAAGAACACCAAAGCGGACGCCCTCTCCCGACAACTAGAGATGGACCCTCCCCGGGCGGACCCCGCGCCTGTCCTCCCCTCTTCCAAGATCATCGCACCCCTGCAACTGGACCTGGAAACGAGAGTGCGCCAGGCACGAGGTACAGAGACCGAACCGGCAGATGTGCCACCTGGACGACTCTTCGTGCCTGAAAGGATGAGACCAGAGGTTCTCCACTGGGGACACTCCTCCCCAATTTCGGGCCATCCAGGCACCCGACGATCCCTCCAATTTATCCAACGAGACTTCTGGTGGCCGTCCATGACGAGGGACATCCAAGAGTTCGTTCAGGCATGCCCAGTGTGCGCCAGGGCAAAGAACACCAACCAACCCTCTCCAGGAGAACTGCAACCCCTTCCAGTCCCTCGACGGCCCTGGACGCACATTGCCGTGGACTTCATCACGGGCCTGCCGGCCTCCGAAGGAAAAGACACCATCCTCACGATCGTGGATCGGTTCTCTAAGACCGTGCATCTGGTGGCTCTCGCCGGACTCCCGTCAGCAAAGGAAACAGCAGAGCTGATTTTAGAGCACGTAGTCCGTCTGCATGGGTTCCCCAAGGATATCGTCTCGGACAGAGGGCCCCAGTTCACAGCCCGGTTCTGGAAGGCCTTCTGCCGTCTGATCAACTCCACCTGCAGTCTGTCCTCCGGATACCACCCACGGTCAGACGGAGCGGACCAACCAACAACTGGAGCGCTACCTGAGATGTTTCGTAGCGGACCGCCAGCGCTCCTGGGCACGCTACCTCATCTGGGCGGAACTATCACACAACCTCCACATCTCCTCTGCCACTAATCTAAGCCCATTTGAGGTATGCCACGGTTTCCAACCCTCCGTGTTCAACCACCCAGAGCCGGAGGTTGATGTACCATCAGCCCAACAGTTGGTCCGCAGATGTCGGCGGCTCTGGATTACGACCAACCAGGCCATCCAACGTGCCAATGCCCGCTACACCCACCAACATTGCCGCCGACATCCTCCGGGACGACTATACCACGTAGGTGACAAGGTATGGCTGTCCACAAAAAACCTCCACCTCCACACCGAGTCAAAGAAGCTTTCCCCCAGATTCATCGGACCATACCACATCACTCACAGAATTAACCCTGTCACCTACCGGCTCCAGCTGCCTGCGGCGCTCCGGATTCACCCAGTATTTCACCTATCCCAATTCAAGCCTTTCATCACATCACCCATGATGTGCTCCGTTGCGCCGCGTGTGTGTATCGTGTCCTGGTCGCGCGCCGCTCCAGACTCCACTCCGGGTTTTCTGACATCGGCATCACCTGACCTTCCACACGGTCGCTTCCGCCCTGAGTGACGTCATCGACTAGCGCGACCATGTATAAACCGGAGAGAGACGCGGGAAAGATGAAAGAGGTTGTGATTTTGGCGTTTTGATATTTGGTTGTGTATTCTGGTTTGACTTTTTGCCTCCAATTGACTTTGATTATTGCTTTGTCCCTTTGGTTTGGTTGGTCTTTGTATATATTTGTAGATAATTTCATTGTTTTTGGTTTAGGGAGTCCGGGAAGGTACCTGTATTTTTGTTTGTGTGTGTGTTTTTTTTTTTGTTTTTTTTGCAGGTAATCTAGCTACTAAATATAAATACCATTTTGTTTAAATTATTTTGGCCTGGGTCCAACCTGAATCTGATCCTCCTCCTGGTGTGTGTGTGTGTACAAACCTCATTATTTCATCAGTTAATGATTGGATCTAGATCTTTCTGCTATATACCACCATTTCCATACAGTTATATATATTATAAATAGAACCCTGAACCATTCTTTTGCTGTATGGCCCTAGACTGGGATGTAACACCATATTTAAGTGACCACTTTGATTTTCAAGCACAACAAAGACAACAGCTTTATTATGCAAAGGTGTTCCTTCAGTTAAAAACAACTAGTTTGAGATTTATATCTGCTCATCTTTTTTGAACTACGAATGCCTCATCCCACCCCCGTTGTTAAAAAAAAATAAAAAAGTAACTCAGTAACTTTTACTCTGAGTACAGTTTTTAATGAGCTACTTTTTACTTTTACTTGAGTAGATTTTTATAATGGTAACTTTACTTGTACTTAAGTAAAATTTCACTGAAGTAACAGTACTTTTACTTGAGTACAAAATTTTATTACTCTTTCCACCTCTGCCGCTCAGTCATTGAGTTCGGCCCATGTCAGCTCCAGCTGTCGTTTCAGCAAACCGTGAGTACTCACATGTTGGTTCCGTTTGTCTTTGCTATTGTGTGTATTTTTAGGACGCAGGTTAAATTTGTGTTTTTCCCTTGCTCCACTGAGAGTCCTTAAACTAAATCGCGTGGTTATCCTGCCTGCTCGCTTCTTTCCGCGTTTGGGTTTATCCTCCACGCTACATTGGGCTAACCGCTAAAGCTACGTCTTCTGGTCACCTCAGGTTAGTCCATCTTGACACTGTCACACTAATAAAAACATCAGACAGTTCAGAAGCTTCAAATAGAATGAACGAACTAATGAATTTTCTCAAAACTATATAAAATTAAGTAGAGCTAAATCCCTAAATCTCCTTATAAAATATCACTGATTGTCAATGTGGGAATGAATGGCGAATTCGATATTTCACGGATAAACTGCATTTATGGTATGAAACCTGAGATAGTTACACATACACACTGAAGGACGCATAGATAGCATGTGCGATCTCTTGAGCCATCTGCTAATAGAAATGAGAATCATAGGTTGGAAAAGGCAGGAAACGTCATGCCGCCGCGCAGCTGTCAGGAATTTCACTTAAATAAGAGCAAAATAAAAATGGCTTTTACTGGTGCGATTTTGAAAATTTAAGCATGCAGGGTAAAGCTCACAGATCTAGGAAAAGTCATGAAAGGAGGGTCCTGGAATTTGATCGAGTGTGAAGTATTTTTTTTTTCCCCATTTCGGTCAAATGATCGGTGCTCGGCGCGTCTAGTGTTAAAGGTCTTGCGTAGGGGCCAATGACGCACAACTTCCAGCTTCTGCGGGTCCTGTCGTGGAAATTAATTGAAGACTCAGGCATTGCTTTCAGAAGATAACGACCTTTATTTATCATGCAATAACGGCCAGGAGAGGCTGCAGGATCACCCCGATCTCTTGAATGCTCCCCCATTATATAGCCACCCTGGACAATGGAGTACATTCTACATGCAATGATGTCATTCTAAATATCTGGGCCTTGTTAGGCTTCTCTGTTCTAGGGGGCCTCAACGTATATATCGAATTTCTTGTGCAAGCATATTCTCAGGCCTATGTCCAGCAAATTTAGGAAACCATGCTCCCCAAGCTCCCAGTTTTAGATCTAGCCAGTCCCATATTTTATTATCCCTCCCAGCATTTTCGGTTACTTCCCGTCTCAGATTTTTAAGTTGATTCATGGCTTTAGTAAAAGTTACATCAGGCTCTGTATTGTTAGGAATATAGGTACAACATTGATCACCAAACAGGATGCACACACCTCCTTTTTCAGCCAATAACCAGTTTAGTGCTTGTCTATTTTGCCAGGTCATTGTACTAGTAGCTACTAATTGCTCTCCTAATGCAGCCAAAGCATCTTCTGTATAATTAATAAATCTCTGTTGATTATAGTAAATATAATTAATTCATTCAGCATTTTTATTAGGTGTTATCCATATAAAAATAGACTCAAATCCAGACTTTACCTCATCTCTGGCTTTAAATTCATTAGGTATACCTCTGGGTTGTCCTACTGAGTCTATATACACATTGGGATCAGGTTGGTAAGCCCTCCTCACTCTATGATTGGCTTCTGAGTTGCTCATCACAGGCTGTTCTATGTCCCAATCCGCTATTGACATTTCTTGAATCATCCGGACTCTAGCACAGATCCCTTTCCAACGTTTTGGTAATGTTGCCCTCAATAGTGTTCCCCCACAAAGCCAGAAAAAATCAGCTACTGGTACTGATTGGTCATCATAACGGAACTTTAGTGGAAACAATAATGTTTGGTTCATGCAGCTATGTGTTATAGTTGTATTCCCTTGCATTGTGACTGTTGCATGAAGTATTGTTTTCTTATGAATGTCTGTTCATGTAAAATAGTCAGTGTCCAGGTGCCACATTAGCATACAATTACCTTGAAATTCCCCCACACTATGATTTCCTACTGTTTTATTGAAGCATTCATACTCAAGTGTATAATCTATTTCATACTCAGAGGGGAATTCTATCTTTTGTTCTTCAATTCTTATATCTAACTGCTGACACCATTCTCCCCATTCAGGTGTATGGTAGTTATTGAAGTAATCTGGACTACTTAATATTGCTAAACATTCTGCTGGACACAGTGGTCGTCAGAAGACATGCAGATGACACAGGTTCTGAGTAAATTCTGCACAATGTCTAAAGTCATTTGGATTGGGTACTACTATAACCTTTCTTAATGGGGATGGGGTGCAAATACTGTTGTTATCTCATTAGGCCTAGTCAATTGCTGTAAACTTAATTCTTGGGAAGTCTGATTGGAGCTGTGTAGAGGTGAGCTGACCATGGCTTGATTTAATACCTGGAAAATAATGATCATTAGGTATGCTATCCACTTTATTTTCCCCATTTTTCTGCTTTATTTCCTCCACCCCTTTCACACAGATTTCAAGACCTTGTAGGTTTTCACTGTCGGTGGGTGGGTCCTCTTCTTCTGCAACTTTTCCCTTACTTACTTTAGGGACTCTTGTGCAGTGGTTTAAATGATACCAGGTGGTTTTGTCTTCCACTTGGACTGCTGTAGGAGTGGCTGCTACAACTTTGTAAGGCCCCTCTCTCCTGGGCTCGTGCCACTTTCTCCTGAACACTCGCAGATAGACCTGGTCTCCTGGAGTGATGGGACACGGAGCGTCTTTCTCTTCCTCCGTCTCCTTGCTCTTTTCCTGCACAAAGATTGCTTTATGTATGGCAGTTAGTTTCTTCATATATGATCTGAGTTCCAGTTGTAATTGTTCTAGCGGTGGGCCTTTATACGGCCCTCTCCAGAATGGCACAGGCATGGCACGGGTCGTAAGCATTTCATGCAGGGTTAAGTGTGTATTTCTGTTAGTTTGCATGCGATAGTTCATTAGTGCAAGCGGTAAAGCATCAACCCAGTTAAGTTTTGTACTAGCACAAATTTTATTAAGCTTGGCTTTGAGGGTGCCGTTTATTCTCTCTACTATACCCTGGGACTGTGGATGATAGACACACCCAAATCTTTGCTTCATTCTTAACTTTTGTAGTTTTCTGAATGAACGCTGATCCATTGTCTGAACTGATTTCTGATGGAATTCCAAACCTAGGTATCACTTCCCTTGTGAGGAATTTGATAACTGTTCCTGACCCTTCATCCGCAGATGGTATTGCTTCTCCCCATCTACTAAATCTGTCAATTATTACAAGCATATATCTTTTGCCTCGAGCATACTTTATCATGTCCACATAATTCATTCATTCATTTTCTATACCGCTTAATCCTGTGTTCAGGGTCGCGGGGGACCTGGAGCCTATCCCAGGAGACTTCGGGCACTAGGCGGGGTACACCCTGGACAGGGTGCCAATCCATCGCAGGGCACACACACATACACACACACACACACACACCCAATCACACACTACGGGCAATTTAGGAACGCCAATTAGCCTAACCTGCATATCTTTGGAGTGTGGGAGGAAACCGGAGTGCCCGGAGTAAACCCACCAAACACGGGGAGAACATGCAAACTCCATGCACACAGAGATGGGAATCGAGCTTGGCCGGGGAATCGAACCCAGACCCTGGAGGTGCAAGGCGACAGTGCTAGCCACTACACCACTGTGCCGCCATGTCCACATAATCCATAACTAAATGCTTAAACAGTCCTTCTGGTACTGGTATATGGCCAATAGGTGTCGCTGTTCCCTTTCTGACATTATGTTTAGCACATATCTCACATGAAGCTAGAACCTCATCAACCATAGCATGCAGATATGGAGACCAATACCCTTGTTGCTTGATTTTTCTCACAACCTCTCCTCTAGCACAGTGGTCAAATCCATGAGCATCTGAAATCAAAATGTTCAACAAAGCTGTGGGTGCTATGATCAGACCTTCATGTGAACGCCAAATACCTTGTGCTCTTTCTGAGCTCCCCTCTGGAGCCACATAGAGTGCTCGTATGGACCTGCTTGATTTTGGACATTTCTTTTTTTTTTTCTGCCCTTCTTTCCAGCTACTGCATTTCAAGGCAGTGGCTGGAGACATAACAATTCCCCGAAGACCAAGATAACGAGACGCTCTGGAATCTACCCCCCTCCCCCTTCAAGGTCACCTGGCGCAGACTATTACGGGATGTTACAGGCTTACAAACTGACACGCACGCACACACTCACAGAACAGCTACAGATAGACACTCTACCTTCCCCATTTCCAACGCCTTCGTGTGCTTATTCCCCTCGGTGTGGGCAGGCGGAATCGGGACCAGCGCTCTTTAGCTGCAGGGACTGGAGCTGTTTGCCTACATTGGACATTCCTATCCCTGTACCCTTAATGTTGCAATGTTGATGTCTTGTGATTACATGTTTTTCTGTGCTTGCTGCTGAGGTAGTTTTTTGTACCCCTGATCCCACACTGCCCTCTCCGAAGGACAGTCTGGGAGGGGATTTTTTTACCCTCGTTATCCTAATGTATCTGATTCCTTGTTTTCTATGATGGCGCCTGGGAAATGGCTGCCGTCGCGACCCTGTGGTCGCAAAAAGCATTTCACTGCATTTAAAAGTGTATGTGACAAATAAAATTTGAATTTTGAATTTGAATTTGAATCCGAATAATATCCTCCAACTGTGGCTGTGGTTTTATAAGGACTACGGGCGCTTGCACAGCTAGTTGACACTTTGATGCACGCTTTGCTTCTAAGTCTGCTATGTTGTTACCCTTAGTAACATAGTCATTTCCCTTTTTATGGACCTGACGTTTAATGATAGCCAATCGTCTTGGTAGCATCATAGTAGACATTAGTTTACCTATTTGTTCAGCATGTTGAATGGGAGTTCCGTCACTCCTTTTAAACCCTCTTTGCTTCCATACTGCTCCAAACAGATGACATACACCATGCGAATAGGCTGAATCTGTAAAAATATTTGCCACTAGCCCTTTGGCTAATTGACAAGGAGCAGTGAGCGATTTTAACTCAGCTAACTGAGCAGAACACAGTTGTGAACAATGCTGAGATAGGATAGTTTTAAAGTCTTCTCCATCCTTCATCACTACTGAATACCCTGTGTGACTTCCTACATGGTCTCTAAAGCTAGATCCATCAACAAAGTAAGTCACTTCAGCTATAGGCTTAGATTCAAGATCAGGTCGTAACCGAGTAAATGCCAATGAATTCGCCACACAATCATGAGGCACTCCTTCGTAGGTTAAAGGAACCAATTCAGCTGGGTTAACTGTGTCACACCTCTTTATAGTAATGTTGGGATATGTGAGCAGTGAAGAATATGCTAGAATACGTGCTTGAGTAAGAACAAATTTTCCCTGTTCAATTAATTCTACCACTTTATGATGTGTGTAAATGGTTACTGTGTAACCCATAGTCAATGTGGATGCTTTGTCATATGCATAATGTGCTGCTGCAAGTCCCTGTTGGTAGCAAGGTGGGTAGCCTTGTGCTACATTATCTAGTTTAGTGCTGTAGTAAGCTAAGGGCTGTTTTCTTCTTCCACTGCAGGTTTCCTGCATCAACACAGCTGAGGCATATCCATCAGCTAGGTTAGCCACATATAGATGGATCGGTTTGGTAAAATCAGGTATACCTAAAGTAGGCGCTGTTTGCATTTCTTTCTTGATGGATTCAAATGCTAACCGTGCATCTGTGTTCCATTTTAATGGAGCACTTAAATTTTGCAGTCCTTCTTCTCTCATTATCTCCCTCAATGGAGCTGTTTTTACAAGCATACTCCTCAACCCAGTCAGCACTGAAACCTGTTAGGCCTAGGAAAGTCATCAACTGTTTAACTGTTTGTGGTAACGGTGCTTTACTTATGCCTTCTAATTGAGTAGGCGCTATGGCTATTGTACCATGTGAAATTAGCCGCCCTATATATTCAACTTGAGGCTTGCAGTATTGCAGTTTAGCTTTAGACACTTTATGACCTCCTTGCCTTAGCTTGCTGAGTACCTTAATGGAATCCCTATGGCATGCATCTAATGATGACGAGCATATTAAAACATCATCCATATATTGCAAGAGACTACTTTCTATCATTAAATCTGCCAAATCAGCTTTCAAAACCTGATTAAATATATGTGGGGCATGACGATATCCACGCGTCATGCGTTGGTACATATATTGTTTACCAGCATATGTAAACGCAAACAAATACCTACTCTCTTCCACCACTGGAATACTGAAGAAGGCTGCACAAAGATCAATCACAGTGAAATATCTGGCTTCAGGAGGGACATTGGTTAGCAGTGTGTGTGGATTTGGAACATCTGCTGGATAATCCTCTGTTATATTATTAATTGCACGCAAATCATGCACAAGCCATTTATTTGTACCTGGCTTGATCACCGGGAAAATTGGAGTATTACAACAACTCATTGTCTCTTCTAGCACAGATGCTTTAACAAGTCCATCAATAGTGTTCTTTATTCCAGCTTCTGCCTTAGGTCACAAAGGATATTGTCTTACTCTGGGCAGTTCTACATTTGGCTTAAGTTGTACATGAATTGGGCTGGCTGATTTAAGTAGGCCTACATCTGTATCATGCCGTGACCATAATTCAGGTGGGACTTGACTCTCCATTTACCTATGTAGATGCGGTCATGTTATTTCACTAGTTTTGACGCGTAGCTTTGGTTCAAAGTTTCACTCACACAACAGAAGTCCGATCTCTTTGTCTCTTGTAGTTTATTTGTCAACATCAAAGAATCAACACTTCATACAGTCATCTTGAGTAAATCCACTGTGATTACAACACCAGTTGCTGTATCTTATAAATTTCGTACGCATATAACAACATGTTTGTTGTATATCTGCTTACGGGTAGCTTACGGTTACAACAACCTAGTTGCTGTATCTTATGAATTACATTCTTAGCTTACGGTAAAAAGCTTGTGTTTCCGTAGCCTTCCGCATCTAAACTGACTTTTCTATCATGCCATAGTCATACAAATACATGTCATAGTGGAATGACATCACAGACTAACTTACGATTGTCAAAATGGATGCATAACTAACAAATGTAAAGCTTATGGCTTATGTAATAAACTTAATGCTTACTTCTTAATGAATAGAATAAGGTAGAATAAATTAAATAACAACAAATAAAATAAAATAAACACAACAACAAATTCATAGCAAGTACGATATGGCTCTTACATTCCAGCCCCTAATTGACAGGCATGGAGACTGACAATTACAATTTGTGTTTTTTTTTTTGTTTTTTTTACAAAGCCATGAAATCAAACATTCTTAACCTTCTAAACGTTGTAAATCTTGTAAATGTATAATATTTATCTCAGGTGTTTACATTTACATATCAAATTTCATAACATATTAGCACACATTTAACAGTCCATTTCACATATGAGGCACAGCTTGTCGATGGGTCTTTCCACAGTGTTGGTCTTGGTTTTAACTAGCAAGCATCTCACAAGTCCCCTTTTGTCGGGGAACACTTTCGTGATTCTTCCCATGACCCATGAACTTCTTGGAGAAGACTAATCAATTATTAAAACTATGTCTCCAATCGAGAGGTTTTTTCTCTCTTGAAACCATTTTTGCCGTTCCTGGGGCAAGTATACCCATCGCTTCCAGAGCAGGTCTGGTAGGTACTGAATCTGCTTCCACCTGCGACGTGCATAGATGTCTTCCTTTTTGAAAAATCCAGGGGGCAGGCTTGGCTGTTTTTTCATCAGCAGCAGGTGGTTTGGTGTCAGAGGTTCCAGTTTGGACGAGCAGCTGTTTCTTTTCACAGATGCCTTTCGTTTTTGCTGTGTGGAAATTCCCTGTTTGAATTCTGCTGTTGCTTTACCCTTTTGCAACGTGAGAATTTCTTCCTTAAAATGTTGTCTTTGAGTGAACTTAATGATTTTGTTTTCTGCTGTTGTTAGGTCTTGAGCTGTTAGAGACTTGTGATTTTCTGTCTTTGGGTTATCCACTTGTGTTTTAACCCTTTCTGTTTTTTGTTTGAGCATGTCTCTGATGCGAAGGATCCAGGCAACGGATCTTGTTAAGTTGTGCCAGTCGGAGTGATAATTAATTAACTTACTCACTGCGTCTGTGCTTTCTGCAATGCTCATAATATTCACTAAAGCTGAGAGCTTAATCTCATCATCATTTTCTTTTATTGACGTGTCCTGAATATTTTCAGGCCATTTGCACTCTGCTTCTTTGAGAAAGGAAGGACCATGGATCCAGTTAACATTTTTCATAAACTTTTCACAGGATGCCCCCCTGGAGGCAGAGTCAACTGGGTTTTTTGAGGTATTAACGTACCTCCATTGCTGTGACTTGGTTGACTCTCTTATAATGGCGATTCTGTTGGCCATAAGGTTTTAAAACGAAGTGTTTTGTTATCAATGTATCTCAAAACAGTTGTACTGTCAGTCCAAAACATAGAGTCCAGCAATTTCAATTCTAGCTGTTATTTCAACATTTTGTCATTTTTCACTGCCGCCGTCAGTTCCATTCGTGGAATGGTGGTTTGTTTCAGGGGTGCTACACGGGAATTCACCATCATGAATGCACAATGTGTAAGTTCATCAGTGTTTACTAACCTGAGGTATGAGACAACTCCGTATCCCATTTCACTTGCATCCGAGAAGTGGTGGAGTTGTGCTGTAGCTGTAACTCCGAAGTCGGCTGGTTTTATGCATCTTGCTACGCTGAACTCGGACAGTCGGTGCAGCTCTTGCAGCCAGGTTTTCCATGCCTTTGCAAACTGCTCGGGAATGTCATCATCCCAGGCTAGTTTTTCTTTACATAACTGCTGCATTAGAATTTTAGCTGGCAGTATGACAGGTGAGAGAAAGCCTAAGGGGTCGTAAATTGAACTGGTGGTTGACAGGATTCCTCGTCTTGTCAGAGATCATTCTTTTAAACTAATCTTAAACTTGAACATGCCTGAATCAATGCACCACAGCACCCCCAGAACTCTCTCAAGGGGCAGTGCATCTTTACTCAAGTCTAAGTCTCTCGTGTCTTTGATCATTTCGCTTTCGGGTATGGAAGTCAGTAGGGCATGGCTGTTGCTTGCCCACTTAGTGAGGTTGAACCCTCCACTTGCACAGAGGCTTGTGAGATCGTTGTACAGGGCGACTGCTTGATCATAGGTTGCAACAGATTTCAGGCAGTCGTCTACATAAAAGTTTTTAAGTACTGTTTTACCTGCCATAGCAGGTGCGTTGCTGCGGTTTTCTTCCGCTGTCTTTTTAAGAGCGAAGTTAGCAACGCTAGGAGTTGATTTTGCACCGAACAAGTGAACTACCATCTTATACTCAGCTAAGTCTTGGTTCACGTCTCCGTTCGGCCACCATAGGAAGCGCAGCAGATCTGTGTCCTTCTCGGGGACTCTCACTTGATAGTACATGGCTTCTACGTCTGCCATCATGGCAATTTCTTCTTGTCTAAAGCGTGTGAGCACACCAATGAGTGAGTTTGTTAAGTCTGGTCCTTGTAGGAGCTCACTATTCAGTGACACTCCTTGATAACTGGCAGCACAGTCAAAAACCACCCTCAGTTTATTCTTTTGAGGATGATAGACGCCATGATGCGGTATGTACCACACGTGACCGTCCTGAATGTTTGCGTGATGTGTAGGAACCCTGACTGCATGAACCTTTTTTAGCATGTCATTCATAAAGTTTGTGTACTCCTCGTGAAAGGAGCTGTTGTTGCTAAGTTTTTCATTTAAGGTTTAATGCATGTTGCATAGCTGCATTTCGGTTGTTGGCCATTTGAACTGATGCTTTCTTAAGTGGGAGGCCAATGTAGAATTGATTGTCTGTGAACTGCAAGGAGTTATTAACGAGATTTAAGAACTGATAATCCTCTTGTGACATCTCTGCCTTGTCATCGCAATTTCATTCGGGAAAATCATGGTTATATTGCTCAATCAGCATTCATTCTACACTTTCAATAGAGGTTCGGTTGACTGTAACGCTCGCTGGTTCGTTATTGGGCTGGCTGTCCTCGACAGGTTCTCGGAGTGGCCCGTTCACAATCCAGCCGAGGGGGGTCCGTACTGCGTATGGGCCCATGCGCCTGCTATTAATGATCCGCGATGGAGAGCTCATGCTCTCTATTACCTATGAGAATTTCGATTCCAGCATTAATCTGGGGGAGTTTTACAGTGGTTACAAAATTGGAATGGCGATCTCGCCGCGTATACCGCCGTTTAAAGGCAACAGCGGCCAAAATAAATCAGTTGCATTTCAAAGTCATTCGTAAAATGGCCGCCAGGTGGCGCAAAGTGACATTTTCATTCATCGCAGTAAATACAACAGTGATGGTAATTTCCACAACAAACATGAAAAATCTGAATCAGAGCTATTAATGTGTACTGTACAATAATGAGTAAAAAAAAAATTATAGTAGATTTATTAACTGAAATAAATGACCATATTTTTCAAGAGAATTTTCAAGCCCCACTCATCAAACAAAATTACAACGAAATCGGCCAAGTTTACTATTTATTTAAATATAAATTTATAAACCAATAAGATCAAATAACACCAAGTTATTATTATAACAGGCTTACTTCGTCACTTATCCAGAGCTTGCTTTATTAACCTTGCCTTATTTAACGTTACTTGGGTGCATTGTCTTTAAGTGCTCGCTTGGTGTAGCGGTTAGAGCCCATGGTCAGTGATACATAAAGTGCCGGTTCGAATCCCGAGGGACGATGTTTAAAATTTTTTTATTTTAATTATAGCAAAATTTAAATTAAAAAAATTGTTGTATTTTGATTTTGCTTCAGCATACTATGGAAAAAACAGCAAACTCGCACGCAACCAGTTTGTATACTTTAAATTTAGGGGAGTGACGGCTCGGTCTGCTGCTGCTGCTGCGTGTGTGTGTGTGTGTGTGTGTCATTATACTGATGAAAAGTGGTGGCCATCTGTAGTACCGGGAGTTTTGATTTACGACAGCTGTTTACGGCAGTGTAGTCCAGTGCGGGAGATGCATTGTGGGTAATGAGGTCTGGTGTTACATCTGTTACATTTTTGATAATAGTTTTTTTACAAACATTTCTAAACTAATAAGATCAAATGACACCAAGTTTAAAACAGATAAAATACACGTGCAAATAGTATAATTGTATAACAGGCTTACTTCGTTACTTATTTAACGCTTGCTTTCAAAGAAGTCGAGTGGCTTATTAACGTCACGGAGGTGTGTTGTCTCTTAGTGCCTGGTTGGTGTAGCGGTTAGAGCGCTCGGTCAGGGATTTATAAAGCGTCGGTTTGAATCCTGGATGATGCTGTTTTAAAAAATTGTTCTATTTTAATTTTACTCAGCAAACAAACAGCAAACAAAAAAAAATATTATTCAGAGCACGATATGCAACCGTAATGAGTCCCTTAACCGGCTTATACAGCTGGCATGTGACCAACGTATTTAACCGTGATGAGTCCATAAAATCAGTAGCAGCTAATAATTACTAATTACTTTAGTTAATGCTGCTACTGATTTTATTCCAGCTTACCTGTTCAGGTTGATTGCGATTCTTTTTAAAATATTGTCTAAGTTTTATATGTTGTTCGTCTTGATGTTTGTCTTCTTTTCACTTGGCAACACTCAAATGCAAATTATTCACCGTGAATCAGCTGTTCTCACCTATCCATTCAGAGAAACTGAATGAGCTGAAATGAGCCTTTGTTTCACGACCGCGACACCCCTCTCTCTCACGGACACATACAGTACAGAGTAGACCAAATCATTACAGTACATACTTTATCCAACGAACATGAAAAATATCCACATAATGATGAGTTAAGAAGCATTGCTTAATTTTCGTTTAGACAGACTGTTTGTATCTGATTATTGGTATTATTAAAGAACAGCAGCACAAACAACAACACAAGGGCTTGTACAGCAAGACACATTTTTATTATTTTGCAAAGAGTTAAATTTGTAACAGTAAAAGGCATCAGAATTTAAATATATAAATTACTAGAAACAAATTGAGCACACTATCAGAATAAAAAATAGAACAAATCAAATGTATTTTACACATACACAAGGAGGATAATGATACCGAGTTTATATTAAAATATCAAATATTGTAATATTGTTTTTGTGTTATTATAAATAATGAAATGCAGTAGGCTGTTATGGTCATCATCAAAAGAAAATATATTAAGTAACAGATAATATTAGGTTTATATTTCAAATTAGATAAAATGCTGATTTTCCAGCAGTAAAATTATTGTATCTCTACAGTTTACAAAATCTCCGCTGCGTGTATTCATTCACAGTCTCCAGAGCACGCACAGAGAAAGAGGAGACTGTGGTTTAGGAGTGGATTGGAGAGAAGAGAGCTGTTCAGTTACTATAAAAAAAATCTAAAAAAATATATAAAAACATAATATGATCTTTTTGAGTTATGAGGTTTTTTTATTATACATAAGACAACCTTTCAGTTTTGTAAATATTCTAGTTATAGTGTGTTAAGTTTTTCTTTAGGTTAAACGGTTTTGAGAATTAGACCATCCAGCTAAGATCAATATTATGTCGTTGATTGATAAAATCTGGATTAAGGATATTTTATTTTGTTTTATTTATTTAATTTGTATTTTTCATCTTCCCCCCTGAGGGATTGCCACCTTATTGTGGTCAGGGGATTTGCGTGCCTCAGTGCTTGGATGTTTACCGAGGGCTCAAGGGAGGTGTGTCTGTGTGTGTGTGTGTGTGTGTGTGTGTGTGTCTGTGTGTGAGTGCGCGTGCGGATTTTTCCGCTACCGCAGATCAGTTTATCAACTTGTAATATATAAATTTTAGGAATATATTAACATGTGGAGACATCATTATATGTTGAATGGAACTTGTAAGCCTTTGAATGGTGTTAAAAATACTTGCAAAACAAGTATTGCAGCCATACATTGGAGGGAACTTCTGAGGTGGTCAGTGATTGATGGCACGGTCGGTCGGAGGGGGTTGTGATCACACCTATAGATCTTTTGTTCTAGGCTATCGCTCAAATATCTCTCCACTTGGAAGCAAAAACATGCAAGGGATTTCAGCATCTCGACGCACATACTAAGCTGTTTATAAAGTAGACACTGTTTGTTTTTTCATTTTGTAATCTTTCCCGTGTTTACCGTGTACTGTACAATGTATATTCATTTTTTAATGAATTACTGTAAATACTACACATTCCGTTGATTTACCAGAAATTACTTTTATGTTTTTTGTGTGTGCTAAACTAAACTTCAGGGTCAAAGTAATAGCGATTTTATTTGAAAAGTATTATATATTTACAATGCTGATAAGTTCAAGCTTAGATTCATATATAAACTGCTTCAAAGTCTTTCCACCCCGTGACAGCTGAAATCCGACAGACGCAGGGCTCAAGGGAGGTGTATCTGTGTGTGTGTGTGTGTGTGTGTGTGTGTGTGTGTGTGTCTATGTGTGTGCGTGCGCGCGCATACTTCTTCTACTGTTATAAAAACTCTAAATATAAACAAACTAAATACAGCTTTTTTTTCAGAGGTAAACGGAAAAGTGAAGATGTTCAGTGTCACTATGCAGATGTTACACTCAGTGGAGTTACCGAAATCATTGGTTTAGTCCTCATTGAGCTTTTATTCCTCTTATGTGAGCATAAACAGTGAAACATTCCACAGGTTTATAATACACCGCGGCCAAGTGAACCACGTTCCTGTCAAACGAAACGAGGTATAATCGTGGTGTTTGCTTCGGTTATGACACACCATAGTTTATTACCTGCTGTGGTAGATCTGATTATTTATCCAAACACAATAATAAAGCGTTATATCCTCAGGAGGGCTCAGTACATTGTTTTAGCGATAGTTTCACGAAAGCGAGTTCAGAACTAATCTAACCAAACCAAACCAAAAAAAAAAAAAAAAACATCCGAAGCTTCAAATAGAATGAACGAACTAATGAAATTGATATATATGTAATTGATATACTGTATATACAGACGTGTGTGTCATTTTAATTCAAATGAACATTTTAATGCTTTCTGATACACTTATCAACTTATCCACATACACTTATCAACACAAACTCTCCGTGCACGCACACACACAATCTCTAAAAAAATTTAAATTAATAACATACATATACAAATAAACAAAAATATAAACGTCTATATTGAAGTTTACGGTGAACGCAGAGTCGGCTAAGCACACGTGATGACGCGCGCGCCCTCACCTCTGTTACGGCTGCCTACAGTATTTGGCCAAAAGAATTATAATAATTGAACGATATGCCTGGTCCTGGAAAGAGACATCAACAGTCCGGCGCTGAGAAACGAAAGAACCGAAAGAAAAAAAAAAGCCTAAGATGAAGCCCGTGCATCAATTCCAGAAATAAAACTTTACTTTATTCTGTCGACGTTAATAATGTAATAACATAACGTTAACGTAAAATTACGTAAATTTCATTTAACAGCAGGGGGACAATAAATATATATTTTTATAAATTTATTGCATTATGTTGTTTACAGTCAAGCCATCAACATACAATAAAATGTAAACATGAGATCTAAACTAAAAACTGTGCTCCCTGTGCTGGTGCTGGCAATATCATCTCTTTGTTCTGCTGTCTCAAGCTCCCTCCTGGTCCTGAATCTGCCCCTTCCTCTACTCTCACTGTATAAGAACAGACTGACTCCTGAAGCAGAAATAAATGCAGGAAAAGATGTTTTCCATACTCATAATAACTAACTTGTTCACATTACACTTGTTAAATTGAAAGATCAGACTGTAAATTGGTGAGCCTATTACTTTCTACTGAACAGCCACAACTCCGAAAACATTAAAGAAATTGTTCACCCAAAAAAAAAAAAATTAATCTGTCATTATCCCTTCAATAAAAGCACCACACTTACCCGACACTGTACATCTGATTGACCCTACTGAAAAAAATATAGCACTGGCTCAACTTAAAAAAATTGAAGTAATCTGTCACACCTAATATTTTAGCATTGACATAATGTAAATAAACCATTTACTGTACTCTAACTTAAAAATTCTCATGTAAATTAATTTCTGAAGGTGAAGCAGACCAAATATTTAAAGTTGTTCTAAATCTAAATAAATGAGTTGGCTATATTACTTAATGTAAATATTCTACTAAATCTAACCTGAAATTATAAACTTGATATAAACCACTTTTGAATGGTTGAGCAAATTACCTTTTTTTAAGTTGCATCAAAAAGATTTAAGGCATTCATAATTTAAATATAAAAGCATAAAAAATTTAATTACATATTGATTTACACTCAAAACACATTTCTTTATATAAACATTTATTGTGGAATGAACATATTTTCATCCAAAATGTTAACAATAAGATTTTTTTTTTTTTCAAAATGTATAAACACCAACAGTCATTCAACACTGCTAACTGAATTTGAAATTGAGAGGAAAAAAAAGATATGTCTGCATTTATCCACAAATTTAATTTTGCAATGGGTACATTTTGTCCTTGTCAAACCTGCTGAAGAAGAACCAAACTAAATACTCTGCGACTAAAATAAATTACTCCATAAATGTATGTGTGCCCTGCGATGGATTGGCACCCTGTCCAGGGTGTACCCCGTCTAGTGCCCGAAGTCGCCTGGGATAGGCTCCAGGTCCCCCCCGACCCTGAACACAGGATTAAGCGGTATAGAAAATTAATGAATGAATAAAATTACAAATAGTAACGCTCAACTTTGCAACATACATTTATTAATTGGACTGAAAAGAAAATTAGAAAATGTTCCTGAAACAAAATCAGCAGAGGTAAAACATGGAACATTCATGTGCGACTGATGGAAACTCAATAAGTCACAATCCCGATTTCCTGTGGAGGCTGAAGACAGTCCTCTTCCTACCTGAGGACAAACAGGGCCATTGTGCACCACACAAGTTCTGCCTGAGCTTCATCTTTCTGAACAACCTAATAAAAGAAAGGACATTTGTTAGACAAGTTGCTCTATTTGGCAAAACAGTGTCTGATGTATGCATGTAAAATCACTTAATGCTCCCTATGAGTGAAAAAAACACCTAGGATTATGGTGCAGCATGATAAATGTAATTAGCTCAATGAATACGCCAAAACAACTGACATACATATACACACATTATGTATTAATGATAAAGTTTATCATTTTAAGTATTAATTTCAGGAGATAATCACCTCCAGGCTCTAGGGACATAAAAACAAACATAGTATTGTTGGTTATGTTAGGCTTGTAAAGCGTGAAAAAATGAACATGGCAGACATTGAAACCTGTATTCAGACAGCATACACTAACCTGTGAACAAGTTAAACTAAAGAGTTTTATTCTGCTAGTTATGTTTTAATTTAGTGCATCACAGCCAACTTGATTTGGATGCCTTGCTCAGGTCCTGTGGCTTCCATTCACAAGATTACATTTGACACCAAGCTAATTTCTGCTTTTTTGAGCGAGTACATACCAGATCAAGAACTTGAAGATGAAGATTATATCTCTGGTCTTCTCTCTGACGGGTTCCTCCCTAGTTTCTGATGATCTCAATTAGTTTGTAGTGTTGCTTGTCCAAGGAAACCAGTAATCTTGCTTGAAGTGTAGCAGATATAATTCTCAGAAACCCATTACTGATCTTAAAAAAATACAATAAAAAGGTAAAAACAAAAAGTGGCCTGGCTCAAGTTCTTATGTTAGCAAATCTTAATTACAGTATGTATAAAGTATAGAAAGCAGTATGGGTAAAATAATGCCCTTTCAGAAAAGCTAACAGACCTGTAAACACAAAAGTGCATAAAGATTATGTTTACTTTTAAAGTTATTTCATGACATCGTAATGGCTAAAATGTACTTGAAGTAACGTTAAATCAACATGTCAAATTTATGCCAATATTTATATACTGATACGGTTAAAAATGTGTCAAAGTGTCACCAGTATGTCAAGAACATGTGCTAAAGCCCCGTTTCATACGAGGGAATATAGTTTTAGTGATATTACATTACTTACACATTAGCAAGTCCAGAAGGTTTAAAGAATAACTATAAATACACTACAAACAGCACTCACTCCAAATTAGCTTGTTCTATGTTTACGTCACTTTAATACGTCACCAACGGTACTTAAATATAATTATTTTCATGTTATTCGGCACCGCTGACTTACTGTAGAAACTCCGGTGTTTTTGAAAATCAGCACGTTAGTTAGCTAATGCTAATGTAAGTAATATAGGTGTTTTTAGCTACAGTAGCAAACACGGACACAAAACTCAATCTACAAAGTAGTTGTTCCTGACATAAATCATGAATTTGCTCATATAAGAGAAACATTTAACAACGAAATGATATGAGTTTGCTTTCTTACCTGGTTTAAAGGAGTTTTCTTTGAGAAACTTGGGCCGCCAGCAGAACGTGATTCAGTCCGTGATAATGCTGCGTCATGAGGTCATATGACACAGTGAACTTTGGTTTGAAGCAGAAATGTCCTTTGAGTGAATGGATTAGATTTAAGTTTAATCAGGGGCTTTAACTAACTTTAACTGAAATACAGGTTCTGATATCGTTCCTTACTTGTTTCAACGTCATGCTCCGGTTTGAGGCGGAAATAAAATTATACCGGCAAAACTATGGTCTAAAGACTGCGCATGCGCAAATCAAACTCAACCTAATAAGAGTACCTTGATCAAAATGAAATATTTCACTTTGGTTTCCTGCTGTAAACAGCATTATACTAAAGTAAAAAAAAAAAAAGATTCACCCCTAAGCATAAATTAGACACTTTAGTTAAAAAGAGCAAATTATTTTTTTTACTAATGGAATGAGAAAAAAAAACACATTAAACGAACGATAGCTAGGTTTACTTTTTTCAGTGGATCCCTCAATAATTTCTGTCTCCTTTGCCTGTGTTTGATAATGTGAAGCACATATACACTCATTCATCATGAAAGATCTATTATAAAACAAAATAAAATTCATGTTCGCACTGTTCATCCGCGTCGTTACATTCATTGTTGTACTTGGTCCGGCTTTTAGATAAAGTCCTTCCATGCGCCATCTGGCGGATATTCAGTGAAGCGCAACACATTTATTTAAAAGTCCCGAATGTTGCCTCCGGCAAGTCGCGGCACACCGCGCGCTAAATTGCGGCACCCCGCGGGAAAACGCGCAGTCTTAAAGGCGATATCTGTATAGAGGGAGCGAAACATGCACATGCGCAGTAACAAACACAGTTAGCTTCTCCGCTTTGTTTTTAATGTTGCTTGCGGAAGTGTAACAGCCCGTTAATTCATGTAATGATGAGATGGACAAACTTGTCGATGTCCGTTCTTTATTTTGCTGCATATTGTCAGGTTATAGTACAAACTTTCGGGTAGATCCTGCTATTAAATCAAACTAAAAATGAGTGAAAAGAATACAAAACTCAGACTCTATATGCCAGATACTCATCTCACGTCCAACTTCACACACCGGACCACATTACCCACAATGCATCTCCCGCACTGGACTACACTCCCGTAAACAGCTGTCGTAAAATCAACCTCTCTCTCTCTCCTGCAACAACACGCTCTTTGTCGGCGGTGCCCGCGCACTCCTCCATATGATTAGTAAAGAGATGCAATATTATGGTTTCATAATAGAAAAGAAATACCTTTTATTTGGGGTTAAGTGACTGATGTGCCTAACATCTTTCAGCTGAGCCTCGTTTCACTGAATAATCCACCACACACAATCAGTATAATTCAATTTCAATTTTTTCAGTTCAATTTTATTTATATAGTGCTTTTAACAATGGTCATTGTCTCAAAGCAGCTTCACAAAAATTAAAGAAATTTAACAAAAAAAAAAAAAAAAAAAAAAAAAAAAAATATATATATATATATATATATATATATATATATATATATATATATATTACATAAAATAATAAATAAATAAATAAAATTATAATAGAAAATAAATAAATAAAAACAAATAATAATAATAATAATTATAGAAAAGAAAATAATTGGAAGTGTGGATGTGTGAGAAAAATGTGCAGATAATAATGAGACGAATGAATGAAATTTCTCTGATGAGCAAGCCAAGGGTGACGGCGACGGTGGCAAGGAAAAACTCCCTGAGATGGCATTAGGAAGAAACCTTGAGAGGAACCAGACTCAACAGGGAACCCATCCTCATTTGGGCGATAACAGATAGAAATGATATAACATCTTGTGTGTTGTGCAGGTGAAAATTCAATATGACAGAAATTATTTAAATTGACATGAAGACCAGTTCAGCATAGGGACGAGTCAGTAGGTGCAGAGGGCAGATGAGGTCTGGATCACTGGAAGCACAGGAGCAGCATGTGTAGCTCCACCCATCATAAAGCTGAATCCAGCTGGAGCTGGTCCTTCTCTGGATGCCTCAGGAACCTCGCAGGGTCGGCCTTTGTCTACTGAAGCTGGCAATATCTCCCGATGCCTCGGGATGGGTAGAGAAATACAGAACAGATTGGGAGAATTAGCGTAGTTGCCATTCGGTATAGGTGTACTGGAGTATGAGTACTGGGATGAGTTATGTGTATGCCAGATTAAAACGATGCGTCTTGAGTCTACTTTTGAACTGAGAAACCGTGTCTGCTCCCCGAACACTGTCTGGAAGGCTATTTCAAAGCTTTGGAGCTAAATATGAAAAAGCCCTACCCCCTTTTGTAGATTTTGAAATTCTGGGAACTACCAGAAGTCCGGAGTTTTGTGATCTTAAGGCGCGTGCTGGATTGTAGCATATCAGAAGACTGGTTAGGTATGTGGGAGCTAAACCATTTAAGGCCTTGTATGTAAGTAATACTATTTTGTAATTTATTCTAAACTGAACAGGTAGCCAGTGCAGGGATGATTATATTGGGGTTATATGATCATATTTTCTGGATCTAGTGAGAACCCTGGCAGCTGCATTTTGGATTAACTGAAGCTTGTTTATTGAGGATGCAGGACAACCACCTAGTAATGCATTACAATAGTCCAGTCTGGAGGTCATGAATGCATGAACTAGTTTTTCTGCATCAGATACGGATAAGATGTTCCTAAGTTTAGCAATATTTCGAAGATGGAAAAAGGCTGTTTTTGTGATATTTGAAATGTGATTTTCAAAAGACAAGTTACTGTCTAATATTACTCCCAGATCTTTTACTGCTGAGCTGGTAATAACAGTACATCCTTCTAAGCGCAAGCTGAATTGTGAAAGCTGTTGTGTGCTGGTTTTTGGGCCAATAAGTAATATCTCTGTCTTATCTGAATTTAATAAAAGAAAGTTATTGGTCATCCAATCTTTTATGTCCTGGACACACTCAGTTAATCTAGACAACTTAGGTATTTCGTCTGGTTTAGTTGAGATACAGTGGTGTGAAAAACTATTTGCCCCCTTCCTGATTTCTTATTCTTTTGCATGTTTGTCACACTTAAATGTTTCTGCTCATCAAAAACCGTTAACTATTAGTCAAAGATAACATAATTGAACACAAAATGCAGTTTTTAAATGAAGGTTTACGTTATTAAAGGAGAAAAAAAACTCCAAATCTACATGGCCCTGTGTGAAAAAGTGATTGCCCCCCTTGTTAAAAAATAACTTAACTGTGGTTTATCACACCTGAGATCAATTTCTGTAGTCACCCTCAGGCCTGATTACTGCCACACCTGTTTCAATCAAGAAATCACTTAAATAGGAGCTACCTGACACAGAGAAGTAGACCAAAAGCACCTCAAAAGCTAGACATCATGCCAAGATCCAAAGAAATTCAGGAACAAATGAGAACAAAAGTAATTGAGATCTATCAGTCTGGTAAAGGTTATAAAGCCATTTCTAAAGCTTTGGGACTCCAGCGAACCACAGTGAGAGCCATTATCCACAAATGGCAAAAACATGGAACAGTGGTGAACCTTCCCAGGAGTGGCCGGCCGACCGAAATTACCCCAAGAGCGCAGAGACGACTCACCCGAGAGGCCACAAAAGACCCCAGGACAACATCTAAAGAACTGCAGGCCTCACTTGCCTCAATTAAGGTCAGTGTTCACGACTCCACCATAAGAAAGAGACTGGGCAAAAACGGCCTGCATGGCAGATTTCCAAGGCGCAAACCACTTCTAAGCAAAAAGAACATTAAGGCTCGTCTCAATTTTGCTAAAAAACATCTCAATGATTGCCAAGACTTTTGGGTAAATACCTTGTGGACCGACGAGACAAAAGTTGAACTTTTTGGAAGGTGCGTGTCCCGTTACATCTGGCGTAAAAGTAACACAGCATTTCAGAAAAAGAACATCATACCAACAGTAAAATATGGTGGTGGTAGTGTGATGGTCTGGGGTTGTTTTGCTGCTTCAGGACCTGGAAGGCTTGCTGTGATAGATGGAACCATGAATTCTACTGTCTACCAAAAAATCCTGAAGGAGAATGTCCGGCCATCTGTTTGTCAACTCAAGCTGAAGCGATCTTGGGTGCTGCAGCAGGACAATGACCCAAAACACACCAGCAAATCCACCTCTGAATGGCTGAAGAAAAACAAAATGAAGACTTTGGAGTGGCCTAGTCAAAGTCCTGACCTGAATCCTATTGAGATGTTGTGGCATGACCTTAAAAAGGCGGTTCATGCTAGAAAACCCTCAAATAAAGCTGAATTACAACAATTCTGCAAAGATGAGTGGGCCAAAATTCCTCCAGAGCGCTGTAAAAGACTCGTTGCAAGTTATCGCAAACGCTTGATTGCAGTTATTGCTGCTAAGGGTGGCCCAACCAGTTATTAGGTTCAGGGGGCAATTACTTTTTCACACAGGGCCATGTCGGTTTGGATTTTTTTTCTCCCTAAATAATAAAACCCGTCATTTAAAAACTGCATTTTGTGTTTACTTGTGTTATCTTTGACTAATAGTTAAATGTGTTTGATGATCAGAAACATTTTGTGTGACAAACATGCAAAAGAATAAGAAATCAGGAGGGGGGCAAATAGTTTTTCACACCACTGTATATAATTGGGTATCATCAGCATAACAATGGAAACTAATCCCATGTCTTCTAATGATGTTACCCAAGGGAAGCATGTATATTGAGAACAACAGAGGTCCTAAAACTGACCCTTGAGGGACCCCATATTTCACTGGCATTACACCAGACGGTTCTCCATTTAGATCTACAAAATGGTAGCGATCAGACAGGTAAGATCTAAACCATTTTAATGCCTGTCCCTGAATACCTATATAATTTTGTAAGCGATCTATGAGAATATTATGATCTATAGTGTCGAATGCAGCACTAAGATCAAGCAGGACTAGCAATGAGATGCAGCCTTGGTCTGAAGCTAAAAACAAGTCATTTGTAATCTTAACTAGTGCAGTTTCTGTGCTATGATGGGGCCTGAAACCTGACTGAAATTCTTCAAGGATGTTGTTATCCTGCAAGAATGTGCAAATTTGAGCTGATACTACTTTTTCTAGTATTTTTGATATGAACGGGAGGTTTGAAATCGGTCTGTAATTTTTTATTTCATTCGCGTCCAAATTAGATTTTTTAAGAAGCGGCTTAATAGCTGCTAACTTGAAAGGTTTAGGGACGTGACCTAGATGTAATGAAGAATTAATAATGTTTAGGAGTGGCTCTCCAACCGTAAGCATCACTTCTTTTAAAAATCTGGTTGGGATTGGGTCTAACAGGCACGTTGTTGATTTAGCCGAGGTGATGAGTTTATACAGCTCTTCCTGTCCTATACCTGTAAAGCACTGAAAATCTAAATGTGAAGCTATAGGCTGAACTGGATCGTGAGATACTATTAGAGGTTGAACCTCCATTATTTTCTTCCTGATATTATTGATTTTTTCATGAAAGAAGTCCATAAAGTCTTCACTTCTAAACTGTGATGGGATACTCTCTGCGGGCATCTTAGGTTTTGTTAGGCGAGCCACTGTACTAAATAAGAACCTGGGATTGTTTTGGTTTCTTGCTGTTCTCAATATATATGCTTCCCTTGGGTAACATCATAAGAAGACATGGGATTAGTTTCCATTGTTATGCTGGTGATACCCAATTATATATCTCAACTAAACCAGACGAAATACCCAAGTTGTCTAGATTAACTGAGTGTGTCCAGGACATAAAAGATTGGATGACCAATAACTTTCTTTTATTAAATTCAGATAAGACAGAGATATTACTTATTGGCCCAAAAACCAGCACACAACAGCTTTCACAATTCAGCCTGCGCTTAGAAGGATGTACTGTTACTACCAGCTCAGCAGTAAAAGACCTGGGCGTAATATTAGACAGTAACTTGTCTTTTGAAAATCACATTTCAAATATCACAAAAACAGCCTTTTTCCATCTTCGAAATATTGCTAAACTTAGGAACATCTTATCCGTATCTGATGCAGAAAAGCTAGTTCATGCATTCATGACCTCCAGACTGGACTATTGTAATGCATTACTAGGTGGTTGTCCTGCATCCTCAATAAACAAGCTTCAGGTAATCCAAAATGCAGCTGCCAGGGTTCTCACTAGATCCAGAAAATATGATCATATAACCCCAATATTATCATCCCTGCACTGGCTACCTGTTCAGTTTAGAATAAATTACAAAATAGTATTACTTACATACAAGGCCTTAAATGGTTTAGCTCCCACATACCTAACCAGTCTTCTGATGCGCTACAATCCACCACGCGCCTTAAGATCACAAAGCTCCGGACTTCTGGTAGTTCCCAGAATTTCAAAATCTACAAAAGGGGGTAGGGCATTTTCATATTTAGCTCCAAAGCTTTGGAATAGCCTTCCAGACAGTGTTCGGGGAGCAGACACGGTTTCTCAGTTCAAAAGTAGACTCAAGACGCATCTTTTTAATCTGGCATACACATAACTCATCCCATAATCTCATACTCCCGTACACCTATACCGAATGGCAACTACGCTAATTCTCCCCATCTGTTCTGTATTTCTCTACCCATCCCGAGGCATCGGGAGATTTTGCCAGCTTCAGTAGACAAAGGCCGACCCTGCGAGGTTCCTGAGGCATCCAGAGAAGGACCAGGTCCAGCTGGATTCAGCTTTATGATGGTTGGAGCTACACACGCTGCTCCTGTGCTTCCAGTGATCCAGACCTCATCTGCCCTCTGCACCTACTGACTCGTCCCTATGCTGAACTGGTCTTCATGTAAATTTAAATAATTTCTGTCATATTGAATTTTCACCTGCACAACACACAAGATGTTATATCATTTCTATCTGTTATCGCCCAAATGAGGATGGGTTCCCTGTTGAGTCTGGTTCCTCTCAAGGTTTGTTCCTAATGCCATCTCAGGGAGTTTTTCCTTGCCACCGTCGCCGCCACCCTTGGCTTGCTCATCAGAGAAATTTCATTCATTCGTCTCATTATTATTATCTGCACATTTTTCTCACACATCCACACTTCCAATTATTTTCTTTTCTATAATTATTATTATTTATTTTTTTTTATTTATTTTAATTTTATTTATTTATTTATTTATTTTTAATTTTTTATTTTATTTTATTTTTTTGTTAAATTTCTTTAATTTTTGTGAAGCTGCTTTGAGATAATGACCATTGTTAAAAGCGCTATATAAATAAAATTGAATTGAATTGTGTGTGTGTGTGTGTCATTATACTGATTGTGTGTGGTGGATTATTCAGTGAAACGAGGCTCAGCTGAAAGATGTTAGGCACATCAGTCACTTAACCCCAAATAAAAGGTATTTCTTTTCTATTATGAAACCATAATATTGCATCTCTTTACTAACCATATGGAGGAGTGCGCGGGCGCCGCCGACAAAGAGCGTGTTGTTGCAGGAGAGAGAGAGAGGTTGATTTTACAACAGCTGTTTACGGGAGTGTAGTCCAGTGCGGGAGATGCATTGTGGGTAATGTGGTCCGGTGTGTGAAGTTGGACGTGAGATGAGTATCTGGGATATAGAGTCTGAGTTTTGTATTCTTTTCACTCATTTTTAGTTTGATTTAATAGCAGGATCTACCCGAAAGTTTGTACTATAACCTGACAATATGCAGCAAAATAAAGAACGGACATCGACAAGTTTGTCCATCTCATCATTACATGAATTAACGGGCTGTTACACTTCCGCAAGCAACATTAAAAACAAAGCGGAGAAGCTAACTGTGTTTGTTACTGCGCATGCGCATGTTTCGCTCCCTCTATACAGATATCGCCTTTAAGACTGCGCGTTTTCCCGCGGGATGCCGCAATTTAGCGTGCGGCGTGCCGCGACTTGCCGGAGGCAACATTCGGGAATTTTAAATAAATGTGTTGTGCTTCACTGAATATCCGCCAGATGGCGCATGGAAGGACTTTATCTAAAAGCCGGACCAAGTACAACAATGAATGTAACGACGCGGATGAACAGTGCTGAAGCGAACATGAATTTTATTTTGTTTTATAATAGATCTTTCATGATGAATGAGTGTATATGTGCTTCACATTATCAAACACAGGCAAAGGAGACAGAAATTATTGAGGGATCCACTGAAAAAATTAAACCTAGCTATCGTTCGTATGTGTTTTTTTTTCTCATTCCATTAGTAAAAAAAATAATTTGCTCTTTTTAACTAAAGTGTCTAATTTATGCTTATCGGTGAATCTTTTTTTTTTTTTTACTTTAGTATAATGCTTTTTACAGCAGGAAACCAAAGTGAAATATTTCATTTTGATCAAGGTACTCTTATTAGGTTGAGTGTGATTTGCGCATGCGCAGTCTTTAGACCATGGTTTTGCCGGTATAATTTTATATTGACGATGCATGACGTCGAAACAAGTAAGGAAGGATATCAGAACCTGTATTTCAGTTACTGTTAGTTAAAGCCCCTGATTAATGTCATGGCTCCTGAGCTCAGAAGTAGGACACAAGATGCAGGGTGCGGTTTTAGTCTCGCCTTCATTTCAGACAGGAGAAAAGAACAGAAAAAACACACGCGATGCCGATTAACTGGTGGGCTTTCTTAACAGAAAATAACTCTCCCTGAGCCGGGTCTGCAAGCGGGAAGCCGGAGGTGCACCTTTGCTGTGCAGATAAAAGTCTAAACACAAAAAGCACGCTTTAACAAAAACGCCACCTGTCCAGGCGATCGCGTAACCCACTGACAGTGGTCAAGATTCCACTGAACGTCCTCAGCGTACGCTGGCCCGGTCCCTGCAGACACCGCTTATTCCTGGGAGGCAAAGAGAAGAAGCATAGATAAACACCAAGTTTAGCTTTGAGCAACAAACACATTAACCTAGGTAACACAACAGTGATCGGACAGGGACCTACGGGTTCGGCTGGTTTAAATAGTGACACACAGGGGACAGACAGGTGCAACTCATTTGACAACACAGGGAGACATACCAACGTAGACACACTAGGGGGCGACAAGGTTACGGCTCAGTAGTCCGGGGAACTAGATCTTCTTCCCTGGGACCGTGGTGGCACAGGTGTGACAATTAAACTTAAATCTAATCCATTCACAAAGGACATTTCTGCTTCAAACCAAAGTTCACCGTGTCACATGACCTCATGACGCAGCATTATCACTGACTGAATCACCTTCTGCTGCGGGCGGAGTTTCTCAAAGAAAACTCCTTTAAACCAGGTAAGAAAGCAAACTCGTGTCATTTCTATGTTAAATGTATCTCTTATATGAGCAAATTCATGATTTATGTCAGGAACAACTACTTTGTAGATTGAGTTTTGTGTCCGTGTTTGCTACTGTAGCTAAAACCACCTATATTACCTGCATTAGCATTAGCTAACTAACGTGGTGATTTTCAAAAACACCTGAGTTTCTACAGTAAGTCAGCGGCGCCAAATAACATGAAAATAATTAGATTTAAGTACCGTTGGTTAATGATGTAAAAATTAATAGGAAAGTGACGTAAACATAGAACAAGCTAATTTGGAGTGAGTGCTGTTTGTAGTGTATTTATAGTTATTCTTAAAACCTTCTGGACTTGCTAATGTGTAAGTAATGTAATATCACTAAAACTATATTCCCTCGTATGAAGCGGGGCTTTAGCACATGTTCCTGACATACTGCTGACACTTTATCACACGTTTTTAACCGTATCAGTAAGTAAATATTGGCATAAATTTGACATGTTGATTTAACGTTACTTCAAGTACATTTTAGCCATTACGATGTCATGAAATAACTTTAAAAGTAAACATAATCTTCATGCACTTTTGTGTTTACAGGTCTGTTAGCTTTTCTGAAAGGGCATTATTTTACCCATACTGCTTTCTATACTTTATACACACTGTAATTAAGATTTGCTAACATAAGAACTTGAGCCAGTCCAATTTTTGTTTTTACCTTTTTTTTTTTTTTTTTTTTTTTTAAGATCAGTAATGAGTTTCTGAGAATTATATCTGCTCCACTTCAAGCAAGATTACTGGTTTCCTTGGACAAGCAACACTACAAACTAATTGAGATCATCAGAAACTGGGGAGAAACCCGTCAGAGAGAAGACCAGAGATATAATCTTCATCTTCAAGTTCTTGATCTGGTATGTACTCGCTCAAAAAAGCAGAAATTAGCTTGGTGTCAAATGTAATCTTGTGAATGGAAGCCACAGAACCTGAGCAAGGCATCCACATCAAGTTGGCTGTGATGCACTAAATTAAAACATAACTAGCAGAATAAAACTTTAGTTTAACTTGTTCACAGGTTAGTGTATGCTGTCTGAATACAGGTTTCAATGTCTGCCATGTTCATTTTTTCACGCTTTACAAGCCTAACATAACCAACAATACTATGTGTGTTTTTATGTCCCTAGAGCCTGGAGGTGATTACCTCCTGAAATTAATACTTAAAATGAAAAACTTTATCATTAATACATAATGTGTGTATATGTATGTCAGTTATTTTGGCATATTCATTGAGCTAATTACATTTATCATGCTGCACCATAATCCTAGGTGTTTTTTTCACTCATAGGGAGCATTAAGTGATTTTACATGCATACATCATACACTGTTTTGCCAAATAGAGCAATTGTCTAACAAATGTCCTTTCTTTTATTAGGTTGTTCAGAAAGATGAAGCTCAGGCAGAACTTGTGAGGTGCACAATGGCCCTGTTTGTCCTCAGGTAGGAAGAGGACTGTCTTCAGCCTCCACAGGAAATCGGGATTGTGACTTATTGAGTTTCCATCAGTCGCACATGAATGTTCCATGTTTTACCTCTGCTGATTTTGTTTCAGGAACATTTTCAAATTTTCTTTTCAGTCCAATTAATAAATGTATGTTGCAAAGTTGAGTGTTACTATTTGTAATTTTATTCATTCATTCATTTTCTATACCGCTTAATCCTGTGTTCAGGGTCGCGGGGGACCTGGAGCCTATCCCAGGAGACTTCGGGCACTAGGCGGGGTACACCCTGGACAGGGTGCCAATCCATCGCAGGGCACACACATACTTTTATGGAGTAATTTATTTTAGTCGCAGAGTATTTATTTTGGTTCTTCATCAGCAGGTTTGACAAGGACAAAATGTACCCATTGCAAAATTAAATTTGTGGATAAATGCAGACATCTTTTTTTTCCTCTCAATTTCAAATTCAGTTAACAGTGTTGAATGACTGTTGGTGTTTATACATTTTGAAAAAAAAAAATCTTCTTGTTAACATTTTGGATGAAAATATGTTCATTCCACAATAAATGTTTATATAAAGAAATGTGTTTTGAGTGTAAATCAATATGTAGTTAAGTTTTTTTATGCTTTTATATTTAAATTATGAATGCCTTAAATCTTTTCGTTGCAACTTAAGAAAAGGTAATTTGCTCAACCATTCAAAAGTGGTTTATATCAAGTTTATAATTTCAGGTTAGATTTAGTAGAATATTTACATTAAGTAATATCGCCAACTCATTTATTTAGATTTAGAACAACTTTAAATATTTGGTTTGTTTCACCTTCAGAAATAAGTTTACTTGAACTTAAAAATTTTAAGTTTGGTTTATTTACATTACGTCAATGCTAAAATATTAGGTGTGACAGATTACTTCAAAGTTTTTAAGTTGAGCCAGTCCTATATTTTTTTCAGTAGGGTCAATCAGATGTACAGTGTCGGGTAAGTGTGGTGCTTTTATTGAAGGGATAATGACAGATTAAATTTTTTATTTTTTTGGACAATTTCTTTAATGTTTTCGGAGTTGTGGCTGTTCAGTAGAGAGTAATAGGCTCACCAATTTACAGTATGATGTTTCAATTTAACAAATGTAATGTGAACAAGTTAGTTATTATGAGTATGGAAAACATCTTTTCCTGCATTTTTTTCTGCTTCAGGAGTCAGTCTGTTCTGAGACAGTGAGAGTAGAGGAAGGGGCAGATTCAGGACAAGGGAGGGAGCCGGAGACAGCAGAACAAAGAGATGATATTGCCAGCACAGGGAGCACAGTTTTTAGTTTAAATCTCATGTTTACATTTTATTGTATGTTGATGGCTTGACTGTAAACAACATAAACAATGCAATAAATTATTAAAAATTTATATTTATTGTCAACCCTGCTGTTAAATGAAATTCACGCTATTTTACGTTAACGTTACGTTATTACATTATTAACGTCAACAGAATAAAGTAAAGTTTTAATTCTGGAATTAATGCACGGGCTTCATCTTAGGCCTTTTTTTTCTTTCGGTTCTTTCGTTTCTCAGCGCCAGACTGTTGATGTCTCTTTCCAGGACCAGGCATATCGTTCAATTATTATAATTCTTTTGGCCAAATACTGTAGGCAGCCGTAACAGAGGTGAGGGCGCGCGCGTCAAACTTCAATATAGGCATTTATATTTTTGTTTATTTGTATATGTATGTTATTAATATTCATTTTTTAGAGATTGTGTGTGCCTGCACGGAGAGTTTGTGTTGATAAGTTTATGTGGATAAGTTGCTAAGTGTATGTTGTCAAAGTATTTGTGGACATATAATTAGGGAATTTTTTTTTTTAATTAAGGATGTCTTGAAACATAATGCAGTAACTCTACAGTATTTATTTGAACACGGTAAAGGTGTTAATGTTTCGTACATTCCTTAATTTGTCCTTTCGGTTTGTGTTTTATGTTTCACTGTTTTCAATATACTGTACATACTGTAAAACGTATGGACAACAATGTTCCGGAAGCATTATTAAATATTCAATAAGGCACTCACACAATTTAGTTGCAATAAAGTTTTATTAAATATATAATAAAGCAGGCAGTACTGTATATGGCAAATGGTCACTCAAAATCTTTACAAAAGCAAGAGTATTAATTAATTAATTATTTTTTAGAAAAGAGCAAAACTCAATCTTTTCTTTCTAAGAAGTTCGTTAATTATGTCTCTTATTTGCTTGTTCTTGCGGGCTGTGGGGTGAAATTTCCTAGCAACAGCATCGGGAAGTGCTTGAAGCAGAACTACCCCATCAGCGAAACCGGTTTGATAACTTCACACCAAGGATAGGTGAGAAGGGGGATTACAGTAACGGTTTCTGTGGGTCTTCACCAAGAGGTGATGTCGGTAGCGTTGTATTCAGCGAATAGACTAAAACAAAATCATGTTTGCTTCAGCATTGGAAACAATATTGTATTAGGCCAACTTTATTTAAGATTAAAATAATAGTGGGTTAGGAACGTTATTATTCATATAACTTAAATGGCTGAATGAAGGTAAATATACACAATAAAATAATAATTGCGTTTGCTTTACATTTGAGCACTCGTGTAAATAGCTTTTTCATTGTATATACTACCATATCGTATATCTGTGTCTAATACTGGTTTATTCATATTTTACATTACATTCAGTTTGTAATTTACTTGCGATTGTACTTTTAAAATGTAACCTATATGTATCTACTGTATAAGCATATTTAACTACTTCAGCAGTGAATTAGAAACTTGGTCAGTCTGGCTTTTAGATAAAGTCCTTCAGAGCAAGCATTGTGTAAACATAATATATAAAACATAATGTAAAATAAAATAATATAAAATAAATAAATATATAACATAAATGGTTAATGATAGCAATAAAATCAGACTTAATAGTTGGATTTGATACTTTTATTTTTATTTACTGTATAGACATCTTATTATGCTTTCTCTGTTATTAATCTCTCTATTCTCTAATTATGACTTGAATAAATCGGCTCACATCGGAGCGCGCACGGAGCGAGTACTGTAGTCTATATATTTGCGTTTGTTGTTTTCCTGGGGGGGGGGGGGGGGGTGACGTGTTTATGTCTGCATTTTATCTATAAATCGTGTGTGTGTGTGTGTGTGTGTGTGTGTACGGAGAGTTTATGTGTGTGCACGGTGAGTTTATGAGTGTGCCCCTTTGATGTGCTGGGTATGGCCGGGCGTCGTCGGCTGATCAGTGTAACGTAGCGTACTTTACACACACTGATCAGCACTCGACGCCCCATCGTACCCAGCAGATCAAAGGGGCAGTTATCGGCTATGACACGTTGAAGGAGAACTTAATAGTTCTCAAAAATAGTGTAAATGTCTGCAACAATCACTAACCATTAAAATGTTTTTTTTTGTAATTAAACACGAAAATATTAATTATATTTCCATATATATATATATATATATATATATATATATATATATATATATATATATATATATACATATACACACACAAGGGCGTAGGTTTGCTACCTATGACTCCAACTAATACCCCATCCCCCAATCCTCTTTTCCACCCCCCAACCCCCTGCCCCATCCACCTACCAACCTCCCACCCCAACTATGTCCGCTGAATACATGTTTTTCTTAATATGGTGCGAAATCACTTTACATTAATACTAGCAATGCTTCGATTGATATTAATCCACTCGAAATGCAATTCATTAAGTTAAATTAAGGAATAGTGTAAAGTTAAAGGAATGTTTCATAACTGACAAAAAGATAGTCTTTAATAAAATAAAAACTATTCTTTATTGAGCCCTAGTGCAAATGAAACATCTCAATCATCTGTATATATATAAAAGTAGATTACATCTAAACATGAACTACTAGGTAGAGTACCACACAACAGCTCAATGCCTATTGCTCCTATATGAAGGAGACAAAAACATGCCTTCGCCTCTCGTTAACAGAAATAAACTGCTGGCATATTTGTTTGACATCAATGTTGTCCAGGCTGTTCTTTTTTTCTTCTGATAAACACTAAAGATGATATTTTGTAGAATGCTGAAAACCTGTAATCATTGATTTACATAGTATTTGTTTTCCCTGCTACGGAAGTCAATGTTTTCAGCTTTTTTCCCCAATTTGTATTCAACAAAATAAAGAAAATCATTAAAGTTTGGAACCACTTAAGGAGTAAATAGTGAGTAAAGTTTTTTTGGGGGTGAACAATGGCTTTGACCCTAACTCTACCCCTCTGACTGCACTAGGACCGGACAGCATTGCCACCTGATGAAATAGCGTGACAAAAAAGTGAAATCCAGTTCAAAACTTTTGCCAAAAACATTAATGAATCACTTACATCCTCAGCCTATCACTCCTCATAATGCTAAATATTAGTATAATCAACATGTATAATACACGCACACATATTATATGTTATATATATAATCAACATTCAGATTGACCTCCTGTGACCTCGCCTCTTCACCTGAACTACAACATGGCTGATCTGCTTCTGTCCCCTAATTGAAAAACATTGAGGGATTCCTTATGAGCATGGACAGAGAATGCCTCAGCCTATTATTGGTAACAATGTTAAATCTCAGGACAACTACAGTGGCTTGCAAAAGTATTCCCCCCCCCCCCCCCGTGAACTTTTCCACATTTTGTCACATTACAGCCACAAACATGAATCAATTTTATTGGAATTCCACGTGAAAGACCAATACAAAGTGGTGTACACGCGAGAAGTGGAACGAAAATCATACATGATTTCAAAATTTTTTTTTTACAAATAAATAACTGAAAAGTGGGGTGTGTGTAATTATTCAGCCCCCTTTGGTCTGAGTGCAGTCAGTTGGCCATAGACATTGCCTGATGAGTGCTAATGACTAGAGAGCACCTGTGTGTAATCTACAGATGTCGCCATTAAAAACCTGCGTTTCGAGAAAAGGGATCCCGTGACTTGCCGCGGCTTTGCGCGGCTGCGTGCGGGAAGCTGTGAACATGCCCTTCATTACCTGTAGGGGGCAGTCGTGTTTCAGTCTGAAGTATTGTGTGTCTACTGAAGCCGAAAATGTGTGCAAATTAAACTGCGCATGCGTGTTTGGAGTCGCTGTGCCGGCGCTGTGGATCAGTCGGTTGTGGATCATCACGGAGGTTACAACACGGTGTGGCTGCAGCTGGAGTTTGTCGTGTTCGAGGTAAGTTTAGCTTTCTTTTTTGGATGTGATTCTCGCTTTCATGACTCCCAATTAATGTTCATCTTAATCTCAGGACGTACAATTAGCAATTTCAGTTTTTAATAGTGTGGAGATTCACAAAACACCGTTTTCGTGTAAAAACCTGAACCTACGGAGCCCCCATGGGTCCTGTGGTAAATAAATAAATAAATAAAATAATAACGAACCGAGCGCGCGGATTAATACACCGAGATGTGTGTTTCTTTCCCCCAACCCGAGTGAAAACGGCGTGTTCAGACAAAGCCTCGCCAGTTAGATGCCATTTCTGAACAAACTGAGTCGTGTGTGTTAAAGCATTAAATGGTAAAAGAGCACTAGCAATAAACGTTTTTTTTCTGAAGCCGGACTTTATTAATGAGTTACGAGTAAAGAACCTGTACATATGTTCATACAGTATTGACAGCAGCTCTAATTTACTGCGGTAAAGCCAGCCGCGGTTCAGAAAAACACGGTCAAGCCAGCCGCGATTGATTTTAGTGCGCGCGCATATTACAGCGATTACGGTAGTTTCATGAACAACACAGAGAGAATGCCCCATATCTGAAAAATGCTGCAGTAAAATAGTTTCATATGTGGTGTGTATATAGTATGGGACGTCCTGAATAAGAACTGATCATTGTTTTTTTCTACTTATTAGAAATGGGGTCTTTATACCCCTTTAAAGTGTAATAATGTCCAATATCTCAAAAATGCTGCAGTAAAATAGTTTCATATGTGGTGTGTATATAGTATGGGACGTCCTGAATAAGAACTGATCATTGTTTTCTACTTTTTTTTTATTATCATATAATGTGTGTACATTATATGGGATAAAAACTGACCATGGCGTTTTATACTTACTAGAATTTATTTTTTCATAGGTCTCTGAAGTGAAATAAAGGCATTTTATTTAACTTTTTTTCCCCATTGTGAACATTTGTTTATTTGACCTCTCTTCCAAAGCAGACGTTAATCCTCATTATAGAAAACATTCATTGAAGAATAACTGCTACTTTTGAACAGTAAAACAAAATAAAAATCAATTCTGGTATTTAGAAAGACTAAATACATTATTTTGTCTGTTTTCTACGAATTCTGCTGTAACTTATCTACATAAAACAATTATTTGAATGGTGAATATTTAAGAAAAATATTGTAACAGACAACCGTCAAAGTCACCAATAAATAACACGGATATTAAAGCAGAAATGCAAATAAATAAGCAAGTAAAAATTGACGAGCATGTTGTATTATCTCTCAGTCCTGGGCGTCTAAATGAAAAGCGCTCTGAAAGCGCGTTGTCTCTGTGTCGGTCCTGAAACTACCGTAATCACTGTAATATGTGCGCACACTAAAATCAATCGCGGCTGGCTTGACCGTGTTCTTCTGAACCGCGGCTGGCTTTACCGCAGTTCTAATTTGTCTAAATCGCATTGCAGACAATAAAAATAAGTCGAGTCATCCTGTGACCCTACATGCTTAATCTTTGCACACATGATTCTTGCTTCTCACTTTTTCCTTAATCCCTCACTGTTCTATCTTGTATTTTCTAACGGTGTCAGAAACTTTGTGTTAGTAGCACTGCTTGACGCCTTCCTCTTTTGTAATTTGCTTTGGATAAAGGCAAACTTACAAAAGATGAAGAAATGCCTGAATGTAGTTGTACGAATAAAAGATTATGTAATGATACAATGTAAATATTTTCACAGAAACAAAGTGTAAAGATGAGACGTGAATCTGAAGAGGATCTCTTTGATGATTGCCTGGTAAAGCATTGTTTTCTTATTAATTATACAATTTATTAATACCTTGAATATAGTGTTTGTTGTATTGGACAGAAGCATATAAATGCAAATGTATATATAAATGAGTAATTATTGAACGAATTTTCATGTTTGGACTAACCCTTTAAATACAAACTTAGCATTCATCATAGGATTTCCTGACACTGTAAAGCCATCTCATGCCATGTTTTACTGATGCAAGATAAAGCAATTTAACCCAAGTTTAACAATATGAAGTATATGAAGTGATGGTCATTTTTTTATTATCATTTATTTTTATTATTATTTTTTTCTCAATGAAGTCAGCACAGGTTGAAGCAATTCAGATTTTTTTGCTTCTCAAAATAAATGATTTATTTTCTTGTAAATTTTATGCAGGGGGACAGACGAAGTGACACCTTCTTAAAATCCTTGTCGTCCGTGCTGTTGAAGGGGAAGAACCGGTTGGTGTATCCATAATCCTTGAAGGAGAGGCTATTTTCAGAAAGTTCTTCTAGAACTTGATGGGATTAAGCTATCACCAAAAGTGCAAGCTTTAAAGATGAAGTTATCATCTTAAAACATTTGATTTGGCTTGACTACAAGTGTTTACATGTTGTGTTTACATGTTCAGCTTAAAATGTTTTCATGCATTAAGGTTTCAATGGCATACTTTTAAGTGCACAAGTCCAGAGTGCTGATTTGAAAGTTGCAACTTCACTGCTTCAGAGGGCTATTACGTTTTAACGTTTATTCTACAGTTTGTTTAAAGTATTTTCTGCTGCATTTTATTTCTAAATGAATGCTGTATTTTATTTATTTATTATTTTACACAATTTTGTTTAAAACAAGTATTTCAGGCCCTGGTGCCGTGCAGTTTTTTTCTATGGATGCAAATTTTAGCTGAATGCACTTTTATTAAAAAGACAACTTGGATCTAGACTGTGAATGTCACAAATATTTGGTAATGTTGGTGAATAAACTGTTTAATTATATTTTAGTTGTGTGATTTATGAAAGATATAGATGAAATAATTACTTAAGTTTCTTTCCAAAACATAAATTAGCAATGTTTACATTATTATAGGGAGTAATATAAATTGATAAAACCAAGTAAGGGAAAGTGTGATTGGGTGTGTGAGTGTGTGTATGTGTGTGTGCCTTGCGATGGATTGGCACCCTGTCCATGGTGTACCCCGCCTAGTGCCCGAAGTCTCCTGGGATAGGCTCCAGGTCCCCCGCGACCCTGAACACAGGATTAAGCGGTATAGAAAATGAATGAATGAATGAAGTAAGGGAAAATCTCACAAAACATGTGTGTGTGTGTGTGTATGTATATATATATATATATATATATATATATATATATATATATATTAGTTAATTCAGGGCTATTTATGATGGAGACACCTTTTTACGTTTTAAATATGTAAAACCTCCGCTGCGTGTATTCATTCACAGGCTGCAGCGCGCGCACAGAGAAATAGGAGACTGTGGTGTATGAGTGGATTGGAGAGAAGAGAGCTGTTCAGTTACTATAAAATATATATATATAAACATAATATGATCTTTTTGAGTTATAATGTTTTTTTTATTATTCATAAGAAAACCTTTCAGTTTTGTAAATATTCTAGTTATAGTGTGTTATTATTATTAGTTGGAGTCATAGGTAGCAAACCTACGCCCTTGTGTGTGTGTGTGTGTGTATGTATATATATGGAAATATAATTAATATTTTCGTGTTTAATTACAAAAAAAAAACATTTTAATGGTTAGTGATTGTTGCAGACATTTACACTATTTTTGAGAACTATTAAGTTCTCCTTCAACGTGTCATAGCCGATAACTGCCCCTTTGAAGCCTTTGAATGGTGTTAAAAATACTTGCAAAACAAGTATTGCAGCCATACATTGGAGGGAACTTCTGAGGTGGTCAGTGATTGATGGCACGGTCGGTCGGAGGGGGTTGTGATCACACCTATAGATCTTTTGTTCTAGGCTATCGGTCAAATATCTCTCCACTTGGAAGCAAAAACATGCAAGGGATTTCAGCATCTCGACGCACATACTAAGCTGTTTATAAAGTAGACACTGTTTGTTTTTTCATTTTGTAATCTTTCCCGTGTTTACCGTGTACTGTACAATGTATATTCATTTTTTAATGAATTACTGTAAATAAACTACACATTCCGTTGATTTACCAGAAATGACTTTTCTGTTTTTTTTGTGTGCTAAACTAAACTTCAGGGTCAAAGTAATAGCGATTTTATTTGAAAAGTATTATATATTTACAATGCTGATAAGTTCAAGCTTAGATTCATATATAAACTGCTTCAAAGTCTTTCCGTGACCGCTGAAATCCGACAGACGCAGGGCTCAAGGGAGGTGTGTGTGTGTGTGTGTGTGTGTGTGTGCGCGCGTGTGTATGTGTGTGTGTGCGGGTTAGTGTGCCTGTCCTATTTCAGCGGATTTTTCCGCTACCGCAGATCAGTTTATCAACTTGTAATATATACATTTTAGGAATATATTAACATGTGCAGACATTTAAGGGTGCGCTGCCCTCTCTTGCCCCTGCGTAGAGCCTACACACACACACACACACACACACATCTATCTATCTATCTATCTATCTATTATATAAATACACATTTGGAATCTGCATCTACATTTTCTGTTACAAGTATAGAATTAGGTTCAGCTGAGACTCATGATCAATGGTGTTAGGGTACTTATGTAGTGATAATTAGTTTCAGCCAGATCATTAAAACTAACAATGGACTATGACACTCTTGAGAGGGGATATGAAGGTGTTATTCATTTATTTATTCTCTACAAGGGTGCGAACAACAGTACAGACCAAACTATAACTCTCTCTTACTACTATAAAAATTCTAGATATAAACAAACAAAATACAGCTTTTTTTCCTCAGAGGTAAACGGAAAAGTGAAGTTGTTCAGCTGTTCACTGTCACTGCAGCTTCTTCAAAGTCTTCCCACTCCCTGACCACTGAAATCCGACACGACACCACGTTAGGCTACGTCTTGACTCATTTGTATACCGATGGTGATTGGATGTTTCCCGAGGGCTCAGGGGAGTGTGTGTGTGTGTGTCTATGTGTGTGTGTCTGTGTGTGTGTGTCTATGTGTGTGTGTCTATGTGTGTGCGTCCGCGCGGGTACTTGTTCTACTGTTATAAAAACTCTAAATATAAACAAACAAAATACAGCTTTTTTTTCAGAGGTAAACGGAAAAGTGAAGATGTTCAGTGTCACTATGCAGATGTTACACTCAGTGGAGTTACCGAAGTCATTGGTTTAGTCCTCATTGAGCTTTTGTTCCTCTTATGTGAGCATAAACAGTGAAACATTCCACAGGATTATAATACACCGCGGCCAAGTGAACCACGTTCCCGTCGAACGAAACGAGGCATAATCGTGGTGTTTGCTTCGCTTATGACACACCATAGTTTATTACCTGCTGTGGTAGATCTGAATATTTATTCAAACACAATAATAAAGCTTTATATCCTCAGGAGGGCTCAGTACATTGTTTTAGCGATAGTTTCACGGAAGCGAGTTCAGAACTAATCTAACCAAACCAAAAAAAAATAGCTGGATAGTTTTGTTCTGCAGAAAAGATATCTGAAGTCACAGAGAGATCCTGCTCTGTAGAAGCTGCCTCAGTCTATTTGTGCAATTACTCCATCCCGCCCTTATCAATGATAGTATAGTAATGATGTCGCTGTTGATTATCTGTTCTTGTGCTTTTGAAAAATAAATATTTTTTTTCTAAGAACATGTAATAGGATGGTGTTTATTGCATATATGTATGTTTTTTTGTAATAGGCAAGTATATCAAAATAATTTAACTGTTTAATAGACATGGGTGTTTTTTTTACAGATTCACTGTAAAACATGAAAATAATAATAATCTATTTGTGAGGCAGAATTAACCCAACATTCCAGTTAAAATGAACCAACAAACCCCAAACATATGGGTAGAACATTTGAACCATTTATGTGGTAGAATTAACCCAGCATTATAGTTAAATATGACCTAGCATTTGGATTGAATATTTAACCCATCTTGCTGGGTTAAATTAACCCAGCATTTAGTTAGTCCTATATTTACCCAGCAGCTATATATATATATATATATATATATATATATATATATATTACATATATATATTACATATATATATATATACACACACACAGACATGCGTGTGTCATTTTAATTCAAATGAACATTTTAATCTGTGCATGGGCGTCAACTCGCACGTTCTGTAATGTTCCATTGTCTTTTAGAGCCCATTACTAAAGCAGGTTACTAAAACTTGGCTTACTACCTATAAAAAATATTTCAATTTAACTCATGGGTCTCAATCACAGATGACACGACAAATTATATACTCTGAAACGTTCATTTGAACATTTAAAATGTTAATACAAAAATACAAAAACATGAATACTAATGTTATCATGGTGTAAATTATTAACATTAGGTTAGGTCCTGCCCTTAATTAATTCATATTATAATTACTTTTACATAGTATAGTTACTGGACTGACATTACCAAAACTAGCTATTTGATTTAGCCTTTCTAAAATCAACCCATATATCATTTATAATCAGAAAACATAAAACATATTATGATCTGTTCAACAGCCCATCTGTTTTAATTTAGTTTCTATTTTTTATTATTCATAAGACAACCTTTCAGTTTTGTAAATATTCTAGTTATAGTGTGTTATGTTTTTCTTTAGGTTAAACGGTTTTGAGAATTAGACCATCCAGCTTAGATAAATGTTATGTCATTGATAAAATCTGGATTAAGGATATTTTATTATATAATTATATATATATATATTTATTTTTTAGTTTCCCCCTGAGGGATTGCCAATACTGTTACTATACAGTAAGGCCAGGTAAAAACAGTGCTCGGACATGATGCCCCCCTCCCCCCACCCCGTGTTGTCTGGTCTAGAACGGCGCTGCCTCTGACCGTCTTTTGTCTTGTAAATGAGTATTCTCACTCACCTTCCAATCCCCCCAGCGCACACACTCTGTTTGTACTGTAAACTGTACTGTAACTGTGTTTGCTAGGGCACTTGGTTATACACAGTACTTTAATGTATGGAACACTTACTTAACTTACTGGTTTGGTTTAAATATCGCTTATTACCTTATTCAACAAAATAAATTCATTATTAACGTTTTGAAGTATTTTAGTTAAGGACAAAAACTGTGCTTGTGTTTAGAACTGCTGAACAGCCGAAAACACACACACACCCATCCCCCCGCCAAAAACACACACGCACACACAGAGCAATTAACACCAGGAGTGGAAGGTGGAAGAATACCAAGTTTGTCGTTGCTCTTTTGGAGTTCTTAAAACCCAAAACATTTATTTATACTGAGAAAAAATTATCATGGGTCACAATCACAAACACAAATACATATAATCAAGTGTTTAACTGGTTTCATTTGTTTCTATGATCAATAATTATTATTATTATTTTCAGCCCAACTCTTAACTATTTAAAATTTAAAACATTTAAAACAAAGTTGTGTCCCATTTTTTGCCCATTGAAGTTGTTGGTTCAACTAAACAATTTTTAAATACCCAAACAATCCCCCAAAATTAAAACACGCAAAACATGACTTTAACAATTCAATTTATTCTTCCAAAACTAGTCAAAGTTAAAACAGTAATTTATATAAAACAGATGAATACATGTTGTCTTTTTGCTTAAAGTTCATTAAACAACCCGGATACACCAGCTGCTTATAAGTCTCTATCTATAGTCCTTTTACATTAAAATAAAAAATTTTCAAATATCAAAACTATTACATATTTGTTATTAATAATGTTATTACTTAACAGTTTAAGTCTTTGTTTCCCCCAAAGTACTGTATCAGACATTTTGCAGTTCTATGTTCAGAATATACAGTAGACCTGATCAAACATCATTCTAAAGCTGTCGGACTGTGACGTCATCGCTACCGCAGATCAGTTCATCAACTTGTAATATATACATTTTAGGAATATATTAACATGTGCAGACATTTAAGGGTGCGCTGCCCTCTCTTGCCCCTGCGTAGAGCCTACACACACACACACACACACACACACACATCTATCTATCTATTATATAAATACACATTTGGAATCTGCATCTACATTTTCTGTTACAAGTATAGAATTAGGTTCAGCTGAGACTCATGATCAATGGTGTTAGGGTACTTATGTAGTGATAATTAGTTTCAGCCAGATCATTAAAACTAACAATGGACTATGACACTCTTGAGAGGGGATATGAAGGTGTTATTCATTTATTTATTCTCTACAAGGGTGCGAACAACAGTACAGACCAAACTATAACTTATACTACTATAAAAATATAAACAAACAAAATACAGCTTTTTTTCCTCAGAGGTAAACGGAAAAGTGAAGTTGTTCAGCTGTTCACTGTCACTGCAGCTTCTTCAAAGTCTTCCCACTCCGTGACCACTGAAATCCGACACGACACCACATTAGGCTACGTCTTGACTCATTTGTATACCGACGGTGATTGGATGTTTCCCGAGGGCTCAGGGGAGTGTGTGTGTCTCTGTGTGTGTGTGTGTGTGTGTGTGTGTCTATGTGTGTGTGTCATTGTTTTAGCGATAGTTTCAAGGAAGCGAGTTCAGAACTAATCTAACCAAACCAAAAAAAAAAAACATCCGAAGCTTCAAATAGAATGAACGAACTAATGAAATTGATATATATGTAATTGATGTACTGTATACACAGCCGTGTGTGTGTCATTTTAATTCAAATGAACATTTTAATGCTTTCTGATACACTTATCAACTTATCCACATAAACTTATCAACACATACTCTCCGTGCACGCACATACAATCTCTAAAAAAGTACAATTAATAACATACATATACAAATAAACAAATGTATATTGAAGTTTACGGTGAACGCAGAGTCGGGTAAGCACATGTGATGACGCGCGCGCCCTCACCTCTTGTTACGACTGCCTATTTGGCCAAAAAATAATTGAACGATATGCCTGGTCCTGGAAAGAGACAATAAATATATACAGTATATATTTTTTATACATTTATTGCATTGTTTGTTGTTTACAGTCAAGCCATTCACATACAATAAAATGTAAACATGAGATCTAAACTAAAAACTGTGCTCCCTGTGCTGGTGCTGGCAATATCATCTCTTTGTTCTGCTGTCTCCGGCTCCCTCCCTGGTCCTGAACCGTACCATACATACCAGATCAAGAACTTGAAGATGAAGATTATATCTCTGGTCTTCTCTCTCTGACGGGTTCCTCCCTAGTTTCTGATGATCTCAATTAGTTTGTAGTGTTGCTTGTCCAAGGAAACCAGTAATCTTGCTTGAAGTGGAGCAGATATAATTCTCAGAAACTCATTACTGATCTTTAAAAAAAAAAAAAAAAGGTAAAAACAAAAATTGGACTGGCTCAAGTTCTTATGTTAGCAAATCTTAATTACAGTGTGTATAAAGTATAGAAAGCAGTACACTACAAACAGCAATCACTCCAAATTAGCTTGTTCTATGTTTACGTCACTTTCCTATTAATTTTTACATCGTTAACCAACGGTACTTAAATATAATTATTTTCTTCGGCGCCGCTGACTTACTGTATAAACTCCGGTGTTTTTGAAAATCACCACGTTAGTTAGCTAATGCTAATGCAGGTAATATAGGTGGTTTTAGCTACAGTAGCAAACACGGACACAAAACTCAATCTACAAAGTAGTTGTTCCTGACATAAATCATGAATTTGCTCATAGAAGAGATACATTTAACATAGAAATGACATGAGTTTGCTTTCTTACCTGGTTTAAAGGAGTTTTCTTTGAGAATCTCCACCCGCATGTGATTCAGTCCGTGAAAATGCTGCGTCATGAGGTCATGAGACACGGTTTGAAGCAGAAATGTCCTTTGTGAATGGATTAGATTTAAGTTTAATCAGGGGCTTTAACTAACAGTAACTGAAATACAGGTTCTGATATCCTTCCTTACTTGTTTCAACGTCATGCTCCGGTTTGAGGCGGAAATAAAATTATACCGGCAAAACTATGGTCTAAAGACTGCGCATGCGCAAATCACACTCAACCTAATAAGAGTACCTTGATCAAAATGAAATATTTCACTTTGGTTTCCTGCTGTAAACAGCATTATACAAAAAAAAAAAAAAAAGATTCACCCATAAGCATAAATTAGACACTTCAGTTAAAAAGAGCAAATTATTTTTTTTACTAATGGAATGAGAAAAAAAACACATTAAACTAGGTTTACTTTTTTCAGTGGATCCCTCAATAATTTCTGTCTCCTTTGCCTGTGTTTGATAATGTGAAGCACATATACACTCATTCATCATGAAAGATCTATTATAAAACAAAATAAAATTCATGTTCGCTTCAGCACTGTTCTTCCGCGTCCTTACATTCATTGTTGTACTTGGTCCGGCTTTTAGATAAAGTCCTTCCATGCGCCATCTGGCGGATATTCAGTGAAGCGCAACACATTTATTTAAAATTCCCGAATGTTGCCTCCGGCAAGACCCGGCACGCCGCGCGCTAAATTGCGGCATCCCGCGGGAAAACACGCAGGGTTTTAAGGGCGACATCTGTACACTCTCTCCATCGCTGTCTGATATACAGCACAGGTGTTTAGGTTCTGTCACCTGACAAAACAGGATAAACACATGCCATTTAAACAGCAATCATTTTATTTCACTTTTTCTGAGTCTTTAGTGTGCAAACCTTGAATCAAATCATTAATGTTCGCCAAGTAAGTGAATGCATTTTAAAAACTATTTGTGTGAAGTGGATTGTCTATTGGTGTCAACAAAATTCTAGCCATATGGCAATATTAGTATATTAGCTTATCAATTTCTTTCACAATACTGATTTCTGACAAACAGTCATTAGATTAGGAGACTGACAGGTATCTTATTTATACTTTTACATTTAGCTGTTTAATCTGCTGTTAGTTTTAAGTCCGTATTCACAGACTATATCCTGGCCTGCTGTAATGAATGTGAGTCCACTGCATTTGGCGCTGCTTGTGTCTGAACGCAGCCAATAGTCTATCACATGATAGCAGGGAAAGGCACAGCCAATCAAAATGTTCATATGTGTTTTGGGGGCGGGAGGACTCAAGGAGAGAACGTGATTTATCCCTTTCTGCGTGTCTAGGTTAATGTTGACAGAATGATTAAAAAAAAAAATTATTGGATTAAATTATTGGTGGGGACATTTCAATGGTCGGAGGATATTGGTGGGGACACATCCCCTCCGTCCACCCTAAATCTACGCCCCTGTATATATATATAATTTAAAACTATTTATTCATGTCTTTTATTTACTTACTTACTAGCGAATGCTTTTTTAGGGCTCTAAAAACTACGGCAGTATGAGTGACAATGGAATAGGACGTGTGAGTTGACCCTTGCACCGGTCACACACACACACACACACACACACAATATATATATATATATATATATATATATATATATATATATATATATATATATAATTAAATTCTTAAAACATCGTGTTCACCCATGCACTGAAAAAAAGAACTTGTAAGATTTACTTGATAAAATCCTCATAACAATTTGGACACATAGATTTTAAGTAAATTTTATTGCTCCAATATTAAGGCTGAATCCCAATTCTACCCCTTCCCCCTACCCTTCAATTTGGCGCGTTCACGTGAAGGGGTAGCGGTGTTTCATTTCTCTTTTGGTTGGAGGTGTAGGGGGAAGGGGAAGGGCCAGATAGCCCTCCAAACGAAGCGTTTTTGGGACCTCACTTCAAACGAAGGGCTAAGCGAAATTTTCAACATGGCTGCTCACTCGAGCAAGCAGACCCATAAATGTAAATTTTTGCCATTAATAAAGATTTTTATGACAAGTTTTCATTATATGTATATTACCTCTAGTCTTGTGTTTGTGTTTATGGTGATGTTCTGTAAAGAAACATTTGCAAAAAAAATTGCTAAAGTTTGCTAGCGGATAGCACACAATGCACGATATTACAAATATATATTTTTATGTCACATACACTTTACTGCATGCTACAAACAAATATGAAAGTTCAGTAGCGCGGCAGTTTGCCGAGCATTTGATAACGCATTGTTTGTTTAGCTTACGGCCATATGTGTACATGTAAATGAACAGTGCTTACACTATTCTTACTTATTGTAACGTGACCACAGTTTTGTAATTTATATTCTGTATAGGGACGGCTGAGGAAATCCGAAGGCTCATCCGTGTTCGTGGTGAAAATGAGCAACTTTTTTAAAAATCGAAATACGTCGCAAAAAACCTTTAGGAGTGAGTAATCTCTCTCTTATTGGAATGTGTGATAAACATTAGCGCATGTCCTCTGACGTAACATTAGGAACCAGCGACAACGTATGATGACGTATAACAGTGTTGTAGTGGTGTCCCATTTCTTAGGGGAAATATTTATACCCTTCCCCTTTCCACCTCGTTTCAAGGGACAAGGGGAAGGGGTAGAAAATAGAATTGGGATTCAGCCTAAGTAAAACTCACCCGTAATTGTCAGGTAAAATTTACTTAATTAAATTAACAATAAAATAAATCAAGTAAAAGTTACATAATTATATTTAATGCACAAATTAGATTTATTTAAAATAATCAAGTAAAGTTAATTCATTATTGTATCAGCAGGAACCTTAATTTTATGAAATTACAATCATTTAGTTTTGTGAGATTTTCCCTTAACTTGGTTTTATCAATTTATATTACTCCCTATAATAATGTAAACATTGCTAATTTATGTTTTGGAAAGAAACTTAAGTAATTATTTCATCTATATCTTTCATAAATCACACAACTAAAATATAATTAAACAGTTTATTCACCAACATTACCAAATATTTATGACATTCACAGTCTAGATACAAGTTGTCTTTTTAATAAAAGTGCATTCAGCTAAATTTTGCATCCATAGAAACAACTGCACGGCACCAGGGCCTGAAATACTTGTTTTAAACAAAATTGTGTAAAATAATAATAATAAATAAATAAAATACAGCATTTATTTAGAAATAAAATACAGCAGAAAATACATTAAACAAACTGTAGTAGAATAAACGTTAAAACTTAATAGCCCTCGGAAGCAGTGAAGTTGAAACATTCAAATCCGCACTCTGGACAAGTGCACTTAAAAGTATGCCATTGAAACCATAACGCATTAAAACATTTTAAGCTGAACATGTAAACACTGAACATGTAAAGACTTGTAGTCAAGCCAAATCAAATGTTTTAAGATAACTTCATCTTTAAAGCTTGCACTTTTGGTGATAGCTTAATCCCATCAAGTTCTAGAAGAACTTTCTGAAAATAGCTCAAATGTGTAGCGCAGTGCTCGGAGCTATTGCCACATTCTTGCAAAATTTCCTCTCCTTCAAGGATTATGGATACACCAACCGGTTCTTCCCCTTCAACAGCACAGACGACAAGGATTTTAAGAAGGTGCATACTGGCATCACTTCGTCTGTCCCTGTGCATAAAATGTACAAGAAATTAAATAATTTTTTTTTAGAAACAAAAAAAAAATCTGATTTGCTTCAACCTGTGCTGACTTCATTTCACAGACAAAAAAATAATAATAAAAATAATTGATAATAAAAAATCACCATCACTTCATATACTTCAGATTGTTAAACTTGGGTTAAATTGCTTTAGCAATAATCTTGCATCAATAAAACATTGTAAAACATGGCATGAGATCGCTACACTACATAGATTACTCTGCACCTTTACAGTGTCAGGAAATCCTATGATGAATGCTGAGTTTGTATTTAAAGGGTTAGTCCAAACATGAAAATTCGTTCAATAATTACTCAGGCTTATATTTTCATTTGCATTTATATGCTTCTGTCCAATACAACAAACACTATATTCAAGGTATTAATAAATTGTATAATTAATAAGAAAACAATGCTTTACCAGGCAATCATCAAAGAGATCCTCTTCAGATTCATGTCTCATCTCTACGCTTTGTTTCTGTGAAAATATTTACATTGTATCATTACATAATCTTTTATTCGTACAACTACATTTAGGCATTTCTTCATCTTTTGTAAGTTTGCCTTTATCCAAAGCAAATTACAAAAGAGGAAGGCATCAAGCATGTCAAGCAGTGCTACTAACACAAAGTTTCTGACACCGTTAGAAAAATACAAGATAGATCAGCGAGGGATTAAGGAAAAAGTGAGAAGCAAGAATCATGTGTGGAAAGATTAAGCATGCAAGGTCACAGATGACTCGACTTATTTTTATTGTCTGCAATGCGATTTAGACAAATTAGAGCTGCTGTCAATACTGTATGAACATATGTACAGGTTCTTTACTCGTAACTCATTAATAAAGTTCGGCTTCAGAAAAAAAACGTTTATTGCTAGTGCTCTTTTACCATTTAATGCTTTAACACACACGACTCAGTTTGTTCAGAAATGGCCTCTCACTGGCGAGCCTTTGTTTGAACACGCCGTTTTCACGAGGTGTGGGGGTAAGAAACACGCATCTCTGTGTATTAATCTGCGCGCTCGGTTCATTATTATTTTATTTATTTATTTCTTTATTTACCACAGGACCCCTGGGGGGCTCCGTAGGTTCAGGTTTTTACACGAAAACGGTGTTTTGTGAATCTCCACACCATTAAAAACTGAAATATTGCTAATTGTACGTCCTGAGATTAAGATGAACATTAATTGGGAGTCATGAAAGCGAGAATCACATCCAAAAAAGAAAGCTAAACTTACCTCGAACACGACAAACTCCAGCTGCAGCCACACCATGTTGTACCTCCGTGATGATTCCCAACCGACTGATCCACAGCGTCTCCAAACACGCATGCGCGGTTTAATTTGCACACATTTTCGGCTTCATTAGACACACAATACTTCAGACTGAAACACGACTGCCCCCTACAGGTAATGAAGGGCATGTTCACAGCTTCCCGCACGCAGCCGCGCAAAGCCGCGGCAAGTCACGGGATCCCTTTTCTCGAAACGCGCGTTTTTAATGGCGACATCTGTATATTTGTATTGTACACTTGAATCATTACAGGACAGTACAGTAGTTACTTGCTGGGGGACAGGGGATACCCTTGTCTGCCCTATTTAATGCCACCCTACCCTGAACCTGATCCTGGACCATAGACACGCTATAACCTGGCTCACAGTCGAACACGGGCCAAGGTGGAGATGACCATAGGGATCCTCAAGTCTAGGTTTCAGTGTCTGTGTGGGCTCCGGGTCAGTCCAGAGAGGGCATGTGACATCATAATGGCTTGTGTTGTGCTTCACAACATTGCCACTATTAGAGGAGAGAGCCACCCTCCTTATATTGAAGAAGATGGCCCAGATTAACCTCTACAGATTTTTGCACACAACAGAGATGGAAGACTTTTGGGAGACAGGATTTGTCAAAATTACTTTTATTAAATAGTTTGCACTGGTCTGCTGTATAGTTCATTTCTTTTTTTTTTCCTGAAAAACAATGAAAGTAAAATGAAATAAAATGTGTGTTTTTTTATGACATTGCTTTATATACACAACACTTTTAACATGCAACAGATTAATATACGCACAAGTTCTCACCTTAAGGCGATGCTCCAGTAATTAAATTTCTAGTGTTGCTTTTTTAATGGATAGCCTTTTCTTTTCCATTTGAAGCTGTATAAGGTCCATCTCCATGTCACGTTTTCTTATTTGTTTTTGAAGATGGACCTTATACAGGTCCTGGCAACTACAGTAGGAAGGAAACTAGGAATTATTATTCAAAAATAATTAAATAAATTCTGAGATTCTGTCAGAAAATACCCGCCTCAGTGGATCTACCAGCATTGTCCATTTCTGTCTAGGGTTGTTCCGATTCCGATACTGGTATCGGAAATGCTGCCGATACCACAAAAAAATTCTGGCATCGGAATGGGTGAGTACTTGAGTCCACGTACCGATCCGATACCATTTTCCTAAACATAACCTATTTATGCCCGCTAGCTTTGCTAGCTTAGCTTACTTACAGAGTGTCACGGCATGCGCCTGTGATGGGCGTGCGTCCAAATTGATATCGCTCCTCGCTCACTAGTTAGGCGCCCCCCCCCCCTTAGGTATGTGAACCAGCAGGGCCGCAAAATCAGGCAACGGCCCATGAGCTATCGCCGCTAATGATCCCGGCGCTATAAAACACAGCGGGGAATGTAGCTCGGGGTCTGACTGTTGGGAAACTGGACTTTGCGACGCGGTGGATTTTATGAGAGACAGTGGCACAAGAGCGGGGCGATGTGATGCGCCCCAGAGACTTTAAAAAGGGGGGCGCCTTTGATCTCTGTGAGAGGAGCACATGAATGAGCTGCACGAGCTCCCGCGGCACCTTCACTTCCGCGTAGAGCCCGCCTTCGCATCCCTGCTGCCGAAGGGGAAAAGGCTGCATACAGTGGGAGCCACGCCAAATAGCCACGACAGTGTGGCTGAAGTGTGAATGGCGTGTGAATGGCCTTTGCACGCCGTAATCCCCCCTCCCTTTTCTGGCCGAAAGGCGTGTCAAGATTTCACAGTAAACACGCCCATTCAAGCCCTATTTATTCATTTACCTGGTGCCACCACTAGATGGCGCTTCGTTCTCAATAACACGTTAAAACAAGCCTGCTGCGCTGATTTTAACAACCCGCCTCCACCCCCGCCGAACTGACGCTACCAAACTACAGAGATGAAGATGGCGGCTTAACGGACTATTCGTGGTAAGTGATGTTTTATTTTATAAAATGTGTTTGGGGTAGTTTCAGTTTATTTCCCAGTTTAGTTTTTTATTGGCTGTTTTAAATATCACTGGCAGCACCAGCAGCGGTCAGATGTGACTTTAGAGAACTTAATGTTCTGTTTACCAAGTCTGGAGTTAATATTACAGCTTACTGTCAGTCTCACAATGTCACTCCACTTTAACTCAAAAACATGCTCAAGCTTCGAAAATACTATTAATGTCCCTATTACAAGAGCTGCACTACCCGATGAAGAGTGTTTGTGTTCTCTGTAAATACTGAGAGAATCTCACCGCGTGTTGTCTGGATAAATTCAGCGCTTATTTATTCTCTGGTTAAGAGTTAATCTGCAGGTTATTTCTGTGACTGTAATATAATGTGATGCAGTTGATGAGGGACACAGACTGAGGGGAGCTGTACAGGAGCTAGTAACGCTCATAACCCGGTTTATATTTTATACACTTTGTCCGGGACTTTCCGCGGTAGCGCGAGCGCTTAGTTAAAGAGCTGAATAACAACACAGAAGTGTTTATCAGTTAAGGAGGAGGAGGGGGGAGGTGTGTGTGTGTGTGGGGGGGGGAGGTGTGTGTGTGTGTGAGGGGCTTCAGTAAGTTATAGTTTGGCTTCAGGGATGAACTCTAATGCTCATATACGAGTGTTATATCGCTTAACTTATTTGTATGAGAAGCGCATTAAGTAAATTCTCGGTTAATTTAATTCAGCCGATAATACAGACAGTCAGTGGTTAACACTAACACTGTTCACTGGTTAATACTAACCTTGTTCACTGGTTAAACCTGTTCACTGGTTAACACTAACACTGTTCACTGGTTAACATTAGCACAGGCAGTTTATTTACATTACAGAATCCCCAAAACAGTATTTTACACACTCTGTGGTAAATAGGTTTATTAATATATTTTATTTTTATTAGAACTATATGTTCTGTGAAGTTTATTTATCTTTGTCTTGACTAAATTCTCCTGTTGTCTTTAAGCAGAGCTCCGCTGTGGAGGATTGGGGGGTCAGACGGCTGACGGCTGGACTTTTGGAGCTACAGGACTGGAGGAGCCTGAACAAGCTGTTGACGGAGCTGTAGGAGGGATGACGTCACAGTCCGACAGCTTTAGAATGATGTTTGATCTGGTCTACTGTATATTCTGAACATAGAACTGCAAAATGTCTGATACAGTACTTTGGGGGAAACAAAGACTTCAACTGTTCCATGTTTAATAGTTTTGATATTTGAAAAATTAATATTTTAATGTAAAAGGACTATAGATAGAGACCTATAAGCAGCTGGTGTATCCGGGTAGTTTAATGAACTTTAAGCAAAAAGACAACATGTATTCATCTGTTTTATATAAATTACTGTTTTAACTTTGACTAGTTTTGGAAGAATAAATTGAATTGTTAAAGTCATGTTTGCGTGTTTTACTTTTGGGGGATTGTTTGGGTATTTAAAAATTGTTTAGTTGAACCAACAACTTCAATGGGCAAAAAATGGGACACAACTTTGTTTTAAATAGTCAAAGAGTTGGGCTGAAAATAATAATAATTATTGATCATAGAAACAAATGAAACCAGTTAAACACTTGATTATTTGTGTTTGTGATTATGTGACCCATAATAATTTTTTCTCAGTATAAATAAATGTTTTGGGTTTTAAGAACTCCAAAAGAGCAACGACAAACTTGGTATTCTCCATTGCGGTTTCTCACCTTCCACCCCTGAGTAGGACATGGTGTTAATTGCTCTGTGTGTGTGTGTTTTTGGCGGGGGGATGGGTGTGTGTGTGTTTTCGGCTGTTCAGCAGTTCTAAACACAAGCACAGTTTTTGTCCTTAACTAAAATACTTCAATACGTTAATAATGAATTTATTTTGCTGAATAAGGTAATAAGCGATATTTAAACCAACCCAGTAAGTTAAGTAAGTGTTCCATACATTAAAGTACTATGTATAACCAAGTGCCCTAGCAAACACAGTTACAGTTTACAGTACAAACAGAGTGTGTGCGCTGGGGGGATTGGAAGGTGAGTGAGAATACTCATTTACAAGACAAAAGACGGTCAGAGGCAGGGCTGTTCTAGACCAGACAACACGGGGTGGGGGGAGGGGCGCATCATGTTCGAGCACTGTTTTTACCTGGCCTTACTGTATAGTAACAGTATTGTATTTACTGAATTGTGTTGAGGCACGCAAACCCCCTGACCACGATAAGGTGGCAATCCCTCAGGGGGAAACTAACAAATATATATATATATATATATATATATAATTTTATAATAAAATATCCTTACTCCAGATTTTATCAATCAATGACATAACATTTATCTAAGCTGGATGGTCAAATTCTCAAAAACGTTTAACCTAAGGTAAGACTTAACTCACTATAACTAAAATATTTACAAAACTGAAAGGTTGTCTTATGAATAATAAAAAATACAAACTAAATTAAAACAGATGGGCTATTGAAAAGATCATAATATGTTTTATGTTTTCTGATTACAAATTATATGTGGGTTGAATTTTAGAAAGGCTAAATGAAATAGCTAGTTTTTGGTCATGTCAGTCCAGTAACTATACTATGTAAAAGTAATTATAATATGAATTAATTAAGGGCAGGACCTAACCTAATGTTAATAATTTACACCATGATAACATTAGTATTCGTGTTTTTGTATATATTTTTAAATGTTAAAATGAACGTGTATAATATTTTGTCGTGTCTGTGATTGAGACCCATGAGTTAAATTGAAATATTTTTTATAGGTAGTAAGCCAGGTTTTAGTAACCTTGGATAAATCAGCATGAAAGCCCTCTCTCGCGCACGCGCTCTCACGCTATCTCTCGCACTCACACACACACACACACTGTGCACACACAGACACACACAAATAATACATGAAATCGCATAAAACCAAATGAAACTAGGGTAAAAAATATGAGCAGTAAAAATACAGTAGTATCCTGTAGGTGATTCCTGTCCTGTGATAACAGGCACTAACATTCTAGACCAGTTTAGTTCTGTTAGTTTTGTTTTCAAGTGTGAATGTTTATGGGGATTAAATCTGTCTCTGCTGCCGCATCTATACACAGTTGTGATAAGTGATTGATGCCCCATCAGATCTTTAATGTGGGACATTATGCTGGTTAAATGACTAAAGACACACTGATCTGTATGGACAGATATTTGTTCCAGATATTATGCGCCATTAATCAATTTGTTATGCCAATTTGACTTTCAGCGAAAACATCAAAAATAAAACGAAAACAAACCAAAGCAGAAGTTACATTTTAAGCTTTACTTTCAAATTCAAATTTGATTTGTCACATACACAGCGCGATATGCAGTAAAATGCTTTGGGTGAGGCTCGAACTCGGCATTGCTTCACCTGGACTGCTTTATAAGTGTCACACGCTAACCGATTGCGCCAATGGAGCCACACGGAAGTTGGTCTTGTCAGAGTATCCTCTCTCTCGTGCGCACACACACACACACATGAAATTACGTAAAAACCAACGAAATATAAGCAGTAAAAAAAAAATCAGTAAAAATACATTAGTATAACAGGCGCTAACCCTCTGGAACTTTTTTACTATTGTTTCCAAGTGTTTATGGGGATTTAATGTGTCTCTGCTGCCGCATCCATTCACAGTTGTGATAAGTGATTAATGCCCCATCAGATCTTTTGACATGGGGGGCATTATGCATGATTAAATGACTAAAGAAATACTGATCCATATGGGCAGATATTTATTCCAGGTTGCATGCGGCATTAATTGCATTTCTTATGCCACTTGTAGACTATCAGTGAAAAAAAAATCAGCGAAAACATCATCAAAAATATAACGAAAACAAACCCAAGCAGACGTTACATTTTGAGCTTTACTTTGCAGCAAAATATTATCTATCAGTATATTAAATGGAACGAGGTAAAATACACCGTAATATAAAATACTGTACACAGCCCGCGTGTGTATTCCGTACCTACAATGATCGGTATAGACAAATTACAGCCTATACCGTGTCTTTAAGGATCATTTCAGGATGTCTTAAAAAATATTTCACTAACTAATTTTATTAATTCATTATTAAATAATAAATAGCATAATCATCATGGGTTGTGTATTGAGTGATTTAACAAATCTGTTTTATTAATCGGTTTGTTGTTGTTGTTTTTTCATCTATTTATGAAACTATGTTGACAATGCAAGAACTGTCTGTATATTAAAGATACGGTATTGGGCTTCCTGGACACTGCAGTTAACTGTGCCAGTCAATGCTCCATCTGGCGGAATTATACGGCATTGCAACCGTCTTTTTAGAAAGCGCATGGGGGCGTTTATGGGGCGGGGCATCGTTAACTGCGTCATCGCGGGGGATCACATTCCATGCACGAAGCCTGCATTAACCCTTCATGGAACTGCCACGGAGCCGTCATGCTCCAGGCGGCTGTTTGACGTGGCTCCCACTGTAGAGCCTTTAACCCTTACCTGTTCCTGTAAGGCCTCGCCTTGTGTCCGTGTTTCATGCTGTCACCCGTGCACTTAGGGTCGAACCCGTTACACAGGGCTAGTAGTATTTTACTTAAAAAATAAATTTTATATACACACACACACACACACACACACACACACACACACACACACACACACACTGTAAAGATACACACCCAGGTATCGGATCGGTACTCGGTATTGGCCGATACCCTGAGCCCAAGTATCGGTATCGGGAGGGAAAAAATGGTATCGGAACATCTCTACTTCTGTCACAGCAGATGTGGTCTCTTCATCTTCATCCTTCAGTGAAAATATGCAAGTATACATTATCTGGCAAAAAAGAAAAAAAAATACCTAAAAGCAACTAAAGGTACCTGATAAGACAAAATGGCCAGGATCTGTGTCATCATTATGCCAGACATTTCAGCAGGGTATGTTTTTCTTCATACAATGTTTTTTTTTCTTTTTACTATATTTGTATTGTACACTTGAATCATTACAGGACAGTACAGTAGTTACTTGCTGGGGGACAGGGGATACCCTTGTCTGCTCTATTTAATGCCACCCTACCCTGAACCTGATCCTGGACCATAGACACGCTATAACCTGGCTAAGGAAACTAGGAATTATTATTAAAAAATTATTAAATAAATTCTGAGATTCTGTCAGAAAATAAAATGTAAATAAGGACAACTGCACACAAATTCTTACACCGCTTAGATCGTGCATTGAGGTTGAAGGACCTTCATCCGTGATGTATGTACTGTGAAAGAACAATGACAGTTTGTTACTCTAATGTAAAAAGGGGGCATTATAATGGTATGCATCCCACTGTGGTGGATTTTTTATTCTCCCCACACCGAAGTTGCCCTAATTTAAAACATTAAACAAATACTGTAACTTGAATGAAGAAATCAAAGAAAGACTCTGGATTCCGTGTAGATCTAGATGAAGTAAGGATAAGTTTTATTGCAACAATAAAACAAAGTGAGCCAGTCTTGAAGATGCCTAAGCTGTGAATCAGAGCATCACCAAGAACAGACTGATCTACTGTGACATCAGTGCCTTCTTTTATACAGTTTTACAGGGGGCGGGACGCTCATCTGGCCCCCTCATTTGCTCATTATTTTTTTTCTGGTTCCTTATCAAATTTTTCAACCAACAAAATTACATTTGCATTATACGTCATATACCTCGTTATCTGACTCCATCTTTTACCAAATTTTGCTTCCAATATAACTTATTTTCCTTTCAAATTAGTTTCCATTATCTTTTCACTTTTGTTGTTCAACTTAAAAAATATTGGGGTGGCGCTTATGTCTGCTATAAATTCTTGGTGCTTCCGCTTTACTCTACAGTTTTCAAGAGACAGGCCATGGGTAAGCATCTTCTACATGTTATTTTAATTATTTGTCTAAGTTTGTGACTTTTATTGTATTTACCTATTTTTATCCTCTATTTTTATTCTTATAGCTAATCGCATCTGCACGAATGATCACCACGTCGCTTTGGACGACTCGGACAGCCAGAGCAGTCCGGCTCACAGTCCTACTGACTATACTCCTACTGAACCTGTCATGGACCGGGCCTCGGTGAGTTTTACTGAGGATGAGCCCGAGCCATCTGCTTCGTTACTGCAGTTCCTAGAGGAGACAGGGCTCACTTTCCAAGAATGTTGATCCCAAACCGGGTCCTTCGAAGAGGCCGCGTGCGGATAGCCCTTATCCATTTTCTTTTAGGCCTGTACGGCCTGAATCTACAACGCCAGCTCCGCTACTCTTAAGACCTGTTTGTCACGTAAGTGTTGGCACCCAGACCGATGTTAAAGTGTCTGTTGGTACCCAAACAGATTTTCCTTCCGCACCTGTGCCAAATCCAAATCGCGGCATTTCTGTTTCTATTTCCTTTCACTGATTTTTAAATTAGTGTTGCCCTTCCTCACAGGAGGTTTTGCTAATTGACTTCTTATACATTTTATTTTGCTACTGATGCTTACCCAGGCCCTGTGTGTTTTTATACTTTTTTATGTTGGGCCTAATACTTGGTATTGTACAATATTCACTATGTAGATACACATACTATTTTGTGTCTATTTCTTTATTAAACTTATTATTCAGATCACTGTATGTGGGTGTACATGTTGACATGTTGCTTGTGTATCCAATGCCTGTTACATCACAGTTAAGATCACCCCATGTCTGAGATTACATCATGTCTGGGTCTATGTCATATCTGCTGATCTGGTGTCGTTTCTACGGTTACTATGAAATCTCTAAGATGGCTGCCAGTCTAAGGTTTGTTGGGTACATACTGTATACTGAACATCACATGATGTCTTTGGTACTGTGACATCACATTGTCCTTGGCTCAACTCTGTTCACTTCATCTTACATCAATAAGATAAAATCAATAGTTTTCTGTAATATTACTGCATGCACAAATATATGTAATTAAAATATGCTTACACCACCTCAGTGGATCTACCAGCATTGTCCACTTCTGTCACAGCAGATGTGGTCTCTTCATCCTTCAGTGAAAATATGCAAGTATACGTTATCTGGCAAAAAGAAAAAAAAAACCTAAAAGCAACTAAAGGTACCTGACAACAAAACACTTGCAACTGTGACAGACTGTGTTCTTTCTGTAGGGTCCAATAATATAATCTCTTTATCTAATCAACCCAGTATCTATAAGAAAATACAACCCAGCATAAAATTCTCAATATTATCAAAGAAAAAACCACGAATGCAGGAAAAAACATGTCAAAGTAATACAACTAAGATCACAATAGCCTATACATCATGGGCAGTTAAATACAGTAAGCCTGCATAAAAACGTTAAGCATGTTCAAAAGCCTTTAAGTGATAGAGATAGTAATTTATTAATTCATATAATGAAATCAAACCATAGTGGTAAACTTACATTTCACCATGTAAGTGTCACTGGTGGCCCTTTATTAAGGGACAGAGCCAGAGCTCCTCAGATGGGGTGAGGGGGGGTGGTGGTGGGTCTCCGCCAGTTAGACGGGCTTCAGCCTTCTTTCTATTAATAAATAGTTCAGTAATCGTGTAATAAGATATTACCTTTTTGCAGAGCGTTTTTGTGTTTCATATTCACTTGGCTTCTGCCTCCAGAAGGATTAAACCTTATTAAATAAGAAACCATTGGGTGTGTGAGTGTGTGTATGTGTGTGTGCCCTGCGATGGATTGGCACCCTGTCCAGGGTGTACCCCGCCTAGTGCCCAAAGTCTCCTGGGATAGGCTCCAGGTCCCCCGCGACCCTGAACACAGGATTAAGCGGTATAGAAGATGAATGAATGAATGAACTCTCTTTCTTTAGCCGATGCAGCCGTATTGCTTTTTTTTTTCATTATTATTGGCTTAAATTCCTCATATGCGTGTATTAAAACCTCTGTGAAGTATGCCGCTCTCTTTTTTCACTTTGAAGTTCCATTTTGACTCGTGAAATCGTCGATCCATTGAAAATGTCTTTATGTACGCACCGTGCACGCACACTAACGCTGGGTAACCAGTAGGGGGTTGATTAAACTTAATCTTATCAGGTGTTTTGGAACCGACATACTCTCGGTATGCGGGTTTGGGGTTAATCAACCCAGAGGTTAAGATTAACCAAATGGTAAGTTAACCAAGCTTTCTGGAACACCCCCCTGCTAGTATGCGCTCACGCCAGTGTGACTAGCGATGTTTCTTGGTAATTTTTAAACGGTTTTTAAAACGGTCTCTCCGTTAATGTGTGTGTGTGTGTGTGTGTGTGTGTGTGTGTGCATGCACATCATGCACACACACACACACAGACACACACACACACACGCATACAGCGCCTGCATGCACACTTATCTGTCGGGATTTATTTTTACGTTTTTTGAGGTAAAGTGCAGGTTAATTTGTTTTATTTCTACTGTATATTTTGTGTTCATTATTTTTAGGTATTTATTTTTTTGGGCTGTAGAACAAATAATTTGAGTTTCCATTATTTCCTATGGGAAAATTAAATTTGGTTTACGAGAGTTCTAATCTGAGGTGCTGTTAATTGGTCATTTTTCAGGCCGATAACTCTAAATGAACTTCTCGTATGCAGCAGAGGTAGGTTTTGGTCTCGCCTTCATGAGAGCCAGAGCCAATTATGGTGCTTGACGGATTTAGCAAATGCACACACACATATATATATATATATATATATATATATATATATATATATATATATATATATATATATAATGTATGACTGTTTCATATATGTGGATGCAATGGTTTCATGTGTGTGGATGCAATGGTTTCAATGTGTGTGGATGCAATGGTTTCATGTGTGTGGTTAAGTGAATTTTGATTTAAGCCATATATGGCGCCTCAAATAAAGATGATGGAGTTTGTAACATCCTGTCTCTGCGTGCACAAACTACTCCTGATATGCCATGCTCTGTGACCCGGGAAACACGGCTGCTCATGCCATAATGAATGAACACCGTTTTGCAGTGGATTGTGATAAAAAATAAAATGTTGACTGAAATTAAGACATATGTTTTATTAGTTTTTTTTGTTTTAAACCACATTTTAGTCTCGTCTTTTTTCATCAACGATATTGCATGCTGATTTTGTCACTGTCTCTGTTCATTGATATCCATCTCATCATCTTATCTTAGTCACAGGAAAAAAGGTTGTCATTATTTTCATTGCCAAAATCAAACACTAATAAGCAGTTACTGTAGGTAAGATCCTTTCATTATAATTACTGAAATTATTAATATGTTTTAATTGGAAACACCATCATCAAACCATCATCTTTGAGAAAGAAATGTCATCTGAAAAATCTTTAGAATGATCATAAAATCAGAGATTTCTTCAACATTTGGTGAAATCAAATAAAAATTTTATTTTTAACTCACAGCAATTGCAGTTTAACTCACAGCAATGTTTAATAGCGAATGTAAGAGCATTCCCACATGCAAAAAATTGAGAAATCAAGGGATTGTTACCGAACAGCTGTGTAGTCTTAAAGGGGTCCTAATATGCCATTTTAAAGGTTGCTAATATTGCTTAAAGAGTCTCTTAAAACACGTTTACATGTATGCAAGGTCAAAAAACACTTTAGTTTTCTCCAAAAATAGATTTAATTTTACTCTATTTCTAAATGAATCGTAAACAATTCACTCACTGCTGTGATTGGTCAGATAGCGCGGTCCTTTACCGCTACAGCATGTGTCGGGAAAACAAAACGCCCATTACCATAACTGAATGACGGCTCTGGAGACACAGTTATATTAATTGTGGCTACAAAAATTGAGAGATCTTTTATCTTTGTGTCGGTGTTGCGTTAAAAGCCCGGTGAGCAAAAAGGACAAACACAAACAAGTAGATAAAGCAAACGTGTATTATACAAAGCTAAATAAAGTAAACGAAAAAGGTGCACAACAATCAAACAAAGATATAAACAATATTTTCAAACTGTATATAATAAAAGATATGTGTATGTGCGTGAACGCGAGTGAGTGGAAAATGTCCGTAGTCCGTGTTTATTGTATGTGTATTATTCGAGTATACCGAGTATGGTTCGGTCTCACCTGGGTTAATAAGTCTGGGAGACCGATGACGTAGGTTGAGAAGTCCGGGGAATATGTCCAGTCAAAGATAATCCGGTTGAAAAATCTTCGAAAGAAAATGATCCACAGCAATCTCTCCTTCTCTCATCCAAATAAATAATGCCAGCGCTGCTCCACCATTACTACTCATGAATTTTTCCCCTCGGGGCTTACCGTAGAAGGGCAAGGGGCATGCACACTTCGCGTGTGTGATGCATATTTCCCCTTGGGGCTTGCCGTAGATAGGCATGCGCACTTCGAGAGAGGTTTTTTATATTACAACATGTTTAAGCGAACCCGGCATGAATGCTCGGTCACATTAACAAGAGTGTGGTAACGTTAATCGTAAGATGGCGGGCAAGTTGTTCACGATGTGGAACGTGGGCGGACGTTATGCAAATATGTTATGGAGAATATGACACTGTCAGCGTCAGAGATAGTGCAGATAGTTTATGTTCACATAAAGCTACACGACACACTGCATGAAAGATCATATTTGAAAAAGCATAATAGGACCACTTTAAGAAAACCACTATTCAGTGAGGCTAATTGGAAAAAAATATAAAATTTGCTAGGGAGCATAAAAAATAAACTGTGGAGCATTGAAGAAAAAGGTAATGTGGTCTGATGAGTCCAGATTGAACCTGTACCAGAGTAATGGGTGGATCAGAGTAAGAAGAGAGGTGGATGATGTGACACACCCATCATAAATATTGCCTACGGTACAAGCCTGTGGGAGCAGTGTTATGATCAGGGTTGGTCTAGATTCAGAAATGTCATGTGTCCCAACAATGAGGTCATCTGCTGATCTGAATATACTGAACGACCATGTTTTTCCATCAATGGATTTTTCCCCCTCCCTGATGGCACGGGCATATTCCAAGAGGATAATAGCAAGATTCCTCAGGCTCTAATAAAAAGAGTGGTTCAGGGAGCATGACACAATTTTTTCAGTCAAACCATTTTCTCCAAACCACTGTCTAATCCATGAACAATCATTGTGAAACTGGAACATTACAAACACAAAGAACTGATTAAGAGTAAGGAAAAAGCACTGAAAGGCACAAACTACAGATTGAATGACCAATTTCCATGCGAAATAAATGTAACACGAAAGGTCCTCTATCACATTATGAAACAACACAGACAAAATAATAAACATGCATTTCGAATCATTAATAAATTATACGGCGGCGTGGTGGTGTAGTGGTTAGCACTGTCGCCTTGCACCTCCAGGGTCTGGGTTCGATTCCCCGGCCAGGCTCGATTCCCGTCTCTATGTGCATGGAGTTTGCATGTTCTCCCCGTGCTTGGTGGGTTTCCTCCGGGTAATCCGGTTTCCTCCCACAGTCCAAAGATATGCAGGTTAGGCTAATTGGCGTTCCCAAATTGCCTGTAGTGTGTGATTGGGTGTGTGAATGTGTGTGTGCCCTGCAATGGATTGGCATCCTGTCCAGGGTGTACCCCGCTGTCATGTTTCTTACAGTGTCTGCGTCGGAGGTGTGTGCGAGGCATGATCGCGGAGGCGAGCTGACGGTTTTAACAAAGTTCTTTATTTTTTAAATTTAACCAAAACATTAACTCCAACACAAAACCAAACTAAAACGACAAATGCTAGACGCCTGACTGAGCTTCAGTCAGGCTATTTATAGAACTAAAACAAAATCAACTAATAATTGGCTTACCTCGGTTCAGGTGAGCTTCTACGTCATATGACCGAGGTGCAAAACTGGGAAATGAAGTTCAACGTTAAACATAAACCAAACTACAAAACAAAAACCAAAACCGGGCGTTAGGCGCCCTCTAGGGGTCAACCGTCACAGTACCCCCCCAAAAAAAAATGCTCCTCTGGAGCATCCTCGGAGGCCCCGGACACCCACCCCAATGTTCTACCTTACACCTCCTGACCAGGAGGCTGGGTGACGGGGCTGGAGACGTATTTTGCGGCTGCTGGGCTGGAGACGTGTTCGGCCTTGGCAGAGCAGGAGACGTACTCGGCCGTGGCAGAGCTGGAGACGTACTCGGCCGTGGCAGGGCTGGAGACGTGCTCGGCCGTGGCAGGGCTGGAGACGTGCTCGGCCGTGGCAGGGCTGGAGACGTGCTCGGCCGTGGCAGGGCTGGAGACGTGCTCCGCCGTGGCAGGGCTGGAGACGCGCTCGGCCGTGGCAGGGCTGGAGACGTGCTCGGCCGTGGCAGGGCTGGTGACGCGCTCGGCCGTGGCAGGGCTGGTGACGCGCTCGGCCGTGGCAGGGCTGGTGACGCGCTCGGCCGTGGCAGGGCTGGTGACGCGCTCGGCCGTGGCAGGGCTGGTGACGCGCTCGACGACGGCGTTGTAGTGGTCACTGCGCTTGACACCGGTGTTGGAGCGGTCACTGCGCTCGACGAAGGCGTTGGAGCGGTCACTGCGCTCGACGATGGCGTTGGAGCGTGCCCTGCGCTCGACGACGGCGTTGGAGCGTGCACGGCGCTCGACGACGGCGTTGGAGCGTGCACGGCGCTCGACGACGGCGTTGGAGCGTGCACGGCGCTCGACGACGGCGTTGGAGCGTGCACGGCGCTCGACGACGGCGTTGGCGCTTGTGCAGAGCCCCCCAGCGGCGTTGGAGCGTGTACTGCGCTCGACGACTGCGTTTGAGCTTGTGCAGAGCTCGACGACTGCGTTGGAGCTTGTGCGGAGCTCGACGACTGCGTTGGAGCTTGTGCGGAGCTCGACGACTGCGTTGGAGCTTGTGCGGAGCTCGACGACTGCGTTGGAGCTTGCGCAGTGCTCAACCGCGGCGTTGGAGCGTGCACCGCGCTCGACGACGGCGTTGGAGCGTGCACCGCGCTCGACGACGGCGGTGGAGCGGTCACCGCGCTCGACGAAGGCGGTGGAGCGGTCACCGAGCTCGACGACGGCGGTGGAGCGGTCACCGCGCTCGACGGCGGCGGTGGAGCGGTCACCGCGCTCGACGCCGGCGGTGGAGCGTGCAGTGCGCTCGACTGCGGCGGTGGAGCGTGCAGTGCGCTCGACTGCGGCGTGGGAGCGTGCAGTGCGCTCGACTGCGGCGTGGGAGCGTGCAGTGCGCTCGACTGCGGCGTGGGAGAGTGCAGTGCGCTCGACTGCGGCGTGGGAGCGTGCAGTGCGCTCGACTGCGGCGTGGGAGCGTGCAGTGCGCTCGACTGCGGCGTGGGAGCGTGCAGTGCGCTCGACTGCGGCGTGGGAGCGTGCAGTGCGCTCGACTGCGGCGTGGGAGCGTGCAGTGCGCTCGACTGCGGCGTGGGAGCGTGCAGTGCGCTCGACTGCGGCGTGGGAGCGTGCAGTGCGCTCGACTGCGGCGTGGGAGCGTGCAGTGCGCTCGACAGCGGCGTGGGAGGGTGCAGTGCGCTCGACAGCGGCGTGGGAGCATGCAGTGCGCTCGACAGCGGCGTTGGAGCGTGCAGTGCGCTCGACAGCGGCGTTGGAGCGTGCAGTGCGCTCGACAGCGGCGTTGGAGCACACTCGGCGCTTGAAAGCGGCGTTGGAGCGGTCACTGCGCTCGACGGAGGCGTTGGAGCGGTCACTGCGCTCGACGGAGGCGTTGGAGCGGTCACTGCGCTCGACGGAGGCGTTGGAGCGTGCAGTGCGCTCGACGACGGCCCTGGAGCGTGCAGTGCGATCGACGACGGCCCTGGAGCGTGCAGTGCGCTCGACGACGGCCCTGGAGCGTGCAGTGCGCTCGACGACGGCCCTGGATCGTGCAGTGCGCTCGACGACGGCCCTGGAGCGTGCAGTGCGCTCGACGACGGCCCTGGAGCGTGCAGTGCGCTTGACGGTTCAACGCCGTCCTCAAAGCCGGGAGGCGGCGGTAGAACAGGTGCGTGGGACAGCGGCTGCTGGCATGCTAGCTCGCTGTCCTCGAAGCCGGGAGGCGGCGGCAGAACAGGTGCGTGGGACAGCGGCTGCTGGCGTGCTAGCTCGCTATCCTCGAAGCCGGGACGCGGCGGCAGAACAGGTGTATTGGTCGTTGGAGCTTGTGCAGGGCTCGACGGCGTTGGAGCGTGCACGGCGCTCGACTGCAGCGTTGGAGCGTGCACGGCGCTCGACTGCAGCGCTGGAGCGTGCACGGCGCTCGACTGCAGCGTTGGAGCGTGCACGGCGCTCGACTGCAGCGTTGGAGCGTGCACGGCGCTCGACTGCAGCGTTGGAGCGTGCACGGCGCTCGACTAGGCTCAGGCAGTGGCCGGGGGATGAGCGCATCGTCCAGACCCGGGAGGGGGATCGCTTCCGGGGCTACAGACTGGTTCTCCCGAACCTGGACGAACTGCAGTTGGAGCTGCAGCACCTGCTCGCGCAGGTCACGAATGCGCTCCTGGTTGGACTCCGCCCACTGCCTGTAGAAGCCTACCTCGTCGCCGTGCTGCAGCGACGTCCAGTCCTCCCTGCTCAGCTCCGGTGTGCTGTCCGCGCCACCTTCAGGCAGTGGCCGTGGGAGGAGTGCATCGTCCAGATTTGAGAGAGGGATCGCTTCCGGGACTACAGCTTGGTTCTCCCGAACCTGGACGAACTGCAGTTGGAGCTGCAGCACCTGCTCACGCAGGTCTTGAATGCACTCCTCGTTGCGTTCCGCCCACTGCCTGCAGAATCCTCCCGTCTCTCCCTCGGTCGCTACACCTCTCGGCGGTGTGCGCCGGATGACGAGTCCGCAGCCTTCCCAGCTTCGCCTCGCTAGTCTCTCTCTCGCTGTCGTGCTGTCCTCCCATGAGCTCGCCGGCTCGATGTGCTTACCGTTACTGCATACCTGCCCAACTTCCAGTTCGCCGTGCTCCTCGCCGGCCTCCAGCAGTTCCGCCAGCTCGTTGGAGATGATAATTTCTCCTCCCAAGTAATTCCTTAGGAGGGGATCCTCCGCCATGCCTCTTGGTAGGTCTAGCATTCTGTCATGTTTCTTACGGTGTCTGCGTCGGAGGTGTGTGCGAGGCATGATCGCGGAGGCGAGCTGACGGTTTTAACAAAGTTCTTTATTTTTTAAATTTAACCAAAACATTAACTCCAACACAAAACCAAACTAAAACGACAAATGCTAGACGCCTGACTGAGCTTCAGTCAGGCTATTTATAGAACTAAAACAAAATCAACTAATAATTGGCTTACCTCGGTTCAGGTGAGCTTCTACGTCACCTGACCGAGGTGCAAAACTGGGAAATGAAGTTCAACGTTAAACATAAACCAAACTACAAAACAAAAACCAAAACCGGGCGTTAGGCGCCCTCTAGGGGTCAACCGTCACACCCGCCTAGTGCCCGAAGTCTCCTGGGATAGGCTCCAGGTCCCCCGCGACCCTGAACACAGGATTAAGCAGTATAGAGAATGAATGAAAAAAATAAAAAAATTATACATTGAAGGACAATTATACCATGACTAACATCACTCCATGGCTTTTCTGATCTACATGACAATCGACACCTACTGACTGCTACATCATATACAGTAATAACCCTCACACCATCACTGTAGATGCGGTCATATTATTTCACTAGTTTTGACGCGTAGCTTTGTCTCAAAGTTTCACTCACACGACAGAAGTCCGATCTCTTTGTCTCTTGTAGTTTATTTTGTCAGCATCAAAGAATCAACACTTCATACAGTCATCTTGAGTAAATCCACTGTGATTACAGACATCAGTTGCTGCATCTTGCAAATCTCTGACTTTTACAACAACCTATTTGCTGTATCTTGTAAATTACAGTCTTATCGTATATAACAACACTCTTGTTGTATATCTCTACTTACGGGAGCTTACGGTTACAACAACCTAGTTGCTGTATCTTACATTTTTAGCTTACAGGGAGCTCTCGTTAGCTGACGGTCAAAAGCTTGTGTTTCCATAGCCTTCCGCATCTAAACTGAACTCTCTTTCATATGCCAGTCACACAAATGCATGTAATAGTAGAATGACATCACAGACCAACCTACGATTGTCAAAATGGATGCATAACTTAGAAATATAAAGCTTATGGCTTATGTAACAAACTTAATGCTTAATGCTTTACTAATTAATAGAACAAGGTAGAATAAATGAAATAACAACAAATAAAATAAGATAAAATAAACACAACAACAAATTCATAACAAGTACGATATGGCTCTTACAATCACCACCACCTTTTTTGGTTCTCTAAATTTACATACGGTACAGACTCAAACCCACACACACTTTACAGCACCCTGCATTAATGTCTACCTTGTTTGTCAAATCATGCCTGTATACATGTATATTTTTTTAAAAGTTTAATATTTATGCAGTATAATCAGGGCAGTTTTTCAGTGTTACTGCGTGTGCTTTGCAATGTCAGACACATTCAAATGCAAATAATACACCCTCCCCAGGTGTGAATCACCTGTTCTCACTTTTACACTCGGAGAAACTAAAATGCACCCAATGTCTGAAATTGACATTGTTACCGTTTTTAATCCCTGGAATGGGATTTTTCTTATCATAACATGCATGTTATTAATTACTCTACACTGTCTTTAATTACTCTACAATGTTCTAATTTTAGATTTTATTTAAAAAGAAATAAACCAAATAAAATTATTCCATGTGTATTTTCCATTTGTAAAATAGCATTAAAAATTATGGGTTGTGTATCGAGCGATTAAAAACAATACAAGGCATGTTATGATATGGAAACTTTCTATCTCTTCCATTCCAGTGATTAAAAAAACGGAAAAAAAAAATTTGGACTCCACAGAAGCTCAGTGGTCCGAGCACAACGTAATGTTGTATGATAAAATTACTCGTAGCATGAATCTACACGAAGCGTAGAAAATGAACATGATAATTCAAGAACATGATAATAATAATCAAAAGTAAAATAACATTTTTCTTTTTGCGGTTTATGTCCACCATTTAATAATTATTTAATTATCAATAATTACAGTAAAGCTGCTCATTCACTTTCACTTAAAAAAAAAATACAGTGTTTAATCAGCAAGTATATGTCGCCTTTCTTTATGATGAAACAAAGCTGTATGTGAATGGCTGAAATGCGGTTGTGAATAAATCTTATAGTGATTGTAAAATGTTCGCGTGAAACCGCAGGGCGCGTGTGCGCGCCGATATGAGAGATTTCTCTTTCCCAGAAATACAACAAACACAAATTTATACGTGTTAAATAAGCACTGTCTTTGCGGCGCTGTGCGAAACGCACGCCGATGTGAGCCGCTTTATTTAATATACTAACATGTTTTTGCTGTGTACTGGACCACGCGGCCACAACCTCTCATGGGCGAGCCCCTGAATACGCCGTTTTAACAGGGGTGGGGATAAGAAATCGATACAGAATTGCGCTGTATCCCTGTTTGCTTTCATTATTTTACAACATCATAACGTTTTCTCGTCACTGTGCGTGCACTAAAATAAAAGTAAAGTCTTATAAAGGCTTTGTAGCTTATATAGGTTTATTATATCGTTTTTGCCCATTAATCTGACAACACCTGTGGCTCAACCACATTTTGATACACACAGCCAGAGTTTTTTTTTTTTTAAGTTCTAAATTTGTACTGTAATTTTAGTACTGTGATGGTAAATTAGTTTAATGTTTCACTTGTATTCAAAGCAGAGCGGCGAGATGAGGATCCCGCACCGGATCTCGGGGCGGAGCCCAGCGGTGACGCTGCACAACTGCCGGGGAAAGCTACAGCGCCGTCAGCCGGTGAAGCGACTTGCAGATCGTTAACTTGCTGGAGTCAACATTAGACGTGCGGTAGACATCGAAAAAAAGACGTTGCATGGCGTTACAAAACAACCCCATCAATGGACGGAAATTGGACGTCCAAAAATGACATGGAAAAGACATTGCGCAGTGGGACGGGGGTGCTGGGATGTAAAAATTTTATTTGTTAAAAAGTTTTAATTATTTATTAAAGAACATTATGATGATCATAACAGCCTACTGCATTTAATTCTTATAATAACGCAAAAACACGACGACATCTGCTGACGCAGTAGCACGTCCTGACAATGTTTCAATTTTTATGGTCATTTAGTTTTGATACATAAAAGATGCATCAAACTGTACTTTTCCCTGTCTATACAGTGGTACCATCAATGATACATGTTTGTGCCTATTAGAGGTGTGGTATTCCATCCATAACCACTCTCTGTCGCATTATTTTGTAAATATGTGGATCATTTGTGGTATAATATCTACTTTGCTCATCCTGGATAGTTACTGGAGTCCTGGAGTCTCTTATGGGTACAAGGGGGGACACAGACTTACACACAGTCATATTCATTCACTCTTACTCATCGTCTATACCGCTTTATCCTGTATACAGGGTCGTGAGCGGCCTGAAGCCTATTGTAGGAGACTTAGGACACAAGGCTCATGCCTAAGTGTGTAATCTGAATGTACACCCTGGATGGGGTGCCAATCCATCGCAGGGCACACACACATCACACCCTGTACACATACTTACACAAGCATTCACACACTACAGGCAATTTGGGAACAGGAATTTGCCTAATCTGCATGTCTTTGGACTGTGGGAGGAAACAGAGTACCTGGAGGAAACACAGTGAGAAAATGCAAACTTCATGCAAACTGTACAGACCCTGAGGTGGAAATCAAACCTCTTTGATCAAACCTCACACCTTTTTCTACTGGAGCTGGCACAATCTCCAGATCCTTTGGGATGGGTAGAAAAATTTAAGAGCAGGTGGAAAGAATTAGTGTAGTTGCTGGTGTTGTTTTAGCTGATCAGGCTCAGCAATGTTATATGGTAATAAAATAAAGTACTGAATATACTGAATGACCAGGTTATCACATCTCTGGATTTGTAAAATGCAATAATTTTAAACACATAAATTGTCCACTACTGAGTTCTAACGTCAAACCTACCAAGAATATTTGAGAAGGACTGGAGAAGACTTCATGGTTCGACTTTCCCATCATCAGTTCAAGATCTAAAACTGATGCAAGTCTGGAGAGGAAAAATTATGTGATGTTGCAGAATGGGGACCTCTTGTGGACAAGCAGTGGATAAACAGTGGTCTGGAGAGGAGGCAGATCAGACTTAAAGTAACTGAAATTATATTAGGTTAAATCAAATAGAAATATGAGTGAATAGGTATATGTATATGAGTGACTAAAGCTAGCTCAAGCTTTAATGCGGCTTCACAAGTTTGTTAACGGCCCTTGGGGAAAACTAACTGTGGAGCAGTGAGTTAGACTGTGTGTATACAGGTGTACAGGTAAGATGGAGCTGGTTGGCAAACTTCAGGGTGGGAACGCTCTGTAGGGGATATTTATTTCTCTTTACAGAAATTTTTCTACTCATACAGGTGAATGTACTGTAGCGTCTTATGCTTTTCTTCCACTTGTCTCTCTCCTGTGTGTAGCTGTATCTTGTGTGACTGAAAAATTAACAGTGGACAATTCACTTTTTTTAAATTAATATTTTTTCATTAATTTTACATTTTAATAAGATCAAGTAGAGTTAAAATGTCACAATAATGCATTATACACAGTACCCAAAAGAGGCAAGCAAACAATATTTATTGGAATAAATTAAAATGAAAAGTCAGTAACCATTTAAGAGTTTAAAAAAATATCATTAATTAGTTGTAGCATTTACTTTTTCATACATAATAACAATTTACTTTTTAAAGCCTGCTATTCTAAAGCTAATGGGGTCAGAAGTGTGAGTATGATTCGATTCAAAAGAATCGACTCAATGTTTCTGAATGACTCATCACCTGTAATGAATCATTTTTCCTAAAGTGAAAGTTTTTAGCCTCGACTCTATGTTGTGGAAGTCTTGAAAAAGTTTAAATACAATATTTAAAGCAGAAAGTGAGAAATTCATGTAACCCAACAAGGACGGGTGACTAAAGGTAAGATATTTATTTATTATTAATGACTTTATATATGAACATTGCGGATATTTGTAAATAAAACTTGTGTAAAACTCAGATTATAAAATGTGTAATGCATGTACAGTGTATACTGTAGGTACAACTTGAAACAGGTATTGTCAGGTTTTTGCGCTTTCTGTGAAAGTAACCACTTCCTACCAGACGACATACTGTAATGTGCTGCACTTCTTACAATAGTTTTAAAAATTAAATATTAAGAGGAAAATTACCTATAATGTAACTCCGTGGCAATACTGTACATCTAATGCAATGTTTATGTTTAATATTGCCCCAAATAACTAATTTATAATAATAAATGATAAGTAAATAAAAATGTTAAATAAATCTGAAAAGAAAAAGGACATGTAATCACATTTTCCATCAGATTTTGAAGCAATCTTACAGTACATAACCTGGATATTATTGAAATGAAAGCATTATCCATACATTAGAAATGATTCACTGGCAACTGTTTTCATAGTTTACTGTTTTCCCATAATTTTCCAGCAAATATATAAACTTAAAAAAAAGCTTCTTGTTTATGAAATGTACTGATATATTTTAATATTTTTAAGAGTATTTCGTACAAAAAATTATTTATTAAATAAATAATCAGTGAGTTAATCATTAATTTTTAGTTGCAGTTTGGGTTTTGAGGTGCACGGATTCGTTTCAATTAACTTAAATTTGTATAGCACTTTTAACAATTGACATTGTCACAATGTTTCAGAGATCATAAGTAATTAAGTAATTGGTTCCTTGTTAATGTGTTAATGTGTTAATGTCTAAACCTAATATCTGACCATTATGGTTTTGTTCAATTGTTTGTGGAAATATAATAAACATATTATTTTGAAAACAGAATTTTCATAACACAATGTTTCCCTGAGACAGCAAAATAAAAAGTAGGGCACAGGGGTCAAATGTCGAATAAATAATTGCTTAGTGATGATTAGTGGCCCCCACTGAATGAGAAAGGAGGATGAATAAGTCAAAATATTCAGTAATATTCATTATACAGTTTTTAAGTCGCTTGATTTAAACATTCAAACACTTCTTGAACATTAACATTAATCTGTAACTGAGCTTCTTAAAACATTTTGTGCAAACAACGCAACACATTGGAATGGATTTCTCATGGAAATCTTTGGATAATATTCAATGAAAGTGATTGAAAATGCACCGTCTGTACCGAGTTTATCAAGACAAAGTGCAATGTTATGCATTACTGTATCTGGATGGCTGATATTGGAAAGGATTCACTCTTATACAATTGTAATGTAATTTACTGACAGACGATGTCTTCGTGATACAGAAAAGAAAAAGACAAGACTGTTTACAGTATTTTTTTTTGTTGTTGTTGTTCACCGTATAGTCAAGTCAAGTCAAGTCATGTAGGTTTTTATTGTCATTTCAACCATATACTGTATAGTTCAGTACACAGTGAAACGAAACAATGTTCCTCCTGGACCAAGGTGCTACATACATACAACATAATTTAACAACATAAATTAACCAAACTATCTATCTAACTAAGGCACCTAATTAGCTGCCTAGCTGAGATCATAAATGAACAAATATAAATTAACATAAATTATCAAAGTACTATACAAATGACAAAACAAAACGTTTTTTTACTTAAAAAAATTTGTAAATATGTGAAATAGTTTTTAGGCAGAACTGTATGGGTCATCACAATGCTGTTATTCTACACTTCCTGAATTTCCTGTCTGTCAGGTCACAAATCACAATGCAACACTGACATTATCTTTAGGTATCGCATACTCGCCTTCTGCAAGTGTCTGCAGTGACGTCCCCACATAACACATCACTGGCAACCAGGTATTTTAGAGAACTGGTTTATGATGGTTGATTAGTTTAAACATTCCTCTCTGTTGCTGAACATTCTCCTGGGAACATTTTATGAATTCAGAACAAAAAATGTCTAATAGAAATTAGAACTCTGGAAAATATGCGTGACAGGTTGTGACAACTGGTTCATAAAATGTAAAAGCGGTGCGCCCTCTGCAAGACAAATAATCACACATTTTAAAATATATTATATACCAGCAGGTCACATGACTGTAAATTTAAATAAACATGTTTTTCTTCTATCACAAACTATTAATGAAAATGTTCATAATATCCAATGTACAAAATTACTTTTAAAATAATAGATCACATGGCCTGTAATGCTAATATTTCTATCAAATAATTACTGAAAATATGCAAAATAATATTATTCAATAACCTAATTTTATTCACATCTGCAGGACATGTAGTCACACATTTGCAGATTAATACAAATTATTATTGCAATTATGTTTGCAAATTATAGTTTTATATATTATTGATTGTGTTCTTGGTTAGCACTGTCGCCTTGCACCTCCAGGGTCCGGGTTTGATCCCGGCCAGGTTTAATTCCCATCTCTGTGTGCATGGAGTTTGCATGTTCTTCCCGTGCTTGGTGGGTTTCCTCCGGGTACTCCAGGTTTCCTCCCACAGTCCAAAAATATGCAGGTTAGATTAATTGGCGTTCTCAAATTGCCCGTAGTGTTTGAATGAGTGTATGTCTTCATCACATTATCTGTAGTCTGAACATTTTCTCTGCCTCCTCATAAACTCGAAGTCTTCTCTTGAAGTCTGTGAACGTGACATTGTTCTCGTTTAGTGTTATGTGGACAGCTAGTGGCTTGATTGAATCAGGTAGTCCATGGAGAACCATCGCAATTGTTAATGCATCACTCATTGTTTCTCCTGCATCTCTTAGAGCTGTACAAGTAGTCAGTAACACTCTCGTTAGCAGCCATGCGTAGCTGGGTCAAAGATGTATGCATATTTATTATCCTTGGCTTGCTTTTTCCTGCATAATGTACTTTCAGTATTTTCAGGGCTTTTCTTCCATCATCAGCAGATTCATGCCTTATCAGTCAAAGGCTTTTATCATCTACAGTATCAGTCTTATCAGTTCAGCATAACAATCAGCATTCTTCAGTCTATCTTCCGATCCATCAAACAGAAACTGCGGCGCTAAAAATCCTGAAGCTCTGCTTTCCATTTTTACTTTCTTTTTCCACACATAATACGTCGCGTTAACTTTCTCAATGATGCTCGTTTGTCCTGGTGCCTGGGCCCATAACCTGTTGAGCTTGAGTGCGTAACTCACTTTTGTTCAAAGAAAGAACAAAGAAATAGAAAGACGAAACGAATCGTCTCCACTGCTGTTTACACTTTCCATGCTCTCTCTGTACAGCATGCGACTCGGACATGAACACTTCTGTATCAACAACGCGATGACGTAAAACATGTAAACAACATGACGTTATCATTAAAAAGTATATTATACTTTCAAATATAAAACAATTAAACAATTTTAATACAATGAATAAGAGTGTAAATACTTTAACACCCCCACTCACTCGTAGCTCATTGTATTACCCGAAAAATAATAAACACAAATAAGGCTTTTCCTTTTACATCAACAATGTAAACATAAATACACTCTTAAATCCCAAACATATAACGAGAAAATCTCTTAAGCTTTTGCTTAGTGGCTGGCTTCATCATAATGTCAGCAACCATTTCCTCAGTGGGACAGTATTCCAAGATTACCTTGCCATCATTCCCTTTTGAAATGGTACTTGATATCTATGTGTTTGCACCTTTGTCTACATACTGTATTGGGTTCCTGGCTAGTGCTATGGTACCTTGGTTGTCCTCATACTGTACACTTTTGTTTGTGCATATTGATATGTGTCCATTTTACTGAGTAGCTGTTTCAGGTAGATACATTCCTGTACAGCTGATGCTAAGGACATGTACTCTGGTTTGGTCGTCTCAGTAAATTAAACTCCCTATTGCTTCTCTGTATTTTCTTTTGTCTTTAATTTTTTCAGTGTCTTCTGAAGCATCAAGTTTCATTTCACACGGAGTTTCCCTTGATCTACAGAGCTGCATATCAAATCGTTCTAGTATCATGTTAACATATTTCTCCTGTGACATTTTGACCAGACCTTCAGCTTTTTCAAAATCTATACCTAGGAAATGTTTCAATCTTCCCATGTCTTTCATTTTGAACCTTTCAGTCAGCATTCCCTTCACACTCTCCAGAACATTCTCACTGTTTGTTCCTATGATTAGGTCATCAACCCATACAATCAGGATTACTTTCTCATTAGGTGTTTCTTTTGTATAGACACAGTTATCAGCTGGATTTTGCATAAACCCATTCTCTGTCAAACATTCATGTAGTACAGCATTCCAGTTTCTACCGGATTGTTTAAAACCATAAAGAGATTTCTCTAACTTACATACAAGCTTTTCACCTGTTTCAGTCTCATTGTTCATTTTGGAAGCATCTGGCTTCCTGCCTGTGAATAACTCATACAGTGGTTACAAAATCGGAGCGTCGTATTTAGCGTCGCCGCCGCATTACGGCATGTGCATTTGCTGGCTTTTACCACTGAGTGGCGCTATATAACTACAGACTGACGCCTCATGCCTTACTTCATTCTCTGCCTCATTAATGAGACGCGTCCCATTAAATAATACACGTAGTAGCCGATAACATCAAGTGAAACACTGTAGTTGACCGAATTCATAATCACAGTACTATAATTACAGTACAAATGTAGAATTCAAATTAAATCAAATCTTATTAAGATCAAATTTAAGCACAATAAATATTAACAGAGTGAGCCTTTAGATTTTATCACGTGTAATTAGAAAAGAAGTGTGTAGGGTTTTATTTAAATATACATTTCTAAACCAATAAGATCAAATAACACCAAGTTATCATTATAACAGGCTTACTTCGTCACTTATCAAAGAAGTACACTTGCTTTCAAAGAAGTCGAGTGGCTTATTAACGTCTCTGGTGTGCATTGTCTGTAAGTGGACGCTTGTTGTAGCGGTTAGAACGCTCGACCAGAGATCTACAAAGCGCCGGTTCGACTCCCGAGTGATGATGTTTTAAAATTGTTTTATTTTAAAACTAAATAAAATGTTTTAAGTGCGCTTAAGGTAGAGTCTTATAAAGGCTATGTAGACTTATATAGTTTTATTACTTTTGCACATTAATCTGAGTCCTCATCTGTTAGATCTGTTTAATTTTTTTTTTCCAGCCGGCAGAAATGCGCGGCTCCGACCCTTTCCCGCCTATTCAGGGAGCCTACGGAGTGAGCGATTAACCATAGTCGAATCGATTGGTGTGCTCCCAACTCACGTTACTCGTGAGTCGGCCTATTCTTGCCGGCTGGTGATAATTAACGTTAATATGATCTCGGGCTTGCTCTCGATGCTCAACATCTATAAAAATAGCAAAGTATTGTGTATAGAGTGATAAAAAAAAACTATCTAACGCATGTTAGAAAACATCATTTCCTGCTTTTTTTTTTCTGCTTCAGGAGTCAGTCTGTTCTGAGACAGTGACAGGGATTAAAGTTCTCCGTCGTTACGACGGATTTCCGTTAATTGTAGCGAGTCATCAACGGATTTCCGTCAATCACACTGTTCCACCTGTCCTTAATGTTTAAAATTCACTTTTCATAATTTTAATGCTGTGTATATAGGCTTACATGGGTCTTAAATTAAGGAAAGACAAAGTGTATTCAGCCTGCTGAGGAGGATGTGATCAAAGCCTGGAGTGGAGCGAATGCACGTTCCTCTCTCCACTCTAAGCGTTTTGTTATCACTCCGGTATGGATCCACTCCGGGTTTTGGTTTAGTTTTGAAGAACTACATGTCAGGCTGAGGTATAACTATATTTAAGATAGCATGGACACACTTAATGCAGGAAGGCTCCGATGTTTCGGAGATTGATAAAAGTGTAAAAAAAATAAATAAATGGAGATGGGCTTGGCTTAGCGAAATTGGGGAGAATGGCAAGCCTTTTAGTTTGTGGACTAAAAAAAATCAAACATCCAGGTACGTGTCTCTGCACAGTATGCCACAGGAAACTTCAATATGGCAATAATGGCAAAACAAAGTGCGAGTTCGCCATCAGTCAGCAGCTAGTCACAATGCTGCCGTTCGTGCTCTAACAGTACACATGCTCCCTGTCTGGTGCAACAAGAACCACAACGGAGATTCACACATCTGTGGCCGACCGTGTGCACGATGTAAAAGTGCGCGTATGTTCTTTCATAGCGGAGCATGACCTGTCGGTCACAGTCTCAAAACCACTAGTTAATTTAATGCAATCAGTTGTCAAAGACAAGAGTGCACTTTCAAGATTGTCTATGTCTAATGCACATGCCTACTACTTGCACACATGGCATTGCTGCTTACTGGAAATCCGATTTGTCATCTAAGCTGAAAACGAAGATGTTTTCTTTAAGATACATAAAACATGCACTGAAAAAGCACTTTTTGGAATTTAATGGTGGTGCTATTACTTTTTTCTGTTAATTATTAAGAGTTTCACAAAACATTGTTTGGTGTTATAAGATAAATAAAAACATGCACTGAAAAGATATGTGGTAGATGGTTGATTATTTGTCAAGGTATTTTTTTTTTCAAAGATTACAAATAGCTTTTAAAATATGCAAACTGGCAATATTAAAACGGTTTAATCTCCCCTAAAGCTATTGGTCTTGACTATTTAAATAAAGTGTTTGTTAAAGGAATATGGCTTGGCCTGAAAAAAGTTCAGTCAGAAGACTTTTTTTCACTTTAATCCCTGCAGTGAGAGTAGAGGAAGGGGCAGATTCAGAACCAGGGAGGGAGCCGGAGACAGCAGAACAAAGAGATGATATTGCCAGCACCAGCACAGGGAGCACAGTTTTTAGTTTAGATCTCATGTTTACATTTTATTGTATGTTGATGGCTTGACTGTAAACAACATAAACAATGCAATAAATTTATAAAAATATATATTTATTGTCCCCCCTGCTGTTAAATGAAATTTGCGTTATTTTACGTTAACGTTACGTTATTACATTATTAACGTCGACAGAATAAAGTAAAGTTTTATTTCTGGAATTGATGCACGGGCTTCATCTTAGGCTTTTTTTTTCTTTCGGTTCTTTCGTTTCTCAGCGCCGGACTGTTGATGTCTCTTTCCAGGACCAGGCATATCGTTCAATTATTATAATTCTTTTGGCCAAATATTGTAGGCAGCCGTAACAGAGGTGAGGGCGCGCGAGTCATCACGTCTGCTTAGCCGACTCTGCGTTCACCGTAAACTTCAATATAGATGTTTATATTTTTGTTTACTTGTATATGTATCTTATTAATATAATTTTTTTAGAGATTGTGTGTGCGTGCGAGAGTTTGTGTTGATAAGTTTATGTGGATAAGTTGATAAGTGTATGTTGTCAAAGTATTTGTGGACATATAATTAGGGAAATTTTTTTTTATTTAAGGATGTCTTGAAACATAATGCAATAACTCTACAGTATTTATTTGAACACGGTAAAGGTGTTAATGTTTCGTACATTCCTTAATTTGTCCTTTCGGTTTGTGTTTTATGTTTCACTGTTTTCAATATACTGTACATACTGTAAAACGTATGGACAACAATGTTCCGGAAGCATTATTAAATATTCAATAAGGCACACACACAATTTAGTTGCAATAAAGTTTTATTAAATATATAATAAAGCAGGCCGTACTGTATATGGAAAATGGTCACTCAAAATCTTTACAAAAGCAAGAGTATTCATTAATTATTTTTTTTTAGAAAAGAGAAAACTCAATCTTTTCTTTCTAAGAAGTTCGTTAATTATGTCTCTTATTTGCTTGTTGTTGTGGGCTGTGGGGTGGAATTTCCTAGCAACAGCATCGGAAAGTGCTTGAAGCAGAATTACCCCATCAGCGAAACCGGTTTGATAACTTTCACACCAAGGATACAGTAGGTGAGAAGGGGGATTACAGTAACGGTTTCTGTGGGTCTTCACCAAGAGGTGATGTGGGTCGCGTTGTATTCAGCGAATAGACTAAAACAAAATCATGTTTGCTTCAGCATTGCAAACAATATTGTATTAGGCCAACTTTATTTAAGATTAAAATAATACTGGGTTAGGAACGTTATTCTTCATATAGCTTAAATGGCTGAATGAAGTTAAATGTACACAATAAATTAATAATTGCGTTTGCTTTACATTTGAGCACTCGTGTAAATAGCTTTTTCATTGTATATACTACCATATCATATAGCTGTGTCTAATACTGGTTTATTCAGTGAATTAGAAACTTGGTCAGTCTGGCTTTTAGATAAAGTTCTTCAGAGCAAGCATTGTGTAAATATAATATATAAAAAATAATGTAATATAAAATAAAATAATATAAAATAAATATATAACATAAATGGTTAATGATAGCAATAAAATCAGACTTAATAGTTGGATTTGATACTTTTCTTTTTATTTACTGTATAGACATCTTATTATGCTTTCTCTGTTATTAATCTCTCTATATTCTCTAATTATGACTTGAATAAATCGGCTCACATCGGAGCGCGCTAGCGTGTTGGAAAAGCGAGTACTGTAGTCTATATATTTGTGTTTGTTGTTTTCCTGGGCGGTGGCATGTTTATGTCTGCATTTTATCTATAAATCGTGTGTGTGTGTGTGTGCACGGAGAGTTTATGTGTGTGCACGGAGAGTTTGTGTGTGTGCACACGGAGAGTTTATGAGTGTGCCCCTTTGATCTGCTGGGTATGGCGGGGCGTCGATTGCTGATCAGTGTAAAGTAGCGTACTTTACACACACTGATCAGCAGTTGACGCCCCGCCGTACCCAGCAGATCAAAGGGGCAGTTATCGGCTATGACACGTTGAAGGAGAACTTAATAGTTCTCAAAAATAGTGTAAATGTCTGCAACAGTCACTAACCATCAAAGTGTTTTTTTTTTTGTAATTAAACATGAAAATATTAATTATATTTTCTTTATACATATTTCCATTATATATATATATATATATATATATATATATATATATATATATATATATATATATAATTTAAAACTATTTATTAATTTGTCTTTTATTTACTTACTTACTAGCGAATGCTTTTTTAGGGCTCTAAAAACTACGACAGTATGAGTGACAATGGCCCTTGCACCGGTCACACACACACACACACACACAATATATATATATATATATATATATATATATATATATATATATATATATATATATATTCGTGTTTAATTAAATTCTTAAATCATCGTGTTCACCATTCACTGAAAAAAAGAACTTGTAAGATTTACTTGATAAAATCCTCGTAACAATTTGGACACAGATTTTAAGTAAATTTTATTGCTCCAATATTAAGGCTGAATCCCATTTCTACCCCTTCCCCCTACCCTTCCACTTGGCGCGTTCACGTGAAGGGGTAGGGGTGTCTCATTTCTCTTTTGGTTGGAGGTGTAGGGGGAGGGGGGAAGGGCCAGATAGCCCTCCAAACGAAGATTTTTCGGGACCTCACTTCAAACGAAGGGCTAAGCGAAGTTTTCAACATGGCTGCTCACTCGAGCAAGCAGAGACATAAATGTTAATTTTTACCATTAATAAAGATTTTTATGACAAGTTTTCATTATATGTACATTACCTTTAGTCTTGTGTTTGTGTTTATGGTGATGTTCTGTAAAGAAACGTTTGCAAAACAATTGCTAAAGTTTGCTAGCGGATAGTACAGATTGCACGATATTACAAATATATATTTTATGTCACATACACTTTACTGCATGCTACAAACACATATGAAAGTTCAGTAGCACGGCTGTTTGCCGAGCATTTGATAACGCATTGTTTGTTTAGCTTACGGCCATATGTGTACATGTAAATGAACGGTGCTTACACTATTCTTACTTATTGCAACGTGACCACAGTTTTGTAATTTATATTATAGGGACGGCTGAGGTGGTGAAAATAAGCAACTTTTTTAAAAATCGAAATACAGCGCAAAAAAAACTTTGGGAGTGAGTAATCTCTCTCTTATTGGAATGTGTGATAAACATTGGCGCATGTCCTCTGACATAACATTAGGAACATCTTTCATAAATCACACAACTAAAACATAATTAAACAGTTTATTCACCAACATTACCAAATATTTGTGACATTCACAGTCTAGATACAAATTGTCTTTTTAATAAAAGGGCATTCAGCTAAATTTTGCATCCATAGAAACAACTGCACGGCACCAGGGCCTGAAATACTTGTTTTAAACAAAACTGTGTAAAATATTAATAAATAAATAACATACAGCATTCATTTAGAAATAAAATACAGCAGAAAATACATTAAACAAACTGTAGAATAAACGTTAAAACTTAATAGCCCTCTGAAGCAGTGAAGTTGCAACATTCAAATCCGCACTCTGGACAAGTGCACTTAAAAGTATGCCATTGAAACCATAACGCATTAAAACATTTTAAGCTGAACATGTAAACACAACATGTAAAGACTTGTAGTCAAGCCAAATCAAATGTTTTAAGATAACTTCATCTTTAAAGCTTGCACTTTTGGTGATAGCTTAATCCCATCAAGTTCTAGAAGCACTTTCTGAAAATAGCTCAAATGTGTAGCGCAGTGCTCGGAGCTATTGCCACATTCTTGCAAAATTTCCTCTCCTTCAAGGATTATGGATACACCAACTGGTCCTTCCCCTTCAACAGCACGGACGACAAGGATCTTAAGAAGGTGCATGCTGGCATGACTTCGTCTGTCCCCCTGCATAAAATTTACAAGAAAATAAATAATTTATTTTGAGAAACAAAAAAAAAAATCTGAATTGCTTCAACCTGTGCTGACTTCATTTCACAGAGAAAAAAATTAAAATAATTGATAATAAAAAATAACCATCACTTCATATACTTCATAAACTTGGGTTAAATTGCTTTAGCAATAATCTTGCATCAATACAACATTGTAAAACATGGCATGACATGGCTACACTCCATAGATTACTCTGCACCTTTACAGTGTCAGGAAATCCTATGATGAATCCTGAGTTTGTATTTAAAGGGTTAGTCCAGACATGAAAATTCCTTCAATAATTCCTCAGATTTATATATTCATTTGCATTTACAGTGGTGTGAAAAAGTATTTTTCCCCCCTCCTGATTTCTTATTCTTTTGCATGTTTGTCACACAAAATGTTTCTGATCAACAAACACATTTAACTATTAGTCAAAGATAACACAAGTAAACAAAATGCAGTTTTTAAATGAGGGGTTGTATTATTTAGGGAGAAAAAAAATCCAAAACTACATGGCCCTGTGTGAAAAAGTAATTGCCCCCTGAACCTAATAACTGGTTAGGGGGTTGGGCCACCCTTAGCAGCAATAACTGCAATCAAGTGTTTGCGATAACTTGCAACGAGTCTTTTACAGCGCTCTGGAGGAATTTTGGCCCACTCATCTTTGCAGAATTGTTGTAATTCAGCTTTATTTGAGGGTTTTCTAGCATGAACCGCCTTTTTAAGGTCATGCCACAACATCTCAATAGGATTCAGGTCAGGACTTTGACTAGGCCACTCCAAAGTCTTCATTTTGTTTTTCTTCAGCCATTCAGAGGTGGATTTGCTGGTGTGTTTTGGGTCATTGTCCTGCTGCAGCACTCAAGATCGCTTCAGCTTGAGTTGACGAACAGATGGCCGGACATTCTCCTTCAGGATTTTTTGGTAGACAGTAGAATTCATGGTTCCATCTATCACAGCAAGCCTTCCAGGTCCTGAAGCAGCAAAACAACCCCAGACCATCACACTACCACCACCATATTTTACTGTTGGTATGATGTTCTTTTTCTGAAATGCTGTGTTACTTTTACGCCAGATGTAACGGGACACGCACCTTCCAAAAAGTTCAACTTTTGTCTTGTCGGTCCACAAGGTATTTTCCCAAAAGTTTTGGCAATCATTGAGATGTTTTTTAGCAAAATTGAGACGAGCCTTAATGTTCTTTTTGCTTAAAAGTGGTTTGCGCCTTGGAAATCTGCCATGCAGGCCGTTTTTGCCCAGTCTCTATCTTATGGTGGAGTCGTGAACACTGACCTTAATTGAGGCAAGTGAGGCCTGCAGTTCTTTAGATGTTGTCCTGGGGTCTTTTGTGGCCTCTCGGATGAGTTGTCTCTGCGCTAGTGGGGTAATTTTGGTCGGCCGGCCACTCCTGGGAACGTTCACCACTGTTCCATGTTTTTGCCATTTGTGGATAATGGCTCTCACTGTGGTTCGCTGGAGTCCCAAATCTTTAGAAATGGCTTTATAACCTTTACCAGACTGATAGATCTCAATTACTTTTGTTCTCATTTGTTCCTGAATTTCTTTGGATCTTGGCATGATGTCTAGCTTTTGAGGTGCTTTTGGTCTACTTCTCTGTGTCAGGTAGCTCCTATTTAAGTGATTTCTTATTTGAAACAGGTGTGGCAGTAATCAGGCCTGGGGGTGACTACAGAAATTGAACTCAGGTGTGATAAACCACAGTTAAGTTATTTTTTAACAAGGGGGGCAATCACTTTTTCACACAGGGCCTTGTAGATTTTGAGTTTTTTTTCTCCCTTAATAACGTAAACCTTCATTTAAAAACTGCGTTTTGTGTTCAATTATGTTATCTTTGACTAATAGTTAACGGTTTTTGATGAGCAGAAACATTTAAGTGTGACAAACATGCAAAAGAATAAGAAATCAGGAAGGGGGCAAATAGTTTTTCACACCACTGTATATGCTTCTGTCCAATGCGTTTTCTTTGTGCATCTGCAGTACCACCTGTTCCTCACATAAGCTGATGTCTGCATTGCATAGTTCCATAACTCGTCTGGTAACTTGCTTTCTATTAGCAAACATTTGGTCATGTCACCGAGTGTTCTCCAGCCTCTCTCTGCTGTACCATTCTGATGAGGTGAATACGGTGCAGACGTTTCATGTCTGATCTCATTCTTCGTCAACAGTGCTTGAATTTCTCGACTCGTAAATTCAGTGCCGTTATCTGAACAAACGCACTTGACTTCTCCATATGGTGCGATGTCTGGCAAAAACCTTTCTGTGGCTTGTACCGTGTATTCTTTAGACTTACTTTAGAAAGTATACCAACATTATACCGGAGTAGTTGTCTGTAAAAGATTGAGAATATCTGTGTCCTTCTTTGCTCTGTGTTTGCATTGGACCAGCCAGATCAGTGTGAATCAGCTCTAGAGATTTTTCTGCCTTTCTGTCAAATTCTGTGTTTCTTGTCTGTGTGATTTTTCCCTTTGTGCACACTTCACATAGCCAGTTTTGCTTAGCTAGATCTCCTTTTATCTTCATACCTCTAACCACCTGTTGCAACTTCTGAACATCCTCATCGTTGCAGTGGCCCAAAATTTCATGCCAAGTTTGTAAATTGTGGCACACTTTGCACTGGTCAACATTTTTTTCAATAGTTGGCAAATAGTACCAGCAAATAGTAGGCCAGGGGTAGCTCAGTGGTTAAGGCATTGGACTACAGTTCGGAAGATCCCAGGTTCAAACCCCACAACCACCAAGTTGCCACTGTTGGGCCCTTGAGCAAGGCCCTTAACCCTCAACTGCTTAGGTGTGTAATGAGATAAAAATGTAAGTTGCTCTGGATAAGAGCGTCTGCGTAAATGTAGTACAGATTTTCACTCTCGTGGACTTTGAATTTGCTACCTTTTTTTTGTAATCATGCGGCTGTTTCCTCTTTCAAAGATGATTGTCGCTTCTCCATTTGCTGCTCTTGCTACAGAGAAAATGTTGTGTGGGTAAGAAGGCATGTACGTACAGTGCATCCCTTAGTTGTGCTCTGTGTTGTCATCCACTATCATCCAGGAAATAAATCACTGCTGTTCCTCTTTGTTGTGCCATTCCATTGCACTTTGTCCCATCAGCTAGTTCCACTGAATGAGTCTTTGGTTGAAAAGAGCTGTCGAAATCCTTGAACTTAGTCAGGTCATTCACAATGTGAGATGTTGCACCAGCATCTACCATGATACCATTCTTCTTCACGTTGTGCTGTAGTCTTTGACATTTTGAGTGTTCAACTTTAAAGAGATGATCTTGGGCATCTTCGCATCCATCTGTAACCTTTCTGGCACCATCTCTCACCATTCCTTTTTCTTGCACAGGTATTCTGCAGGTGTGCTATTTTTACAGTGGTTACACCACAATCTTTTGTAGCATTTTCATGCTCTGTGTAACACGTCAAATTTGCATCTTCATTTTTCTTTCCTTTGTGTGAGATTTGTACGAGCCTTGACCTTGTCTCGGTTGAGTCTTCATCACATTATCTTTAGTCTGAACATTTTCTCTGCCTCCTCATAAACTCTGGTTTACATCATCTGGTGCTGTAACCACAGTGGATTTACTCAAGACGACTGTATGAAGTGTTGAATCTTGATGCTGAAAAATAAAATACGAGAGACAAAGTTCATCAGAGTTCTGTGTTGTGAGTAAATATTCAAGCTAAAGATACGCGTCAAAACATCTTCAATAACATGACCGCATTCACAAAAGTCAAAAACTTTCTCCGCTATTTAAGCGAAGATAAATGACAGTTGAAATCAAAAGCGAAAGAGACTTGCCCGTTTTGCGCTTTGAACTTCACTATGTCAAACGACGAGGACAACGCTGCCAGCACAGAGCCCAAGAGCCAGTGGGCTCTCTACATTGAGAATTCACAAGAGAGGCTTAACAGAAAGTTGGAAACAAGAAAAGGAAAGTTGGATCAACTGATTGTAATGTCCAATGAAATAGAGACGCTTATGAGCAATGCATGTAACCTAGTTACTGTTGAAGCCAAGTACAGCTCGCAATACAAACGGCTGATGAAAGAATTTATTAGAAGCAACGTTGACGTGCTATCGTACATACACGAAGACGAACTCAACAATGATCAGGAAAAGCGTAGCTTCGACAGCTCCCTCATCTCGCCGCAAAGAAGAAGCCGGCAGGGCAGCTCTGCTGGCCAAAGCAGCAACCCTGAATGAATGGCTTGAACTAGAAATTGAGGAAGCATGATTAAAGGCAAAAAAGGAAAGGCTGGAAATCAAAACGGCGCTCGCGATGCACAATGCCAAATTGAGAGCGCTTCAACATCAAGCTCGTGAAGGACAGAGCATGCAACAGAGAGTGCAGTCATTGAATTGAACAGCGCGTACCCGAGCAGTGCGTACTTTCCCAACTCAGAATACGACAGCCGACGACAATCTGCAAAAGAGAGCTCAGTCATCAACCCGAGCACACTGCACTTCCTAAATTCCGAATGCAACGAACTTTTCGAGCACAGCACGTCCACGGAATATTACGAACTGCCACCACGTCTCGAGGCAGCCCGTTTAAGTGTGCCCATCAGTGTCAGACCTACAATGGCAAGTACTCAAAATGAATGTTCCACCCAAGACAACGAATATTCGCGTCAGGGTTTTGATACAGCACATTGTCAAATGCCAACGTCCTATGGGGCAGCCTACTCAGGTGTGCCCATAATCGCAAACCTACATATGACGAGCACCCCAAGGGAATGTTTTACCCAAGACAATGATTACCTATGTCAGGGGCTTAACACAGTACAGCGCCAAATGCAACGTCAGACAGAACTTACAGAAATGCTTGCTAAGAGCCAAATGCTATGTTAATTACCTCAGCGCGACATTCCCCCGTTCCATGGGGACCCGCTCAAGTTCTCGACCTTTATGAAGGCCTTCGAACGTTTCGTCGAAGCAAAAAACCGACAGTGACACTGATAAGCTGTACTATCTTGAACTGTACACCACAGGAGAACCCAAACCGAGGTCAGACAGGTTGGTAAAAATTATAAAGACTTGATTACTAAGAACAATGCGAGTGCATTACCTATCGGCGCTTTCACTAAACCGTGCGCATATTGTAATGGGGACCATATCTTAGACGAGTGCTCTCAATTTAACGAAAAGGCACATAAAGATAAAGTAGAATTTCTAAAAAGGAATGGATTTTGTTTTCGATGTTTAGTTAAGGGCCATCTAAGTAAAGACTGTACAAAGAGGGTCACATGCCCGTCGTGCTCAAAGAGACATCCTCGCATGCTGCACATCGCAGTACAAGACACAGCGCAAGCAGCCGCAAGCACAGACGAAAGTGAAACCACCTGCTGCAGTGAGTCACGAAACAAAAGCTCTCACTGGGGCTGGAGATAATTGTATTCTCCCTATAGTACCTGTCAGAACAAAGTCCAAGTAAGGTGACAAAATAGTAGAAGTGTATGCATTTATAGATCAAGGTAGTTCCGCCACATTCTGCACATTAGCAAGGCGATTAAATGTGCAAGGCAGAAAAGTCAAGATGATGCTGAACACCATGAACTCCATAAAACTAATAGAAAGCCATACGCTCACTGATTTGGAGGTTAGTAGCCTGGAAGAAAACACCTTTATCGGACTTCCCAAAGTGTTTACACAAAAGAATATCCCAGCTACAGTGGAAAGCGACGTAAAGTTGCCCCAGATTAACGCTGGAAGTGAAATTCTCATAGGCAATAGAGAGCATAATCGCTTAGAACCATCGCGAATCATTAATAGCAGGCACATGGGGCCATGTGCAGTACAGACTGCTCTCGGATGGACTGTGAACGGGCCACTCTGAGAACCCTTTGATGAACCAGCAAGCGTTACAGTTAACAGAACCTCCATTGAAAGCTTAGAACAAATGCTGATACAGCAGTTCAACCACGATTTTCCGGAACGAAATTGTGATGATAAGGCCGAGTGGTCACAGGAACACTATCAGTTTTTAGACTCCGTGAATAACTCTCTGCAGTTTATAAATAATCATTACCACGCCGGCCTTACACTAAAAAAGGCAGTCATTCAAATGCCCAATAACCGAAGTGCAGCTATGCAGCGCGCATTTAAACTTAAAAGAAAACTCAACAGTAACAGCTCCTTTCACGAGGAGTACACAAACTTCATGAATGACATGCTTAAAAAGGGTCATCCAGTCTGGGTCCCTAAACATCATATAAATCGCCAAGACGGTCAGGTGTGGTACATACCGCATAACAGGCACGTGCACTCATAGGAGGTAGGTGAGGCAGTGCCTCACCTTGCCACCAGGGGCGGTAAAGGGCTCAACATGGTTTCCTCAGCTGTCACCATAAGTTGTTAAAAAATGAATAATATAATATCTGTCCTGTGGTCTATGCTTTTAATGCAATTTTGGTGTGTTTCCTATACATTTGGATCATTTTCATAGTCAAAATAGCTGTATTTCTTGTTCAAATAACAACGGGAGACGAGAATCATGGAAGCTGAGGCAGTGACAGGTAGTGCCTCTCAGCGCGTGCGCGTGAGAGTGTGCACCACTCACACACTGTACTGAGCGCGTGCAAACGGCGCGTGCTTGCAGTCAGCGGGAAAATACGGGCCTTGAGGCAGCCAGTACCTTTGCCTCAAAGATGGGGGCGATAGTGAGCCTGCGGCTAATAGTTCACGACACAAGTAAATGCGAGAGTAAATTAAGAAGAAAAAAAAGAAAAGAAAAACAACCAACAACATTCGGTGCTAACGCGTTGCTATTTGGCTTTATTTTCCCTGAAAATGGAGGATATAATCTCGAAAATAAGAAATTTTTCAAAACTTCATTTACAAGTAAAGGTAAGAATACTGCAGTGGTGTGTTTAAATGTACAGTGGTGTGTCTAAAATGCTATTAAATTTAATCAAGAATGGGATAACAACCATGTATGCTTGTAAATCTGACTTGTGAGTCAGTGCCTTAGCGTCATACAGTACGTTTGTAAATCTGACTCTGAGTCATTGCCTCACCAACCCCAACCCTCACCGCACGTCACTGCCGCATAATGGCGTCTATCAACCTCAAAAGAATAAACAGACTTAACAAATTCACTCATCGGCGTGCTCACACGCTTTAGACAAGAGAAGGTTGCCATGATGGCAGACGTGGAAGCCATGTACTATCAAGTGAGAGTCCCCGAAAAGGACACAGATCTGCTGCGCTTACTATGGTGGCCGAATGGAGATGTAAAGCAAGATCTACAGTAGTCGAGTATAAAATGATAGTTCACTTGTTCGGTGCGAAATCATCTCCAAGCGATGCCAACTTCGCCCTTAGAAAGACAGCGGAAGAAAACCACAGCAACGCACCTGCTGTGGCAGTTAATACAGTACTTAAAAACTTTTACGTAGACGACTGCCTGAAATATGTTCCGAGTCATGATCCAGCAGTCGCCTTATACAACGACCTCACGAGCCTCTGTGCAAGTGGAGGGTTCAACCTCACTAATTGGGCAAGCAACAGCCGTGCCCTACTAACTTCCATACCCGAAACTATGCTCCCCAACTATGTGGTGTCCTCCAGTACCTCTTTAGCCTGAGTCTGTCTCTCCAGAAAGTCCCTGCACTGTGGAAAACATCATGCATTGTGCCGGTACACAAAACACCACGTCCCTGTGCCCAGAACGACTACAGGCCGGTGGCTTTAACATTGCACATTATGAAGGTTTTTGAGAGACTGATCGTGGATACACTTCGTCCCCTGGTGAAGTCCTCTCTGGACCCTCTTCAGTTTGCCTATCAGCCGTTCATGGGAGTTGATGACGCCATAATACACCTGCTACATCGCACCTACTTTCACCTTGACAAGCCTAGGACCACTGTAAGGATGATGTTCTTTGACTTCTGCAGTGCCTTCAACAACATCCAACCAGCAGTACTGGGGGAGAAATTAAGGAACATAAACATTGACACCCGCTTGGTTTCCTGGATCATGTACTACCTGACCTGTCGCCCCCAGTATGTCCGACTAAAGAACTGTGTGTCAGAGACTTTGATCTGCAGCACTGGAGCTCCCCAGGGGACTGTACTGTCTCCGTTTCTTTTCACCCTCTATACATCCGACTTTAGATATAACTCAGAGTCATGTCAGCTGCAGAAGTTCTCTGACGACTCTGTGGTTGTTGGGTGTATAAAGGAGGGTGATACCTCGGAGTACCAGTCTGTTGTGTATGACTTCATTTCCTGGTGTGAGCGTAATCACCTACAACTCAACATCGGGAAAACAAAGGAGATGGTGGTAGACTTTAGGAGAAGCAAGACCCCTGTGACTCCTACAGTGGGAGCCACACCAAATAGCCGCGACAGTGTGGCTGAAGTGTGAATGGCGTGTGAATGGCCTTTGCACGCCGTAATCCCCCCTCCTTTTTCTGGCCGAAAGGCGTGTCAAGATTTCACAGTAAACACGCCCATTCAAGCCCTATTTATTCATTTACCTGGTGCCACCACTAGATGGCGCTTCGTTCTCAAGAACACATTAAAACAAGCCAGCTGCGCTGAGTTGCAATCACGTGATTTTAACAACCCGCCTCCACCCCCGCCGAACTGACGCTACCAAACTACAGAGATGAAGATGGCGGCTTAACGGACTATTCGTGGTAAGTGATGTTTTATTTTATAAAATGTGTTTGGGGTAGTTTACAGTTTATTTCCCAGTTTAGTTTTTTATTGGCTGTTTTAAATATCACTGGCAGCACCAGCAGCGGTCAGATGTGACTTTAGAGAACTTAATGTTCTGTTTACCAAGTCTGGAGTTAATATTACAGCTTACTGTCAGTGTCACACACTCACAATGTCACTCCACTTTACCTCAAAAACATGCTCAAGCTTCGACAATACTATTAATGTCCCTATTACAAGAGCTGCACTACCCGATGAAGAGTGTTTGTGTTCTCTGTAAATACTGAGAGAATCTCACCGCGTGTTGTCTGGATAAATTCAGCGCTTATTTATTCTCTGGTTAAGAGTTAATCTGCAGGTTATTTCTGTGACTGTAATATAATGTGATGCAGTTGATGAGGGACACAGACTGAGGGGAGCTGTACAGGAGCTAGTAACGCTCATAACCCGGTTTATATTTTATACACTTTGTCCGGGACTTTCCGCGGTAGCGCGAGCGCTTAGTTAACGAGCTGAATAACAACACAGAAGTGTTTATCAGTTAAGGAGGGGGAGGTGTGTGTGTGTGTGTGTGTGAGGGGCTTCAGTAAGTTATAGTTTGGCTTCAGGGATGAACTAATGCTCATATACGAGTGTTATATCGCTTAACTTATTTGTATGAGAAGCGCATTAAGTAAAGTCTGGGTTAATTTAATGCAGACGATAATACAGACAGTCACTGGTTAACACTAACACTGTTCACTGGTTAACACTAACACTGTTCACTGGTTAACACTAACACTGTTCACTGGTTAACATTAGCACAGGCAGTTTATTTACATTACAGAATCCCCAAAGCAGTACTTTACACACTCTGTGGTAAATAGGTTTATTAATATATTTTATTTTTATTAGAACTATATGTTCTGTGAAGTTTATTTATCTTTGTCTTGACTAAATTCTCCTGTTGTCTTTAAGCAGAGCTCCGCTGTGGAGGATTGGGGGGTCAGACAGCTGACGGCTGGACTTTTGGAGCTACAGGACTGGAGGAGCCTGAACAAGCTGTTGAGGGAGCTGTAGGAAGGATGACGTCACAGTCCGACAGCTTTAGAATGATGTTTGATCAGGTCTACTGTATATTCTGAACATAGAACTGCAAAATGTCTGATACAGTACTTTGGGGGAAACAAAGACTTCAACTGTTCCATGTTTAATAGTTTTGATATTTGAAAAATTAATATTTTAATGTAAAAGGACTATAGATAGAGACTTATAAGCAGCTGGTGTATCCGGGTAGTTTAATGAACTTTAAGCAAAAAGACAACATGTATTCATCTGTTTTATATAAATTACTGTTTTAACTTTGACTAGTTTTGGAAGAATAAATTGAATTGTTAAAGTCATGTTTTGCGTGTTTTAATTTTGGGGGATTGTTTGGGTATTTAAAAATTGTTTAGTTGAACCAACAACTTCAATGGGCAAAAAATGGGACACAACTTTGTTTTAAATAGTCAAAGAGTTGGGCTGAAAATAATAATAATAATAATAATAATTATTGATCATAGAAACAAATGAAACCAGTTAAACACTTGATTATATGTATTTGTGTTTGTGATTGTGACCCATAATAATTTTTTCTCAGTATAAATAAATGTTTTGGGTTTTAAGAACTCCAAAAGAGCAACGACAAACTTGGTATTCTCCATTGCGGTTTCTCACCTTCCGCTCCTGAGTATGACATGGTGTTAATTGCTCTGTGTGTGTGTTTTTGGCGGGGGGATGGGTGTGTGTGTGTTTTCGGCTGTTCAGCAGTTCTAAACACAAGCACAGTTTTTGTCCTTAACTAAAATACTTCAATACGTTAATAATGAATTTATTTTGTTGAATAAGGTAACAAGCGATATTTAAACCAAACCAGTAAGTTAAGTAAGTGTTCCATACATTAAAGTACTGTGTATAACCAAGTGCCCTAGCAAACACAGTTACAGTACAGTTTACAGTACAAACAGAGTGTGTGCGCTGGGGGGATTGGAAGGTGAGTGAGAATACTCATTTACAAGACAAAAGACGGTCAGAGGCAGCGCCGTTCTAGACCAGACAACATGGGGTGGGGGGAGGGGCACATCATGTTCGAGCACTGTTTTTACCTGGCCTTACTGTATAGTAACAGTATTGTATTTGCTGAATTGTTTTGAGGCACGCAAACCCCCAGACCACAATAAGGTGGCAATCCCTCAGGGGAAAAAAAAAAAATATATATATATATATATATATATATATATATATATATATATATATATATAAAATAAAATATCCTTAGTCCAGATTTTATCAATCAATGACATAACATTTATCTAAGCTGGATGGTAAAATTCTCAAAAATGTTTAACCTAAAGTAAGACTTAACACACTATAACTAAAATATTTACAAAACTGAAAGGTTGTCTTATGAATAATAAAAAATACAAACTAAATTAAAACAGATGGGCTGTTGAACAGATCATATGTTTTATGTTTTCTGATTATAAATGATAGATGGGTTGATTTTAGAAAGGCTAAATGAAATAGCTAGTTTTTGGTCATGTCAGTCCAGTAACTATACTATGTAAAAGTAATTATAATATGAATTAATTAAGGGCAGGACCTAACCTAATGTTAATAATTTACACCATGATAACATTAGTATTCGTGTTTTTGTATATATTTTTAAATGTTCAAATGAACGTTTCAGAGTATATAATTTGTCGTGTCATCTGTGATTGAGACCCATGAGTTAAATTGAAATATTTTTTATAGGTAGTAAGCCAGGTTTTAGTAACCTTGGATAAATCAGCATGAAAGCCCTCTCTCGCGCACGCGCTCTCACGCTGTCTCTCGCACTCACACACACACACACACACACTGTACACACACAGACACACACAAATAATACATGAAATCGCATAAAACCAAATGAAACTAGGGTAAAAAATATGAGCAGTAAAATACAGTAGTATCCTGTAGGTGATTCCTGTCCTGTGATAACAGGCACTAACACTCTAGAACTGTTTACTTCTGTTAGTTTTGTTTTCAAGTGTGAATGTTTATGGGGATTAAATCTGTCTCTGCTGCTGCATCTATACACCGTTGTGATAAGTGATTGATGCCCCATCAGATCTTTAATGTGGGACATTATGCTGGTTAAATGACTAAAGACACACTGATCCGTATGGACAGATATTTGTTCCAGATATTATGCGCCATTAATCAATTTGTTATGCCAATTTGACTTTCAGCGAAAACATAAAAAATATAACGAAAACAAACCAAAGCAGAAGTTACATTTTAAGCTTTACTTTCAAATTCAAATTTTATTTGTCACATACACAGCGCGATATGCAGTAAAATGCTTTGGGTGCTTTAGGTGAGACTCGAACTCGGCATTGCTTCACCTGGACCACTTTATAAGTGTCACGCGCTAACCGATTGCGCCACGGGAGCCACACGGAGCTTGGTCTTGTCAGAGTATCCTCTCTCTCTCTCGTGCGCACACACACATGAAATTGCGTAAAAACCAACGAAATATAAGCAGTAAAAAAAAAATCAGTAAAAATACATTAGTATAACAGGCGCTAACCCTCTGGAACTTTTTTACTATTGTTTCCAAGTGTTTATGGGGATTTAATCTGTCTCTGCTGCTGCATCCATTCACAGTTGTGATAAGTGATTAATGCCCCATCAGATCTTTTGACGGGGGAGCATTATGCATGATTAAATGACTAAAGAAATACTGATCCATATGGGCAGATATTTGTTCCAGGTTGCATGCGGCATTAATTGCCTCTTATGCCACTTGTAGACTATCAGTGAAAAAATCAGCGAAAACATCATCAAAAATATAACGAAAACAAACCCAAGCAGACGTTACATTTTGAGCTTTACTTTGCAGCAAAATATTATCTATCAGTATATTAAATGGAACGGGGTAAAATACACAGTAATATAAAATACTGTACACAGCCCGCGCTTTTATTCCGTACCTACAATGATCGGTATAGACAAATTACAGCCGCTACCGTGTCTTTAAGGATAATTTCAGGATGTCTTAAAAATATTTCACTAACTAATTTTATTAATTCATTATTAAATAATAAATAGCATAATCATCATGGGCTGTGTATTGAGTGATTTAACAAATCTGTTTTATTAATCGGTTTGTTGTTGTTGTTTTTTCATCTATTTATGAAACTATGTTGACAATACAAGAACTGTCTGTATATTAAAGATACGGTATTGGGCTTCCTGGACACTGCAGTTAACTGTGCCAGTCAATGCTCCATCTGGCGGAATTATACGGCATTGCAACCATCTTTTTAGAAAGCGCATGGGGGCGTTTATGGGGCGGGGCATCGTTAACTGCGTCATCGCGGGGGATCACATTCCATGCACGAAGCCTTCATGGAACTGCCACGGAGCAGTCATGCTCCAGGCGGCTGTTTGACGTGGCTCCCACTGTATATCTGTCAAGGGGGAGATAGTGGACATTGTCTCCGATTACAAATATCTGGGAGTTTATCTGGACATCAAACTTGACTTGTCACTCAACACAACGGCACTCTACAAGAAAGGTCAGAGTCGATTGTACTTTCTTCGAAGGCTCAGGTCTTTTAACGTAATACCATTCTACAGATGTTCTATGAAACCATTGTGGCGAGTGTCATTTTTTACGCTGTGGTCTGTTGGGGTGGTACCTAGAGATGTTCCGATACCATTTTTTCCCTCCCGATACCGATTCCGATACTTGGGCTCAGGGTATCGGCCGATACCGAGTACCGATCCGATACCTGGGTGTGTATCTGTACTGTGTGTGTGTGTGTGTGTGTGTGTGTGTGTGTGTATATATATATATATATATATATATATATATATATATATATATAAAATAAATATTTATATTTAAAATAAATATTTAAATTAATTAATTTTTTAAGTAAAATACTACTAGCCCTGTGTAACGGGTTCGACCCTAAGTGCACGTGCGACACCATGAAACACGGACACGAGGCGAGGTCTTACAGGAAAAAGGGTCATTTATTTAGAAAAATGGGGAAGGAAAGGGTTAAAGGCTCTCTGCGGTCTTTTCCCCTTTGGCGGCAGGGATGCGAAGGCGGGCTCTACGCGGAAGTGAAGGTGCCGCGGGAGCTCGCGCAGCTCGTGCACGCGCTCCTCTCGCGGAGATCAAAGGCGCCTTTTTTTAAGTCTCTGGGGCGCATCACATCGCTCTTGTGCCACTGTCTCTCATAAAATCCACCGTGTCGCAAAGTCCAGCTTCCCACCAGTCAGACCCCGAGCTACACTCCCCGCTGTGTTTTATAGCGCCGATAGCTCATGGGCCGTTGCCTGATTCTGCGGCCCTGCTACTTCACATACCTAAAGGGTGGGGAGGCCGCCTAACTAGTGAGCGAGAAGCAATATCAATTTGGGCGCACGCCCATCACAGGTGCACGCTGTGACACTCTGTAAGTAAGCTAAGCTAGCAAAGCTAGCGGGCATAAATAGGTTATGTTTAGGAAAATGGTATCGGATCGGTACGTGGACTCAAGGACTCGCCGATTCCGATGCCAGCTTTTTTTGTGGTATCGGCAGCATTTCCGATACCAGTATCGGAATCGGAACAACCCTAGTGGTAACATTAAGGTGTCTGATAAGAACAAACTGGACAAGTCAATTAAAAAGGCCGGATCTGTGCTAGGCATGGAGCTTGACTCTGTGGATGTAGTAGCAAAGAGGAGGATTCTGTCCAAAGTAGAATCCATTGTGAACAATCCTTCTCACCCGCTATACTGTGTTTTGGCTGAACAGAGGAGCAGTTTCAGCCAGAGACTGATTACTATCAAGTGTTCCACCGAGCGTCACAGGAGATCCTTTCTCCCAACGGCCATAAAACTTTACAACTCTTCTCTGTAACTCATACACACATGTATGTGGATTTTTTCACTGACTGGTATACAACAGGACACTAATACTTACCCATATTAATAATATGATAACTGCAATACTACCTCCCAATAGAATGTGTAATACACGATTGCATATAATAATACAATATTACATACATACTTGATTACTGTGCAATACTTACAAGTCGTCTTGAGTCATATTTTGTTGGTACTTAATGTTTTAGGAACTTTTTTTTTTTTTGTATTATTTATTACCTTTATTACCTTCCTTAGTTAACAACTGTGAGCACCTGTAACCGAGCATAAGCAATTTCCCTTTGGGATTAATAAAGTTCTTTGAATCTTGAATCTTGAATGCGAAAGGATCAAAGACATGAGAGACTTAGACTTGAGTAAAGATGCACTGCCCATTGAGAGAGCTCTGGGGGTGCTGTGGTACATTTATTCAGATATGTTCAAGTTTAAAATTAGTCTAAAAGAACGACCTGTGACTAGACGAGGAATATTGTCAATTACTAGCTCAATCTAAGACCCCTTAGGTTTCCTCACACCTGTCATACTGCCAGCTAAAATTCTAATGCAGCAGTTATGTAAAGAAAAACTCGCATGGGATGGCGACATTCCCGAGCAGTTTGCAAAGGTATGGAAAACTTGGCTGCAAGAGTTGCCCCAACTGTCCGAGTTCAGCGTAGCATGAAACCAGCCGACTTCGGAGCTACAGCTACAGCACAACTCCATCACTTCTCGGATGCGAGTGAAATGGGATACGGAGTTGTATCATACCTCAGGTTAGTAAATGCTGATGGTCTCACACATTGCGCATTCATGATGGGGAACTCCCGTGTAGCGCCCCTGAAACAAACCACAATTCCACGAAAGGAATTGACTGCGCCAGTGGTCGGTAAGAAAAATGACAATGTTGAAAGAACAATTGGAACTGAAGTGACTAGACTCTATGTTTTGGACTGACAGTACAACTGTCTTGAGATACATTGACAATGAAACACTTTTAAAACCTTTGTGGCCAACAGAATTGCCACCATAAGAGAGTCAACCAAAAGTCACAGCAATGGAGGTATGTCAATACCTCAAAAAACCCAGCTGATTCTGCATCCAGGGGGGGGGGTATCCTGTGAAAATTTCATGAAAAACGTCAACTGTATCCATGGTCCCTCCTTTTTCAAAGAAGCAGAGTGCAAATGGCCTGAGAACATTTATGACACGTCGATGAAAGAAAATGATGACGAAATTAAGCTCTCAGCTTTAGTGAACTTTATGAGCACTACACAAGGCACAGATGCAGTTAGTAAACTGATCAATTATCACTCTGACTGGCACAAGTTAAAAAGATCCGTTGCCTGGATCCTCCGCATCAAAGAAATGCTCAAACAGAAAACAGAAAGGGTCAAAATAGACATAGATTACCCAAAAACAGGAAATCACAAGTTTTTAACAATTCAAGACCTAACAAGAGCAGAAACCGAAATCATTAAGTTTACTCAAAGACAAAATTTCAAAGAAGAAATTTCCACACTGCAAAAGGGTAAAGCAGCAGTAGAATTTACAAGGGAAATTCCCACACAGCAAAAACGCAAGGCATCTGTAAAAAGAAACAGTTGCTTGTCCAAACTTGACCCAGTACTACAGGATGGATTGCTGAGAGTCGGAGGACGTCTCCGCAGGTCCGCAATGCCAGAGCCCGTTAAATATCCAGTCATTCTACCTAAAGACTCACATATCACAATGTTAATATTAAGACACGTTCATGAAAAGATTGGACACAGTGGTAGAAATTACATGCTTTCAGAATTGCGGCAGAAATACTGGATTCCAACTGCTAACTCACTCGTGAGAAAGTTTCTCTCCAGGTGTGTGACATGCAGAAAAACTAGAGCTAAAACAGGTGAGCAGAAAATGTCAGAACTGCCAACTGATAGAATAACTCCAGATCACCCACCCTTTACTAACGTGGGAGTAGACTACTTCGGACCCTTCGAGGTCAAACGTGGCAGAAGTATCATTAAAAGATATGGCGTACTTTTCACTTGTCTGACAACAAGAGCCGTGCACATCAAAATCACTCATTCGCTTGACACAGACTCATGTTTGAATGCCCTTCGCCGCTTTATAAGCAGGAGAGGTCAGGTGTCAGTCATGAGAAGTGACAATGGAACAAACTTCATAGGCGCCGAGACTGAATTGTGCGAGGCTATCCAGCAATGGAATCAGTCAAGAACTGAAAGCTTTCTTGCGCAAAGGGGCATACAGTGGACATTTAATCCGCCTTGTGGGTCTCACTTTGGTGGAATATGGGAAAGGCTGATCAGGTCAGTTAGAAAAATCTTGAGATCAGTACTGAAAGAACAAACACTAACTGATGAGAGCCTGCATACATTCATGTGTGAAGTAGAAGCGATAATAAACAACCGACCCCTCACTACTGTCTCGGAAGATCCCACAGATCTGGAACCTCTGACACCCAACCACCTGCTGCTGATGAAAAAACAGCCAAACCTGCCCCCTGGACTTTTTAAGAAAGAGGACATTTATGTGCGTCGCAGATGGAAGCAACTTCAATATCTGGCAGACTTATTCTGGAAGTGATGCGTACGTGATTATCTGCCCTTGCTTCAGGAACGTCAAAAATGGTTTGATTTCAAGAGAGAAAAAACCTCTTGATTGGAGATATAGTTCTAATAATTGATGAGTCTTCTCCAAGAAATTCATGGATCGTCGAACGAATCACGGAAGTGTTCCCCGATAAAAAGGGACTCGCATGACGTGCTTTGGTTAAAACTAAGACCAACATTCTGGAATGACCCATTGATAAGCTGTGCCTCATATGTGAAATGAACTGTTAATTACATCTTATTTGGTATGCAAATGTAAACACATGAGATAAATAATATGTACTTACAGTAAAGGATCCAAAAGGTTTAAAAGGTTAAGAAAGTTTAATTTCGTGGCTCACAAAAAAAAAAAAAAAAAAACACAAAAATTTAATTGTCAGTCTCCATGCCTGTCAATTAGGGGCTGGAATGTAAGAGCCATATCGTATTTGTTATGAGTTTGTAGTTGTGTTTATTTTATTTCATTTTATTCTATCTTATTATATTCGTTAGCTAAGCACTAAGCATTCTATTGTCAGTTAAGCATTCACTGTTATGTTTGTTAATTAAGCATCCATTTTGACAATCGTAGGATGTCACTCCACTATTACACGTATTTTGTATGACTATCGCATCATAGAAAATTCAGTTTAAGATGCAGAATTGAGGAGAAATAAGTTTTTGACCGTAAGCTGACCGTAAGCTGAGAACGTAATTTAACGTGAGTTAACCTTGAACTAATTTGATACAGCAACTGGTGCTGTAACCACAGTGGCTTTACTCAAGACGATCGTATGAAGTGATGAATCTTTGATGCTGAAAAATAAAATATGAGAGACAAAGTTAATCGGACTTCTGTGTTGTGAGTAAATACTCAAGCTAAAGATACGCGTCAAAACATCTTCAATAACATGACCGCATTCACAATTAAAGTATATTATACTTTCAAATATAAAACAATTAAACAATTTTAATACAATGAGTAAGAGTGTAAATACTTTATGTATGAATGAGTGTGTATGTGCGTGCCCTGCAATAGATTGGCACCCTGTCCACGGTGTCCCCTGCCTTATGCCCTAAGCCTGCTGGGATAGGCTCCAGGTTCCCTTGACCCTGAACACAGAATAAAGCGGTATAGAAGATGAGTGAGTGAGTGAGTGAGTGAGTGAGTGATTGTGTTCTCTGTAGAACATTCAGCTACATAGGGGAGACGGGTCAGGTTGCGTCTTGTGTGAGTGAAATTTGCATATATGTGTAAAAGGATAATTGCAATTTCCAAATTGCCTGTAGTGTGAGAATTAGTGTGTGTGTGCCCTGTGATGGATTGACACCCTGTCTTGGGTGTACCCAGCCTTGTGCCGGAGTGCCCTGGAATAGGCTTCAGTACCTGGTAAAGGATAAGCAGTATAGGGAATAAGTGAGTGAGAGGTCATATGCCCTGAAAATTATTGTAATATCATTATACATTTTCTTACATTTCATATAGAATATACCACTATTAATTAAATTGTCACTAACAGTAACAAGTTGTAACTTAAATGACTTGACAAATATAACATTTAAAAATATTTAGATTTTTTCAATGTCATTCTTCATGCATTTCAGAATATAGGTTTTATAAAATAGATGAATTATATATTAATTCAGTTGGACAGTAATTAACAGATTAACCATTAAGTCCCACATTCAGTGCTATCATCCATGGGGTAGGTACTGTACAGTAGGTGCTATAGTTGGATTCTGTTAGCCATCACTCAGGACCAATTGGTGACTCGAGCGCTGAATTTAGGGCCTCACGATTCTTCACAAAATGTGAATCACAATTGTTCTCCATGGGAATTGAGATCACAATTTTCTCATACAATTCTCTTTCTTTGTTTTTTTTTCTTCCAAAAAAAAACAATTAAAATGAAGAAAAAAAATTGTTGTCTGCACACGACTTTCTACTTTCTTGTATTAAAATAAAAGTCACCTTTTTCTATTTTAATGTAAATAAAATTAAAAGTTGTTAAACATAAATAGAATATTAACTATAATACATAAAAATAATGAATAAGTAGCACTAGTGCATTTTGGACACTCAGACATCTACATAACTTCATCACATGTTTTAGTTTATATTATTATTATTATTATTATTATTATTATTTCATCATGACAAGGTAAATGTGACAGTGTTTGTTATTAAATACGTAGTTTACAGTGTAGAATATATTGTTGTCAAAGAGCTTATTGCTCAATCTTAACATACTTCCAATATGCTCCTCTGTAGCTTTCGCTCTGTTTTCAGAGTAACCGCTCAAATCAATACAGCAGGTTTAATTATCTAATACTATATGTTACAGCCCAATTAGAACTGCACATGCCTGTCTCTGTTTAGACATTAGTACTGTATGTATTTTAGTTTTATAACAATAACACAGATGCATAATCAACTTATGCTATGATAAACACAAAAACTGAAGAGAGACACCTATACGCATGGAGTGGACACATAAAGCATTAAAAGGAATCAAACAGAAACAGGTTGTCAGAATGTAAAAAATTAAATGAGTGACACATTTGATGATTGTTTGGGAGAATTTCAAAGGTCAGTCAAGGTGATTATGCAGTTTAGTAATACAGATTTGGCCAAATGTTCTTTAGGGCAAACATGTGAAAATGATTGCATGGAACTTTAACTACACGTTTGTGTTTGTGCTTTCCAGGACTGTGATATTTTAGGACTCTCTGGATACTTTACTAATATTCTAAGATGGAGACTGCTGATCTTGACACTGATAAAAAAAGGTAGAAGTAATGTAAACGTGTAAATAGTAAAGTGGTCGCTATTATGGACAAAATAATACTCACCATAACATTGATTCTGTTCAATGCAAGTAAAATTTATCTCTCAATAAATTAACAAGTTTAAATAATGTTGTGCAGTAAACTCCAGGGAAAGAGATCAGAATCAGCCGCACCCAGCTGTGTCTCCATGAAGAGTGATTGGTCTATGGATCTTCCTACACATTTTAAGGCTGGAGACTCCTCGCCTCTACACAGGTAACGTCTCCTCATTGTTAATGTCATTGCTGAAGTCACAGTTGAAGGGAAATAAATTTGTTAAGTGATACTAGTCAGGTTTTAGGAAAGTAATACATTTGCTGTGCAAATCGTGTGAAAAAAAGTAAGGCATAAACAGGACTTAATATTTTGGTGTGTTTTTTTTATCTAACAATACCATTTAACAAATGACAAAGGTACATTTTACTGAACACCACGTATCTCTGTCATTCACCATAATTATTATTTCTAAACCTAGCAAATACAGTGGAAATGTGGATTGCGTGCAACTTAGTCTGTTAGCGTTTTGCAAGATGAGCAAAATTTTAAAATCAATTTTAACTTGTTAAACGAACGAGGTCTTAATATACGAGTGCTGCACTACATATAAGCCTTGCCTACCAAGCGTCACATAATCACAGCTGAACCAATCATTCTTCTTTCACTCATGCTAGAGGATCGTGGGTAATCATCTTGCATACTCAGTCTCAGTGCCCATGCATGACTCATATTCTTACTGTAACATTTGTGCATTTCACCCATGCATTGGTTAAAACTTAAATCTCCACACTTCAAGTTCTTTCCAAGAGTTTGGTGTGTAGCTGTGGGAATTTGAGGTCATTTATCTACAAGAGCATTAGTGAGGTCAGGCACTGATATTTGGTGAGAAGGCCTGGGTGCAGTCAGTGTTCTAGTTCATCACAAAAGGTGTCCAATGCGACTGAGGTCAGGACTTATCCTTGACACTTCGTGTTTTCATGAAGCTCACTTTGCGTAGAGGCAATATCATGCTGAAACAGGTTTTGGCCTATTAGTTCTGGTGAAGAGGAATTTTACATATTAGAGTTTCTATATAGAGTATTTGTTGTGAACACATAAACTTAATGATTTAACAAGTTTTTAATATTTATGAAAAGCTATCGCTCACGACTTATCATTGTTAGAATTGTTAGAATTTATTCACTGTATGAACAATTATGTCCTTATTAAATTAAAAAGGTACTTGTTACGTCTCCCTAATTTTGGCGTCTAGGGTTACAGGAGGTAACAGTAAATTTTAGAATAAGAGAAATAAAAATATATAAAATGCAGTAAATGACTCTATTCTGTTTTGAAAAAAAGTGGGTGCGTGTGTGGCACAAAGTACAGACAAAAGCCGTGTGATTCAAAAGGTTAGTTTTAGTTGTTCACGATTGCAAGAAACAGACTATTTACATATGTACAAAAAAAGAAACAACCAAGGTGAGGGACAAGAGCGGTGCTAAAAGAAAAGAACATAGCAAAACATAAATCCGCTATCTGACCCCCCCCCACCAAACCAAGATTAAACTACACAAAAGAAAAAGAGAAAACCAACATCTTCAGCATACGCCACTAACTACTCTGACTTCACAAACATAAATACAAAGGTCGGCATCCGCTCACTGACTAGTGTGTCTAGACAGACTTACCCTGCGTGGTGTAAAATGTAAGTCACGTGACGTGCTAAACTAGTCCCTTCACTATATAGGCTCGGAGTGAGGCTTATGTGTATAAACAAGAATCGAACCCGAATGTGAACACATCCGAATAATCAAGTGAGGGAAAATCTCTTTCTATGAGAATATTTAAAACACACATTGAGCAAAATCCGACAGAAAACAAGACAAGAGCAAGAAACAACAAGCAAACATAGAAGAGCAAACAGGTGACAAGCCAACGCTCGTGCCGAACTCGCGCCATTTCCGGGTCTATATACACGCCCTTCTCGTCTGATTGGTCCTTCGGAGGTGATGTCGAATTAATGATTGACAGGGTCCTTATCCAACTGGAGGACCTGTGAATTAATAATAAAAAGAGAGCAAGAGAAAAGGAGAAAACCTTCTCAAAACGATACGGGACGTAACACCCCCATCCTTAAAACCAAGCATATACCCATCTTCAATAACTTTGCCCTAAAACAATGGATGCTATTCCTTAAATTCGTGATAACGCATCTGCCACTACGTTATCCCTACCCTTCTTGTACTGAATCTCGAGATTGTAGTCCTGAAGAACAAGGAACCACCTCATCAATCTCCGGTTTCGATTACACATACGGGTGATAAAAGTCAACGGGTTGTGACCAGTATAAACAATTACCGTATGAGTAGAAGAGCCAACATAAACCTCAAAGTGTTGAACTGCTAACAACAATGCCAAAGCTTCCTTCTCTATTGTTGAATAATTTTTCTGGCTCTCACTAAACTTTTTGGAATAATAACAAATAGGATGATCAATTCCATCCTTACCTTCCTGCAAGAGTACTGCACCAGCTCCCACATCACTCGCGTCCACCTCCAATTTAAACGCTACCGAAAAGTTTGGAGCAGCTAGGACAGGTTCACTACACAACAACACTTTAATATTGTCAAATGCCACTTGGCATACAGAATCCCAGACAAACGGTTGTGAAGGGCTAAGTAAAGTTGTTAGTGGTGTAGCGACTGATGAAAAGTTTCTACAGAAACACCGATAATAACCGGCCATACCCAGGAATCTGCGCAACTCGCGTCGGGTTTTAGGCGCGGGAAATTCATTTATGACCGCAATTTTTGCCATTACCGGACGTACTTGACCATACCCCACCTGTTTGCCTAGGTAAGTTACTGTAGCCTTACCAATTTCGCATTTTGCTAAATTCAATGTTAATGAAGCTTCTTGTAAACGCTTAAAAACAGTTTCTAAAAGCATTATATGCTCCGACCAATTCTGTGAATAAATCACTACATCATCCAGGTAAGCATTACAATTCGGAACATCCGCGAGAACTAGGTTAACCAACCTCTGAAAAGTTGCTGCGGCATTTCGCAGACCAAATGGCATCACTTTGTATTGTAAGAAATAGTCTGGTGTCACGAAAGCTGAAATTTCAGAGGCTCTGGGGGTTAATGGAACCTGCCAATATCCTTTGAGTAAATCTAATTTACTCACGAATTTGGCGGAACCTACGCTGTCCACACAATCTTCTATTCTTGGCATTGGAAAACAGTCAGGAACCGTTACCGCATTGACGCGTCTATAATCAGTACAAAAACGTGCTGTGTCATCGGACTTCTGTACTAAGAGACATGGTGAGCTCCAAGGGCTAATACTAGGACTGGCCAAACCCTTCTCCAACAGATAATGAACTTCTTTATTCATTATAGCTCTTTTAACCGAGTTAACTCTATAAGGGTGTTGTTTGATTGGACGGGCATCACCCACATCGATGTCATGTTGCAGAACATTTGTAAGTGTAGGTACGTCACCCAATATAGAAGAAAACTTGTTAAGGAGTTTAACCACTTCCTCTTCCTGATCAGCATTGAGATGTACTAAGAAACTTGACAAATTAGCTAAAGTGTCAGAATTAGTCAATCGAGCAGATGACAAGGGAGTATTAAACTCCGTTGAGTCTTCAGAATCACTTGGTTGTTCTACTACTGAACTTGAGTCACATACGATCCCTATTGCATGAATAGAATCATCTTCCTTCTCCTGAGACTTCACGTCTTCTCTAGTATAATATGCTTTCAACATGTTAACATGACATACCCGTTTTTGACGTTTCCTGTCTGGCGTACTCAACACATAATCCGTCTCTCCGCGCTTCTCCAGGATCTTATAAGGGCCAGAGAAACGTGCTGTTAACGCCGCTCCAGGAACAGGAAGCAGGACTAGCACCTGGTCACCCACTGCAAAAGATCTAGTCACAGCAGATTTATCATACCACCTTTTCATCTTCCCCTGAGCTTTAGTCAAGGATTCACGCGCTAGCATGCAAGCTTTCTGAAGTCTGTCATGAAATTTACTCACATAGTCTAATACATTTGTCTTTTTGGATTCTACAATACCCAACATACTCTCCTTCAAAACCTTTAGTGGTCCTTTCACAGCATGGCCGAACACCAGCTCTGATGGACTGAACCAAAGAGACTCTTGTACTGTATCGCGGATTGCAAATAAAAGCAAGGGAACACCTTCGTCCCACTCCGATCCTGTCTCAATACAGTATTTCCTGAGCATTGCTTTTAGAGTTTGATGGAACCTTTCCAGTGATCCCTGACTCTCCGGATGAAAAGCACTCGATATACGGTGAGTAATATTAAGAGATTTAAAAACTTGAGCACACAATGTGGATAGGAAATTAGTTCCCTGATCTGTCTGAACAATTCTTGGTAAACCAAAAGTGGTAAAGAACTTTATTAGCGTTTTAATGACTGTTCGAGCTGTAATATTGCGAAGAGGAATTGCTTCCGGATATCTGGTAGCCGTACACATAATGGTCAATAGAAATTGATTACCAGACTTGGTCTTGGGTAAAGGACCAACGCAATCTATGATCACATGATCAAAAGGATCGCCTAAGACAGGAATTGGAACTAACGGTGCTGGTGGAATCACTTGGTTCGGTTTCCCAGAATACTGGCAAACGTGACAAGTCTTACAAAACTGTACCACATCACGCTTCAAACCATACCAAAAAAAATGTTGTAGGACACGATTATATGTTTTTGTCACTCCTAAGTGCCCAGACAACAAATGATCATGTGCCAAGGATAATACCTGCTGCCGAAAATTTGAGGGAACCACCACCTGACATACTACGTTCCACTCATCCTCGGTAACATTACTTTTATGCCACTTTCGCATTAGTACACCATCTTCGATGACGAATGAAACATTACTCAGTTCCGACCCCTCGGCTAGTTTAAAACATTTCACAAGAGAAACATCATTCTTCTGAGCCTCAATTAATTCTTCACGAGTTATTGTCAAGGGTAATGGGCCACTCACTACCAGCTCACTCACCTGATCGTTAGTATGGCTCTTGACTTCAGGCTTTCCCTCAGTCTCCTGATCAATACATAGGAAAGTGTCAGATAAAAATTCTTCCTTATTTTTCTTTGATTGGGCACGTGTAATCACGCAAGCAGTAAATGCATTTGGATATTTCAAAGACAATTCATCCGTGCTATTCTCTGCCAAAGTATCGGTTACTTCCAGTGAAGGTACCACCTTACCTCCAGCTAAATCGTTTCCTAAAATAAAGGATACGCCTTTTACTGGTAAAACTGGGCGTACTCCTACCTCCACAAAACCAGACACCAAGTCTGTTTGCAGGTGAATGCGATGAACAGGTACCCTCATGATTTCCATGCTGAAACCCTGGACTAGTCTACTAGATCCGACGGATGTCTGATCTGAAAAAGGCAAAACTTCTGAACATACAAATGACTGGGCTGCGCCGGTGTCCCTCAACACTTGCACTTCTACCCGATCTTCTACATTCCCTGATAGTGACACATAACCTTTAAAAATGAATGGAGAATATACATTGTCTACCTTATCTATTACCTGTTCAACATGCCCATTTTGACTCACGATATTTGCAAATCCAACCTCTTTCACTTGAACTTGCTGCTTGCGCTTTAAAGAGAAACACTCTGCAATGATGTGTCCTTTTTTATGACAATAGAAGCATTCCCGCATTTCTTTAGGCTTCTCAACATTCACTTTAGGCTGCTGAATCTTCATTGGTGACTTCACATAGCTCTTCTCCAAAATTACTGGCTGAAAAACATTTCTATGTGTCAGCACAAATTCGTCTGCTAATACTGCTGCTTCAGATACCGTTGCTACCTTTTGTTCATTTAAATACAAGACCATTCTATCTGGAAGACACTGTTTAAAATCTTCGAGTAATACCAGTTCTCTCAGTGAAGTAAAGTCTTCTACTTTACTAGAAATGCACCATCTATCAAAAAGAATCCCCTTATCTCGGGCAAATTCGACATAGGTTTGGACTGCGTTCTTTCTTCGAGCACGAAACCGCTGCCTATAGGCCTCTGGGACTAGTTCATAAGCTCTAAGTACTGCTAATTTAACTACCTCATATTTAAGGCTGTCTTCCAAAGACAAGGTTGAATAAACCTCCAAAGCTTTACCAGTCAGTTTACACTGTAACAACAATGACCATACCTCTTTTGGCCAATTCAAAGAAATTGCAATTTTTTCGAAAGCGTTAAAATAACTATCCACTTCCGACTCGCGGAAACTAGGCACCAAAACGATGTGCTTACCCACATCAAAAGTGGTTGAATTAGAATTAGCCGAATTATCACTTACCGGACGGAAGTTTTGCTGAACAGGGGAACCCGCTGCATATCTTGCCGCCTCAATGTCCAACTGTTTAAGCTTAACTTCCTTCTCGGCCTCAATTTCGAGCTTGCGGATTTGTAGTTTCAGATCCAACTCTGCCTGGTGGGCCTGTGTTCTCTCTTGAGCCTCTGCGTGGAGCCGTGCAATTCGTACTTTCAATTGCGTCTCCCCTCTTAACTTGGGAGTGCCTGGGGAAAAAGGATGAAAAGGCGAGAGAGTTGCCCTAAGTTTGGCCTCCGCCTCTGTTGTGACTAACTCACCTTCGCTTTCACCAGTTTCCACAACATCCGGTTCTCCCTCCTTAGGCTGTGCCCCTCTGTCTACAATCGGCCAGCTTAAAACGCCAAATTCATTTAGGCGATCAATTAATTCCGCCTTAATTTCCTTTTTTAATGTCTGTTTTGGAATCACGATTTGGAAGTGGTCAGCTATTAATAACAACTCGTCTTTCCTGCATTTATCTATCACCTCTAACGAGGGATCATCAATGAAATTCTGTAAGTTAAACGCCATTAAACCGTGTGATGATGCGGTACAGGACCAAATTCGCTCGAACCAATGTTTACGTCAATAACTTTAGAAGAAAAGTAATACCCACCACACTCTTCGGCAAAAGAAAGAGCATTCACTTTTTAGGACGAGCCCCCATTTATGTTACGTCTCCCTAATTTTGGCGTCTAGGGTTACAGGAGGTAACAGTAAATTTTAGAATAAGAGAAATAAAAATATATAAAATGCAGTAAATGACTCTATTCTGTTTTGAAAAAAAGTGGGTGCGTGTGTGGCACAAAGTACAGACAAAAGCCGTGTGATTCAAAAGGTTAGTTTTAGTTGTTCACGATTGCAAGAAACAGACTATTTACATATGTACAAAAAAAGAAACAACCAAGGTGAGGGACAAGAGCGGTGCTAAAAGAAAAGAACATAGCAAAACATAAATCCGCTATCTGACCCCCCCCCACCAAACCAAGATTAAACTACACAAAAGAAAAAGAGAAAACCAACATCTTCAGCATACGCCACTAACTACTCTGACTTCACAAACATAAATACAAAGGTCGGCATCCGCTCACTGACTAGTGTGTCTAGACAGACTTACCCTGCGTGGTGTAAAATGTAAGTCACGTGACGTGCTAAACTAGTCCCTTCACTATATAGGCTCGGAGTGAGGCTTATGTGTATAAACAAGAATCGAACCCGAATGTGAACACATCCGAATAATCAAGTGAGGGAAAATCTCTTTCTATGAGAATATTTAAAACACACATTGAGCAAAATCCGACAGAAAACAAGACAAGAGCAAGAAACAACAAGCAAACATAGAAGAGCAAACAGGTGACAAGCCAACGCTCGTGCCGAACTCGCGCCATTTCCGGGTCTATATACACGCCCTTCTCGTCTGATTGGTCCTTCGGAGGTGATGTCGAATTAATGATTGACAGGGTCCTTATCCAACTGGAGGACCTGTGAATTAATAATAAAAAGAGAGCAAGAGAAAAGGAGAAAACCTTCTCAAAACGATACGGGACGTAACAGTACTAAAACAGTAAGTTGTGTATATAAATAAACTAAAGGAATGTCTGTAATTTTGTGCAGTAAACTCCAGGGAAAGAGATCAGAATCTGCAGCACCCAGCTGTATCTCCATGAAGAGTGATTGGTCTATGGATCATCCTACTACATTTAAAGATGGAGACTCCTCACCTTTACACAGGTAACGTCTCCCAATGTTACTGGTAAAGTCACAGTTAAAGGAAAATTGATCTAGATAAACAGGAAGGCAAACTAAATACTAAAACATCATAACTGTTATCTTTAATGAAGCCACTATTAAGTGTCCAAATACTTTTTTGTCTTGTTTAGATTGTTTTTGGTTAAAAATAAGTTTGTGGTATCTTTAAAATAAATGCCACTTGTTTTGACATGCTGTTTTGTGATATTGTTAAATTATTATGTTTCTTAATTGTCCAAAAACATTTTGCTCGTTGTATGTTTTGTCATAATATTGTAGCTTAGATTACGACTCAGCACAATTTAAAGAGTAGAGTTATATCAGTCCCTCATTGAAAATGCCTTATGCTGTTCTGCGAACCACAGATGCACCTCTGTCTTCACTTCTTCATCAGAAGTGACTCTTCGTCCTTGTAGAGCTGCTTTCAGCGGACGAAACGGATGGATCTCTGATGGAACGAAATCAGGAGTATATGGCGGATGATTTATCCTCTCAAAACTATGTTTTTGCAGAGTCGCGACAGTGTGGGCAGAAGACGTACATTATTAGGCAAGATCACAATGCCCTCTGCAATTACTGTAATCTGTTTATGCTTCAGTTCCTTAATAGGCATCTCACTATAATGAGCAACGTTGACTGTTGAACCTTTTTCCATATAATGTTTTAACGCTCAGATTTAATACTTCAGCAAATTACACAAGTCTTAAATCTAAATACGGGCTAATAATACTTACTTCCGGTGTTGCGCAATCTTCGCGAAGCAAGTAAAGACGGACACAACAACAATTGTGAACAAATATGAACAAAAGACAAAAAAACCAATAAAGTGCAACGAAACCAATATATACAAATATATACAAATATATACAAATATAAACAAAGTGTGTAATGTATGCGTTAGTGTGAGTGCGTATGTATGAATGTCCAAGTGTTATTGTGAGTATGTAATGGTGAATGGGAGAGATGGCTCTGCCTCACCGGTTTAAGATGGTAAATCCGGGAGCTCGAGATATGGAATGAGATAGGTATTGTTGTGAGTCCTATGAAAATTAATCCACGGAAATCCAAACAATCGCTCTTTCTCTATTCCACAATCCAGCGCGCTGCTTCATCTCTCCGTCCCGAGTACTATGCCGGTTCTGTCTTTATACCGGACACGTGACTGGATAGGTCATCAGGGTTCCCTCGCGGCACCACTGCATGTACGCGTGAGAGCTAAACCCTGGAACCAAATCACCGTCGTCTTGGAGACAAATTTAACCGTATGGGGTTGTTTAAAAGGCCTGGTGGTTTTACCTTTTATTTACCACTTTATATTAGCCTAAATAAATTAACCCCTTATGTGGCTGCGCTACATAGACCCCCCCGCCAAGCCTCCGGCATGTGAGGAGAGGACCGCACTAGCACGTTTAACTGTGCTCTCGGTCATGTGGGTTACCCAGACATAGTGTACTCCCTTGGTTCTTTTTACAGTCTTTTTGCTGGACCCTCTCACTGGGCGCTAGCTCACCTGAAGAGTTTTTTGATGGGCAGAGGAAAGAGGTGGTGTCTGATGCCAAACCAGCTTGCCCGGTAGCTCTGGCGCCTTGTTCTGCCGGGAAGTTGGTTAGCTGGCTTATTTGGCTGGCTGACTTTCTGCTGGTTACCTCTCTTCCAGACATCCTTGCGGATGGTGGGCCACCAGGCGACATCTAGGAGGCTTAGTATTGTTTTTAGTCCCCCACTGGTGGGCACCCGACGGCTTTTGGTGAAAGTCTTGCAGGAACGTCTGGACCTTCAATGGGGGGACTACCAGCTGGAGTGCTCCTCCTCTCCTCCTCGGCACTCTACGATGTAGCACCCCCCCTGGTGGTTTTCGAAGGAGACCCCCTGGTCCTGGGTCTCTCCAGAATCCACCACAGTGGCCAGTAGAGTGACCTGGAGACCTTCCAGCTGTGGACGTTCAACCTCAGCCATGTCTCGGGTGGAGTCGAGGACAACTCCGATGTCAGCTGAGGTTCCGCTTTCGGTGGCAAGGCATAGTAGAGCTGAGAGGCTCCAGAAGGGCGCTGGGCGTTGGAGGGTCATGCCTGGGATGGTGTAGAAGTGGGCTCTGGGTCTCCTTCCTGTACCTCCTGGCTGTGTTGGACACCCTCCTTCTGCCGAAAATCTTTCGCTCCCCTGCTGTCCTTCTGTGGAGTTGTGGCTGGAATCCTGGTTGACTGTAGAGGTGGAGATTATGTTGACGCTGGGGTGTAGGCGTGTAGCTTATGTACTGTGAGAGTGTTAGAGAGGCGCAGCTTCTTCATCTGCTTTTCCAAGATGACATCATGGCGCGAAAAACAGTCAGTAACCGCCTTTTCCAGTTTTTTCAGTGACTCTTGGCAGTAGCGCACCAACTCATCTAATTTGGCATCCACTGCCTGTCGAAAACTGACTTCACGGTTTAAACTGCTGTTTAAGGATTCTTTAAAATCCCTCACTAACAAACCCCCTTTCTCCGAAAGAGCCACTACATCCCCTTTACATTGCTTAAGCTCAATTTGCATTGTTTTATCAACATCAGTAAAATTTGACATATGACTACTATTATCAGTATCATCACCATGTCTACCCGATATATACAATGAACTAAGCAAGGAATTAGGATTACATTCTGTTACAAATTCATCTACATCATCATCCGGGATATTGCTAACAACAGCACAGTTGGTCCTATCGGCATTATTAGCATTTTAAATCTAAATACGGGCTGATAATACTTACTTCCGGTGTTGCGCAATCTTCACGGAGCAAGTAAATATGGACACAACAACAATTACCAAAACCAAACAAAAGTGTATTATGTACAAAAAGACAAACAAACCAATAAAGTGCAACGAAACCAATATATACAAATATAAACAAAGTGTGTAATGTATGCGTTCATGTGAGTGCGTATGTATGAATGTCCAAGTCCATGTTATTGTAAGTATGTAATGGTGAACAGGAGAGATGGCTCGGCCTCACCGGTTTAAGATGGTAAATCTGGTAGCTCGAGAAACGGAATGAGATAGGTATTGTCCTATGAGTCCTATGAAAATTAATGCGCGGAAAATCCAAACAATCACTTTCTCTATTCCACAATCCAGCGCGCTGCTTCATCTCTCCGTCCCGAGTACGATGCCGGTTCCGGCTTTATACCGGGACACGTGACCGGATAGGTCATCAGGGTTCCCTCGCGGCACCACTGCGTGTACGCGCGAGAGCTAACCAAAACACCGTCGTCTTGGAGACAAATTTAACCGTATGGGTTTGTTAAAAAGGCCTGGTGGTTATACCACTTATTTACCAGTTTATATTTGCCTAAATAAATTAACCCCTTATGTGGCTGCGGTACAATGTTCTAATACTGGCCCTTTAGAATCCCAGAAAACTGTAAGCATCAATTTTACAGCTAATAGTTGACTTTTTTACTTTTTCCATTACAAAGTATCTTTCTCTAGGCTAGTGTATGGAGCCTCTAGTATCTTCTACTCTACATTTAAAAAATCTAAAATTCTCTTTGTAGCACAATAACCACCACTGTACAGCCGACACATCTCTGTGCTGAAACACTGTCTAAAATCAGTACTGTACCTTGTCTACGGAATTTGTTATAGGTCACACTAGCACACATGAATTACAACTGTTATTGAGTAAATATTTTACATTATTTTAAAATTAAGAGTGGAGACAGAAGCACTCAGGTAGACTACATCTTGTGACTACGTTGTAATCTGAAAGAGATTAGTGACTGCAAAGTGTTGGTAGGGGAAAGTGTAGCCAGACAACACAGAATGGTGGTGTGTAAAATAACCCTGGTGGTGAGGAAGGTGTAGAGGACAAAGGGAGTGCAGAGGAAAGTGGTTGATGCTGAGAAAGGAAGAATGTTGTGTAGTCTTTAGAGAGGAGTTAAGACAGGCTATGGGTGGTCAGGAGGTGCTTTCAGTTGACTACAGCCAATGTGATCATGGAGACAGGTAGGAGGGTACTTGGTGTATCATCTGGTAAGGGAAAAATGGACAAGGAGACTTGGTGGTGGAACAAGGACGTCCAGGAGTGTATACAGGGTAAGAGGCTCGCTAAAAAGAAGTGGGACTCTGAGAGGACTGAAGAGAGTAGACAGGAGTACAGGGAGATGCAGCGTAAGGTGAAGGTAGAGGTGGCAAAGGCCAAACAAAGAGCATACGAGGCCTTGTATGCTAGGCTGGTCAGGAAGGAGGGTGAGGTGGATCTGTACAGGTTGGTGAGGCAGAGATATAGAGATGGGAAGGATGTGTAGCAGTTTAGAGTGATTAAAGATAGAGATGGAAATGTACTGACAGAGGTCAGGAGGGCAATGGGAAGATGGAAGGAGTACTTTGAGGAGTTGATGAATGAGGAAAACGAAAGAGAACAAAGAGTAGAAGAGATGACTGTTGTGGAACAGGAAGTAGCAAATATTAATAAAAGTAAGGATGTGAAGGGCATTGAAGATGATCCAAGATGGCGCCGAGTATGGCTGCCTCGTCGCGAGCTCTCTCAAGCAATAGTGGGTTTTTGTATTTAATTCTATTTTTATTTTATTTTATTACTAGTAACACGTTATGTCTTCTTGTGTATGATCGCCAAACCTTACTGGATATAAGAGCAGGACTTTCTTACCGTTTCCCGGAGTTCAAGTTTTGGAACACAAACCCCCCATTCATCTCGTCCGAGACGCCTTTGTCCTGTATCCCTGGAACTCGCAAACGCCGGCGTAGAGGCAGAAGATCCGGTGTTTTGGTTCGACTGAGACGGCGCAGTAACAGACCACCGCTCCCCAGCTTACTACTAGCTAATGTGCAGTCTCTAGAGAACAAGCTTTGCGAACTTCGGGCACGAATCTCATTCCAGCGAGAGATGCGGGACTGCTGCGTGATCTGCCTTACAGAAACCTGGTTGTCGGACAAGATACCGGACTCCGCGATTCAGCTACCAGGATTCTCCGTGCACCGCGCAGACAGGTCGCGGGAGATAACTGGAAAAAGCAAAGGCGGCGGCGTGTGCTTCATGATCAACAACAGCTGGTGTGATTATGCAAACGTGCACCCGATAAAGTCATTTTGCTCACCGGACCTGGAGTTTCTAATGCTTATGTGTCGGCCATTCTGGCTACCGAGAGAATTTTCAGCAGTCATTATTACGGCTGTTTATATTCCCCCGCAAGCCGACACTGACCGAGCACACGGGGAACTGTACAGCGCGATCAGTAGTCAGGAAACCGTGCACCCAGAGGCGGTGTTTATCACAACTGGAGACTTTAACAAAGCCAACTTAAGGAAAGTTTTACCGAAACTCCATCAACACATTCAATTCAACACACGAGCAGAGCGGCTGCTCGACCACTGCTACACTTCCTTCCGGAATGCGTACAAAGCCCTCCCCCGTGCCCCATTCGGCCAATCAGATCACCGCTCCATTCTGCTTCTGCCTGCCTATAGGCAGAAGTTGAAACAGGAAGCTCCAGCTCTAAGGGAGGTGCACTGTTGGTCGGACCAATCAGATTCCATGTTACAGGACTGTTTTGATCACGTGGACTGGGAAATGTTTCGAATAGCTGCAGACAACATTGATGAATACGCAGACTCAGTCTGCGGATTTATCAGGAAATGTGTAGATGATGTTGTACCATCCAAAACAGTGAAAATTTATCCAAACCAGAAACCATGGATAAACAGTGATGTTCGCATGGCACTGGCAGCACGGAACTCTGCCTTTGCCTCTGCTAACACATTGGAATATAAACACGCCACCTACCAACTCCGGAAGACTATTAAATCTGCGAAACGTGAGTACAGGGACAAAGTGGAACAACAATTTAATGATCCTCGAAGAATGTGGCAGGGACTGAATACAATCGCAGACTTCAGAGGGAAAACCAGCACACCGCAGACCACGGCCTCTCTGTGTGAGGATCTAAACGTATTTTACGCTAGATTCGACACAGCGAACACCACGAAACTGGACAGCGAACTTCGCATCATAGATGACGTCAGTGCGCACACAGTGTCTGAAGAAGATGTAAGGAAGTGCTTCAGACAGGTGAACACACGCAAAGCCGCTGGTCCTGACGGAATCCCCGGCCGTGTCTTTAAATCATGCGCGGCTCAGCTGGCTGGAGTGTTCATGAACATCTTCAACCTCTCCCTCTCTCTGTCTGTAGTTCCAGCCTGCTTCAAAACGGCCACCATAGTCCCTGTACCCAAATCTTCCACCATCACATCCCTGAACGACTGGCGACCAGTAGCCCTGACCCCCATCGTGAGCAAATGCTTGGAGAGACTGGTCAGGAACTTCATCTGCTCTGCGCTGCCGGACTCGTTGGACCCTCTACAATTCGCATACCGCCACAACAGGTCCACTGATGACGCCATAGCCCTGACTCTACATACTGCCCTCACCCACCTGGAGAAGAAGGATACGTATGTGAGAATGCTGCTTGTAGACTATAGCTCCGCATTCAACACCATTGTTCCCTCGAAGCTGGACAGGAAACTACAAGATCTAGGATTGAGCAGCTCTCTCTGCAGCTGGATTCTCAACTTTCTGTCCGACAGACGCCAGATGGTCAGACTGGGCAGTATCACCTCATCCTCTGTCACAATGAACACTGGTGCTCCACAGGGGTGTGTACTGAGCCCTCTACTGTACTCACTCTACACATATGACTGCATGGCCACTAGCAGCTCCAACATCGTTGTGAAGTTTGCGGACGACACAACAGTGGTGGGTCTTATCACCAACGGCGATGAGACGGCATACAGGGAGGAGGTCAGTGCCCTGACACATTGGTGCCAGGAGAATCACCTCTCCCTCAATGTCGGAAAGACCAAAGAGCTGATAGTGGACTTCCGGAGGTGTAGAGTTGCACATTCCCCCATTATCATCAACGGCGCTGCTGTGGAGAGAGTGAGCAGCTTCCGCTTCCTGGGTGTTCACATTGCAGAGGATCTCACTTGGTCAGTTCACATTAACAAAACAGTGAAGAAGGCGCAGCAGCGACTCTTCTTTCTCAGAAGACTGAAGAGATTTGGCATGAGCCCCCGCATCCTCAGGACCTTCTACCGCTGTGCCATCGAGAGCATCCTCACTGGATCAATCACAACCTGGTACGGCAACAGCACCGCTTACAACCGCAAAGCTCTGCAGAGAGTGGTGCGGTGTTCCGAGAGGATAATTGGAGGTGAGCTTCCCTCCCTCCAGGACATCTACAGGAAGCGGTGCCTGAGGAAAGCGAGGAGGATCATCAAAGACTCCAGTCACCCCAGCAACAACATATTTAAACTGCTCCCGTCAGGCAGGAGGTATGGCAGTATCCGGTCCCGAACCAGCAGGCTGAGGGACAGCTTCTATCATCAGGCCATCAGACTGCTGAACACTGACCAATAGGTCTTCATAGACACTACACGGTCACTTTACACTGTCACTTTATAGTCACTAAGCCACTTTCCACTCCATACTGCACATAATTGCCTTTTTGCACAACATTCATTGCGGACATTCTTATACATTATACACAAGTAGACATACTCTCACAAACGTGTGTGTATGTGTATATACATGTATGCATATATGTGTATATGTAGATGTATGTATGTATGTATATGTAGATATATGTAGATGTAAATACAGTATATGTGTATATATATATATATATATATATATATGTATATATATATATATATATATATATATATATATATTATGTATACTTGCATTCACAATTTTTACAATTTTTTTATTTATATTATTTTAGTTTATACTATTCTTATACTGTACTATTGATATGCATACGTATTTATTCTTATAATTGTACACCACTATTGCTTGTGTAGCTTGCACATAAGAATTTCACTCACGTGTACTGTACCAGTGTACCAGTAACGTGACGTGACAATAAAAGTGATTTGATTTGATTTGATTTGATTTGAAGAGGATGAAAAGTGGAAAGGCTGTTGGTCCTGATGAAATACCTGTGGAGGTATGGAAGTGCTTAGGAGAGGTGGCAGTAGAGTTTCTGACTAGTTTGTTTAACAAGATCTTGGAGTTCGAAAGGATTCCAGAAGAATGGAGAAAAAGTGTATTGGGGCCATTTTTTTAAGAACAAGGGAGATGGGCAGACCTGTGGCAATTACTGTATGGAGGCATAAAGCTAATGAGCCATACAATGAAGCTGTGGGAAAGAGTAGTGGAAGCTAGGTTAAGGGCAGAGGTGAGCATTTGCGAGCAGCAATATGGTTTCATCCCTAGAAAGAGCACATCAGATGCAGTATTTGCTTTGAGGATGCTGGTGGAGAAGTACAGAGAAGGTAATAAAGAGTTGCATTGTGTCTTTGTAGATTTAGAGAAGGCGTACGACAGGGTGCTGAGAGAGGAGCTGTGGTGTTGTATGAGGAAGTCTGGAGTGTCAGAGAAGTATGTTAGAGTGGTGCAGGACATGTATGAGAGTCATAAGACAGTGGTGAGATGTGCTATAAGTGTGACAGAAGAGTTCAAGGTGGAGGTGGGTCTGCATCAAGGATCGACTCTAAGCCCCTTTTTGTTTGCCCTGGTGATGAACAGGATGACAGATGAGGTTAGACAGGAGTCTCCATGGACTATGATGTTTGCAGATGACATTGTTCTAAAGATAGAGACTTCTCACCTCTACACTATTTGTTTTGCCTTGCTTAGATTGTTTTTGGTTAAAAATTAGTTTGTGGCATCTGTAGTTTGACATATTAAAAAATGACATAACCCATTTTGCTTTAGAATGAGAAATTCTTCAGTTTTCTATCAACTAATATGGATATAGTTTACAAATTGTTTTTCTGAGAGGTTGAATATGATCTTGTGACTTAAATACCAATAAAGAGTGTAAAAAGTAAATAAATTTTTATCACAAAGCATTTTGGATCTAGACAGATAATACTCTGAGGAAACCCACTGCAAAACTAACATAAAAAAAAAATCTAAATATATCTTTAGAGTTAATACCGATCATTGAAGGGTAAAAAGTTTGTAGGAAGAGTTAAAACCTAAAAATAATCTGATCAGCTTTAATGTCATAAGTAATATTATTATTTCAGGTTGAAGCCGACGTACTGTACATATCTATCTGCCTGTACAGCAGAGCTCTCTTTTTAACTTATTAATACAAGGAAATAAAATTTTGTAAGGTTGAGTATCTTGCGCCTTGTTTACACCAAGTTGTATTTCTTTCATCACCAGCCAAATACACTGCCTGTTTAAAGTAGATTATTAAATTTGGCACATGACTTCATAAAATCACTTATACTTAACATTTTTATTTTAGCACATACTTCTGCGGATCTGTTTGCTCTAAGGACCCGTGTTTTATCTCATAGTGGCATTCCACATCACTGCATTAATTAGAACTACGATGATATTGATATTGACTACCCAGATAGCAGAACAACATTGAATCATCATTGAATCAACATTAAAGCATCAACCAACTTGTCATTGAATCAATGTTGAAATTTAAATGTTAAATGTTGATTTTTCATAAGGTTTGCACCTTGAAATAATGTTATTTCAATGATGAAAAATAGATCAAGATGGGCATAAGATCAATGTTTGTTCAACTTAAATTCAATCACTTATTTTACATTGAATCAACATTGAAGCAATTATAGTTTAGTCTTGCTTTATGTACAGCAAGATTCTATGACAGTAAATCATGTCCGTTTTGATTTATTTCTTTAAATCAGAGACCATGTAGGGCTAAAAAGCTTTTTTTTTTTTTAAACAAAAAGTCAGTAACTCAACATCCTTCAGTTTACATGTAAACGTATTTATTTATTTATGCTCCATACCCATTTAAACAGGAAGTAACATCACAATTACAATAAAACAACTATATAATAAAACACACTACAACTTACATACAAATTATTATAAACTGGATGACAACATGACTTTTTAGAAGAGAACTATTAGAAGAGATTGTTAATTCTGAATTCATAAAACGTCTCGGGTTACATTTCTGTAACCCTGTTCCCTGAAAGGCGGGAACGAGATGCTGCGTGAAAACGCTATGGGAACCAGTTTGTCGCGTTGCCGGTCGTTGAAGCATGCTGTGAAAACACGCCAAAGTTTTTGGCTATACAGTGGTGTGAAAAACTATTTGCCCCCCTCCTGATTTCTTATTCTTTTGCATGTTTGTCACACAAAATGTTTCTGATCATCAAACACATTTAACTATTAGTCAAAGATAACACAAGTAAACACAAAATGCAGTTTTTAAATGAGGGGTTTTATTATTTAGGGAGAAAAAAAATCCAAACCTACATGGCCCTGTGTGAAAAAGTAATTGCCCCCTGAACCTAATAACTGGTTGGGCCACCCTTAGCAGCAATAACTGCAATCAAGCGTTTGCGATAACTTGCAACGAGTCTTTTACAGCGCTCTGGAGGAATTTCGGCATACTCATCTTTGCAGAATTGTTGTAATTCAGCTTTATTTGAGGGTTTTCTAGCATGAACCGCCTTTTTAAGGTCATGCCACAACATCTCAATAGGATTCAGGTCAGGACTTTGACTAGGCCACTCCAAAGTCTTCATTTTGTTTTTCTTCAGCCATTCAGAGGTGGATTTGCTGGTGTGTTTTGGGTCATTGTCCTGCTGCAGCACCCAAGATCGCTTCAGCTTGAGTTGACGAACAGATGGCCGGATATTCTCCTTCAGGATTTTTTGGTAGACAGTAGAATTCATGGTTCCATCTATCACAGCAAGCCTTCCAGGTCCTGAAGCAGCAAAACAACCCCAGACCATCACACTACCACCACCATATTTTACTGTTGGTATGATGTTCTTTTTCTGAAATGCTGTGTTACTTTTACGCCAGATGTAACGGGACACGCACCTTCCAAAAAGTTCAACTTTTGTCTCGTCGGTCCACAAGGTATTTTCCCAAAAGTCTTAGCAATCATTGAGATGTTTTTTAGCAAAATTGAGACGAGCCTTAATGTTCTTTTTGATTAAAAGTGGTTTGCACCTTGGAAATCTGCCATGCAGGCCGTTTTGCCCAGTCTCTTTCTTATGGTGGAGTCGTGAACCCTGACCTTAATTGAGGCAAGTGAGGCCTGCAGTTCTGTAGATGTTGTCCTGGGGTCTTTTGTGGCCTCTCGGATGAGTTGTCTCTGCGCTCTTGGGGTAATTTTGGTCGGCCGGCCACTCCTGGGAAGGTTCACCACTGTTCCATGTTTTTGCCATTTGTTGATAATGGCTCTCACTGTGGTTCGCTGGAGTCCCAAAGCTTTAGAAAGGGCTTTATAACCTTTACCAGACTGATAGATCTCAATTACTTTTGTTCTCATTTGTTCCTGAATTTCTTTGGATCTTGGCATGATGTCTAGCTTTTGAGGTGCTTTTGGTCTACTTCTCTGTGTCAGGTAGCTCCTATTTAAGTGATTTCTTGATTGAAACAGGTGTGGCAGTAATCAGGCCTGGGGGTGACTACAGAAATTGAACTCAGGTATGATAAACCACAGTTAAGTTATTTTTTAACAAGGGGGGCAATCACTTTTTCACACAGTGCCATGTAGATTTTGAGGTTTTTTTCTCCCTTAATAACGTAAACCTTCATTTAAAAACTGCATTTTGTGTTCAATTATGTTATCTTTGACTAATAGTTAACGGTTTTTGATGAGCAGAAACATTTAAGTGTGACAAACATGCAAAAGAATAAGAAATCAGGAAGGGGGCAAATAGTTTTTCACACCACTGTATATAACCTCGACAGGTGACGTCATCTGATTAGATGTACAGATGTCGCCCTTAAAACCCTGCGTGTTTTCCCGCGGGATGCCGCAATTTAGCGCGCGGCGTGCCGCGTCTTGCCGGAGGCAACATTCGGGAATTTTAAATAAATGTGTTGCGCTTCACTGAATATCCGCCAGATGGCGCATGGAAGGACTTTATCTAAAAGCCGGACCAAGTACAACAATGAATGTAAGGACGCGGATGAACAGTGCTGAAGCGAACATGAATTTTATTTTGTTTTATAATAGATCTTTCATGATGAATGAGTGTATATGTGCTTCACATTATCAAACACAGGCAAAGGAGACAGAAATTATTGAGGGATCCACTGAAAAAAGTAAACCTAGTTTAATGTGTTTTTTTTTCTCATTCCATTAGTAAAAAAAATTATTTGCTCTTTTTAACTGAAGTGTCTAATTTATGCTTATGGGTGAATCTTTTTTTTTTTAGTATATAAAATGCTGTTTACAGCAGGAAACCAAAGTGAAATATTTCATTTTGATCAAGGTACTCTTATTAGGTTGAGTGTGATTTGCCCATGCGCAGTCTTTAGACCATAGTTTTGCCGGTATAATTTTATTTCCGCCTCAAACCGGAGCATGACGTTGAAACAAGTAAGGAAGGATATCAGAACCTGTATTTCAGTTACTGTTACTTAAAGCCCCTGATTAAACTTAAATCTAATCCATTCACAAAGGACATTTCTGCTTCAAACCGTGTCTCATGACCTCATGACGCAGCATTTTCACGGACTGAATCACATGCGGGTGGAGATTCTCAAAGAAAACTCCTTTAAACCAGGTAAGAAAGCAAACTCATGTCATTTCTATGTTAAATGTATCTCTTCTATGAGCAAATTCATGATTTATGTCAGGAACAACTACTTTGTAGATTGAGTTTTGTGTCCGTGTTTGCTACTGTAGCTAAAACCACCTATATTACCTGCATTAGCATTAGCTAACTAACGTGGTGATTTTCAAAAACACCGGAGTTTATACAGTAAGTCAGCGGCGCCGAAGAAAATAATTATATTTAAGTACCGTTGGTTAACGATGTAAAAATTAATAGGAAAGTGACGTAAACATAGAACAAGCTAATTTGGAGTGAGTGCTGTTTGTAGTGTACTGCTTTCTATACTTTATACACACTGTAATTAAGATTTGCTAACATAAGAACTTGAGCCAGTCCAATTTTTGTTTTTACCTTTTTTTTTTTTTTTTTTTAAAGATCAGTAATGAGTTTCTGAGAATTATATCTGCTCCACTTCAAGCAAGATTACTGGTTTCCTTGGACAAGCAACACTACAAACTAGTTGAGATCATCAGAAACTAGGGAGGAACCCGTCAGAGAGAAGACCAGAGATATAATCTTCATCTTCAAGTTCTTGATCTGGTATGTATGGTACGGTTCAGGACCAGGGAGGGAGCCGGAGACAGCAGAACAAAGAGATGATATTGCCAGCACCAGCACAGGGAGCACAGTTTTTAGTTTAGATCTCATGTTTACATTTTATTGTATGTTGATGGCTTGACTGTAAACAACAAACAATGCAATAAATGTATAAAAAAATATATATATTTATTGTCTCTTTCCAGGACCAGGCATATCGTTCAATTATTTTTTGGCCAAATAGGCAGTCGTAACAAGAGGTGAGGGCGCGCGCGTCATCACATGTGCTTAGCCGACTCTGCGTTCACCGTAAACTTCAATATACATAGACGTTTATATTTTTGTTTATTTGTATATGTATGTTATTAATTTTACTTTTTTAGAGATTGTATGTGCGTGCACGGAGAGTATGTGTTGATAAGTTTATGTGGATAAGTTGATAAGTGTATCAGAAAGCATTAAAATGTTCATTTGAATTAAAATGACACACACACGTCTGTGTATACAGTATATCAATTACATATATATCAATTTCATTAGTTCGTTCATTCTATTTGAAGCTTCGGATGTTTTTTTTTTTTTTTGGTTTGGTTAGATTAGTTCTGAACTCGCTTCCGTGAAACTATCGCTAAAACAATGTACTGAGCCCTCCTGAGGATATAAAGCTTTATTATTGTGTTTGAATAAATATTCAGATCTACCACAGCAGGTAATAAACTATGGTGTGTCATAACCGAAGCAAACACCACGATTATGCCTCGTTTCGTTCGACGGGAACGTGGTTCACTTGGCCGCGGTGTATTATAAACCTGTGGAATGTTTCACTGTTTATGCTCACATAAGAGGAACAAAAGCTCAATGAGGACTAAACCAATGATTTCGGTAACTCCACTGAGTGTAACATCTGCATAGTGACACTGAACATCTTCACTTTTCCGTTTACCTCTGAAAAAAAGCTGTATTTTGTTTGTTTATATTTAGAGCGTGCACGCACACACATAGACACACACACACAGACACACACATCTTCACTTTTCCGTTTACCACTGAAAAAAAAGCTGTATTTTGTTTGTTTATATTTAGAGCGCGCACGCACACACATAGACACACACACACAGACACACACACACAGACACACACACATACACACACACACACACACACACACACAGACACACACACTCCCCTGAGCCCTCGGGAAACATCCAATCACCGTCGGTATACAAATGAGTCAAGACGTAGCCTAACGTGGTGTCGTGTCGGATTTCAGTGGTCACGGAATGGGAAGACTTTGAAGAAGCTGCAGTGACAGCTGAACAACTTCACTTTTCCGTTTACCTCTGAGGAAAAAAAGCTGTATTTTGTTTGTTTATATCTAGAATTTTTATAGTAGTATAAGAGAAAGTTATAGTTTGGTCTGTATTGTAGTTCGCACCCTTGTAGAGAATAAATAAATGAATAACACCTTCATATCCCCTCTCAAGAGTGTCATAGTCCATTGTTAGTTTTAATGATCTGGCTGAAACTAATTATCACTACATAAGTACCCTAACACCATTGATCATGAGTCTCAGCTGAACCTAATTCTATACTTGTAACAGAAAATGTAGATGCAGATTCCAAATGTGTATTTATATAATAGATAGATAGATAGATGTTTGTGTGTGTGTGTGTGTGTAGGCTCTACGCAGGGGCAAGAGAGGGCAGCGCACCCTTAAATGTCTGCACATGTTAATATATTCCTAAAATGTATATATTACAAGTTGATGAACTGATCTGCGGTAGCGATGACGTCACAGTCCGACAGCTTTAGAATGATGTTTGATCAGGTCTACTGTATATTCTGAACATAGAACTGCAAAATGTCTGATACAGTACTTTGGGGGAAACAAAGACTTAAACTGTTAAGTAATAACATTATTAATAACAAATATGTAATAGTTTTGATATTTGAAAATTTTTAATTTTAATGTAAAAGGACTATAGATAGAGACTTACAGTGGGAGCCACGTCAAACAGCCGCCTGGAGCATGACTGCTCCGTGGCAGATCCATGAAGGGTTAATGCAGGCTTCGTGCATGGAATGTGATCCCCCGCGATGACGCAGTTAACGATGCCCCGCCCCATAAACGCCCCCATGCGCTTTCTAAAAAGATGGAGCATTGACTGGCACAGTTAACTGCAGTGTCCAGGAAGCCCAATACCGTATCTTTAATATACAGACAGTTCTTGCATTGTCAACATAGTTTCATAAATAGATGAAAAAACAACAACAACAAACCGATTAATAAAACAGATTTGTTAAATCACTCAATACACAACCCATGATGATTATGCTATTTATTATTTAATAATGAATTAATAAAATTAGTTAGTGAAATATTTTTTAAGACATCCTGAAATGATCCTTAAAGACACGGTAGCGGCTGTAATTTGTCTATACCGATCATTGTAGGTACGGAATAAAAACGCAGGCTATGTACAGTATTTTACATTACGGTGTATTTTACCCCGTTCCATTTAATATACTGATAGATAATATTTTGCTGCAAAGTAAAGCTCAAAATGTAACGTCTGCTTGGGTTTGTTTTCGTTATATTTTTGATGATGTTTTCGCTGATTTTTTTTCACTGATAGTCTACAAGTGTCATAAGAAAAGCAATTAATGCCGCATGCAACCTGGAATAAATATCTGCCCATATGGAATCATGCATAATGCTCCCCCGTCAAAAGATCTGATGGGGCATTAATCACTTATCACAACTGTGAATGGATGCGGCAGCAGAGACAGATTAAATCCCCATAAACACTTGGAAACAATAGTAAAAAAAAAAAAAAGTTCCAGAGGGTTAGCGCCTGTTATACTAATGTATTTTTACTGATTTTTTTTATACTGCTTATATTTCGTTGGGTTTTACGCAATTTCATGTGTGTGTGTGTGTGTGCGCGCACGCGAAAGAGGATACTCTGACAAGACCAACTCCCGTGTGGCTCCCGTGGCGCAATCGGTTAGCGCGTGACACTTATAAAGCGGTCCAGGTGAAGCAATGCCGAGTTCGAGTCTCACCTAAAGCACCCAAAGCATTTTACTGCATATCGCGCTGTGTATGTGACAAATCAAATTTGAATTTGAAAGTAAAGCTTAAAATGTAACTTCTGCTTGGGTTTGTTTTCGTTATATTTTTGATGTTTTCGCTGAAAGTCAAATTGGCATAACAAATTGATTAATGGCGCATAATATCTGGAACAAATATCTGTCCATACGGATCAGTATTTCTTTAGTAATTTAACCAGCATAATGTCCCACATTAAAGATCTGATGGGGCACAAATCACTTATCACAACGGTGTATAGATGCAGCAGCAGAGACAGATTTAATCCCCATAAACATTCACACTTGAAAACAAAACTAACAGAAGTAAACAGTTCTAGAGTGTTAGTGCCTGTTATCACAGGACAGGAATCACCTACAGGATACTACTGTATTTTACTGCTCATATTTTTTACCCTAGTTTCATTTGGTTTTATGCGATTTCATGTATTATTTGTGTGTGTCTGTGTGTGCACAGTGTGTGTGTGTGTGTGTGAGTGCGAGAGATAGCGTGAGAGCGCGTGCGCGAGAGAGGGCTTTCATGCTGATTTATCCAAGGTTACTAAAACCTGGCTTACTACCTATAAACATTATTTCAATTTAACTCATGGGTCTCAATCACAGATGACACGATTATATACTCTGAAACGTTCATTTGAACATTTAAAAATATATACAAAAACATGAATACTAATGTTATCATGGTGTAAATTATTAACATTAGGTTAGGTCCTGCCCTTAATTAATTCATATTATAATTACTTTTACATAGTATAGTTACTGGACTGACATGACCAAAATTAGCTATTTGATTTAGCCTTTCTAAACTCAACCCATATATCATTTATAATCAGAAAACATAAAACATATTATGATCTGTTCAACAGCCCATCTGTTTTAATTTAGTTTGTATTTTTTATTATTCATAAGACAACCTTTCAGTTTTGTAAATATTTTAGTTATAGTGTGTCAAGTCTTACTTTAGGTTAAACGTTTTTGAGAATTTGACCATCCATCTTAGATAAATGTTATGTCATTGATTGATAAAATCTGGATTAAGGATATTATATAATTATATATATATATATATATATATATATATATATATATATATATATATATATATATATATATATATATTTTTTTTTTTTTTTAGTTTCCCCCTGAGGGATTGCCACCTTATTGTGGTCTGGGGGTTTGCGTGCCTCAACACAATTCAGCAAATACAATACTGTTACTATACAGTAAGGCCAGGTAAAAACAGTGCTCGAACATGATGCCCCCCTCCCCCCACCCCGTGTTGTCTGGTCTAGAACGGCGCTGCCTCTGACCGTCTTTTGTCTTGTAAATGAGTATTCTCACTCACCTTCCAATCCCCCCAGCGCACACACTCTGTTTGTACTGTAAACTGTACTGTAACTGTGTTTGCTAGGGCACTTGGTTATACACAGTACTTTAATGTATGGAACACTTACTTAACTTACTGGTTTGGTTTAAATATCGCTTATTACCTTATTCAACAAAATAAATTCATTATTAACGGATTGAAGTATTTTAGTTAAGGACAAAAACTGTGCTTGTGTTTAGAACTGCTGAACAGCCGAAAACACACACACACCCATCCCCCCGCCAAAAACACACACGCACACACAGAGCAATTAACACCATGTCATACTCAGGAGTGGAAGGTGAGAAACCGCAATGGAGAATACCAAGTTTGTCGTTGCTCTTTTGGAGTTCTTAAAACCCAAAACATTTATTTATACTGAGAAAAAATTATTATGGGTCACAATCACAAATACATATAATCAAGTGTTTAACTGGTTTCATTTGTTTCTATGATCAATAATTATTATTATTATTTTCAGCCCAACTCTTTGACTATTTAAAACAAAGTTGTGTCCCATTTTTTGCCCATTGAAGTTGTTGGTTCAACTAAACAATTTTTAAATACCCAAACAATCCCCCAAAATTAAAACACGCAAAACATCACTTTAACAATTCAATTTATTCTTCCAAAACTAGTCAAAGTTAAAACAGTAATTTATATAAAACAGATGAATACATGTTGTCTTTTTGCTTAAAGTTCATTAAACCCGGATACACCAGCTGCTTATACAGTGGGAGCCACGCCAAATAGCCGCGACAGTGTGGCTGAAGTGTGAATGGCGTGTGAATGGCCTTTGCACGCCGTAATCCCCCCTCCCTTTTCTGGCCCTTAACATTAGTATTCATGTTTTTGTATTTTTGTATTAACATTTTAAATGTTCAAATTAACGTTTCAGAGTATATAATTTGTCGTGTCATCTGTGATTGAGACCCATGAGTTAAATTGAAATATTTTTTATAGGTAGTAAGCCAGGTTTTAGTAACCTGCTTTAGTAATGGGCTCTAAAAGACAATGGAACATTACAGAACGTGCGAGTTGACGCCCATGCACAGATTAAAATGTTCATTTGAATTAAAATGACACACGCATGTCTGTGTGTGTGTGTGTATATATATATATATATATATATATATATATATATATATATATATATATATACCCTAAAAAATGCTGGGTTAAAAACAATCTGGGTTGTTTTTAACCCAGCTGCTGGGTAAATATAGGACTAACTAAATGCTGGGTTAATTTAACCCAGCAAGATGGATTAAATATTCAATCCAAATACTAGGTCATATTTAACTATAATGCTGGGTAAATTCTACCACATAAATGGTTCAAATGTTCTACCCATATGTTTGGGGTTTGTTGGTTCATTTTAACTGGAATGTTGGGTTAATTCTACCTCACAAATAGGTTATTATTATTTTCATGTTTTACAGTGAATCTGTAAAAAAAACACCCATGTCTATTAAACAGTTAAATTATTTTGATATACTTGCCTATTACAAAAAAACATACATATATGCAATAAACACCATCCTATTACATGTTCTTAGAAAAAAATATTTATTTTTCAAAAGCACAAGAACAGATAATCAACAGCGACATCATTACTATACTATCATTGATAAGGGCGGGATGGAGTAATTGCACAAATTTAGAGTTTTTATAACACGCACACACATAGACACACACACACAGACACACACACACACACACACACAGACACACACACTCCCCTGAGCCCTCGGGAAACATCCAATCACCGTCGGTATACAAATGAGTCAAGACGTAGCCTAACGTGGTGTCGTGTCGGATTTCAGTGGTCACGGAGTGGGAAGACTTTGAAGAAGCTGCAGTGACAGTGAACAGCTGAACAACTTCACTTTTCCGTTTACCTCTGAGGAAAAAAAGCTGTATTTTGTTTGTTTATATCTAGAATTTTTATAGTAGTAAGAGAGAGTTATACTTTGGTCTGTACTGTTGTTCGCACCCTTGTAGAGAATAAATAAATGAATAACACCTTCATATCCCCTCTCAAGAGTGTCATAGTCCATTGTTAGTTTTAATGATCTGGCTGAAACTAATTATCACTACATAAGTACCCTAACACCATTGATCATGAGTCTCAGCTGAACCTAATTCTATACTTGTAACAGAAAATGTAGATGCAGATTCCAAATGTGTATTTATATAATAGATAGATAGATAGATAGATAGATGTGTGTGTGTGTGTGTGTGTGTGTAGGCTCTACGCAGGGGCAAGAGAGGGCAGCGCACCCTTAAATGTCTGCACATGTTAATATATTCCTAAAATGTATATATTACAAGTTGATAAACTGATCTGCGGTAGCGGAAAAATCCGCTGAAATAGGACAGGCACACTAACCCGCACACACACACATACACACGCGCGCGCACACACACACACACACACAGACACACCTCCCTTGAGCCCTGCGTCTGTCGGATTTCAGCGGTCACGGAAAGACTTTGAAGCAGTTTATATATGAATCTAAGCTTGAACTTATCAGCATTGTAAATATATAATACTTTTCAAATAAAATCGCTATTACTTTGACCCTGAAGTTTAGTTTAGCACACACAAAAAAACAGAAAAGTCATTTCTGGTAAATCAACGGAATGTGTAGTTTATTTACAGTAATTCATTAAAAAATGAATATACATTGTACAGTACACGGTAAACACGGGAAAGATTACAAAATGAAAAAACAAACAGTGTCTACTTTATAAACAGCTTAGTATGTGCGTCGAGATGCTGAAATCCCTTGCATGTTTTTGCTTCCAAGTGGAGAGATATTTGACCGATAGCCTAGAACGAAAGATCTATAGGTGTGATCACAACCCCCTCCGACCGACCGTGCCATCAATCACTGACCACCTCAGAAGTTCCCTCCAATGTATGGCTGCAATACTTGTTTTGCAAGTATTTTTAACACCATTCAAAGGCTTCAAAGGGGCAGTTATCGGCTATGACACGTTGAAGGAGAACTTAATAGTTCTCAAAAATAGTGTAAATGTCTGCAACAATCACTAACCATTAAAATGTTTTTTTTTTTGTAATTAAACACGAAAATATTAATTATATTTCCATATATATACATACACACACACACACACACACACACAAGGGCGTAGGTTTGCTACCTATCAGTCAAATCAGATGGCAGGGGGGTGCCTCACCATCCGATATACTGTCCATGACAGTAGACTTCCGTGCCAAAGTAAGCACTTCCGGTTCCTGTGAGAGTACGCTGTGCGCGTTTGGCTGCCGCTTCTTGCTGGAACGTTTCTCATGTTTGTTTTCTCGTGTTCGTTTTCTCTGTTTGAGTACGCTGTGTGCGGCTTTTGTTGTTTTGTTGAACGTTTACGTGTCTGTTTTAGTTTCGCCGCGTTTTTGCCGCGTTCTCCTTCCCGTCCATTTTTCTCCTCTCCTCCTCTCAACATCTGGATTGTTTATGGCCCTATTGTGGATTATAACTCTAATTGATCGCCCTGCTACATCTCCTTTCCTGGACACCTGACTGTTGGATTATTGTTTATGACTCTACTGTTGTTCTTTCACTGTGGATTATACTCCGACTGGATTGCGTCTAGCCATCGCTAGCTACCTGCACAACTCTGCTCTGCTGCTGCCTGTCGGCCTTCGCGCTCCTTCAGGCCTCCTACATAGCTGACGGGTGAGTCTCCACTCCTTCGTCTATCTATTGTGGACAGTATATCGGATGGTGAGGCACCCCCCTGCCATCTGATTTGACTGATAAGGTCTGTATTGCGCTAATCATTCGGCGACAAGAGTGTTGCAGCTCTCCTGCATTTTATTGTGAGAGATGTGTGTTCCTCATCTGTCAGTGATGTGGTGCTTTCACATCTAACCATGTCTCTCACCGCTTGCAAAGTTCCTGTACCTGCTTTGCTCAGAGTTTTAACACTGGGCTTATTACTTGGCTGTGTTGTTGTCATGGCACTCAGCTACTCGCTATCTCAACTACGAAGCCTGAATTCACACCCTCGTCTCGACGCATCTACATACAGGCTCTGCAAGGAACTTGGGATCACTAGACGGCCGCGCTACGTTCATCGTTCCGGTCGCCACTATCTCTCATCACGCTGTGTGACATCCTCGTCCATTCCTTCTATTTGGTCCAACCGTTCGGATACAGATGTCGCCATTAAAAACCTGCGTTTCGAGAAAAGGGATCCCGTGACGTGCCGCGGCTTTGCGCGGCTGCGTGCGGGAAGCTGTGAACATGCCCTTCATTACCTGTAGGGGGCAGTCGTGTTTCAGTCTGAAGTATTGTGTGTCTACTGAAGCCGAAAATGTGTGCAAATTAAACTGCGCATGCGTGTTTGGAGTCGCTGTGTATCAGTCGGTTGGGAATCATCACGGAGGTACAACACGGTGTGGCTGGAGCTGGAGTTTGTCGTGTTCGAGGTAAGTTTGGCTTTCTTTTTTGGATGTGATTCTCGCTTTCATGACTCCCAATTAATGTTCATCTTAATCTCAGGACGTACAATTAGCAATTTCAGTTTTTAATAGTGTGGAGATTCACAAAACACCGTTTTCGTGTAAAAACCTGAACCTACGGAGCCCCCATGGGTCCTGTGGTAAATAAATAAATAAATAAAATAATAACGAACCGAGCGCGCGGATTAATACACCGAGATGTGTTTCTTACCCCCACCCCGAGTGAAAACGGCGTGTTCAGAGACAAAGCCTCGCCAGTTAGATGCCATTTCTGAACAAACTGAGTCGTGTGTGTTAAAGCATTAAATGGTAAAAGAGCACTAGCAATAAACGTTTTTTTTTCTGAAGCCGAACTTTATTAATGAGTTACGAGTAAAGAACCTGTACATATGTTCATACAGTATTGACAGCAGCTCTAATTTACTGCGGTAAAGCCAGCCGCGGTTCAGAAAAACACGGTCAAGCCAGCCGCGATTGATTTTAGTGCGCGCGCATATTACAGCGATTACGGTAGTTTCATGAACAACACAGAGAGAATGCCCCATATCTGAAAAATGCTGCAGTAAAATAGTTTCATATGTGGTGTGTATATAGTATGGGACGTCCTGAATAAGAACTGATCATTGTTTTTTTTTCTGTTTCAGTCTGAAGTATTGTGTGTCTACTGAAGCCGAAAATGTGTGCACATTAAACTGCGCATGCGTGTTTGGAGTCGCTGTGTGTGCCCGCGCTGTGTACAGTATCAGTCGGTTGGGGATCATCACGGAGGATCTCTTTGATGATTGCCTGGTAAAGCATTGTTTTCTTATTAATTATACAATTTATTAATACCTTGAATATAGTGTTTGTTGTATTGGACAGAAGCATATAAATGCAAATGAATATATAAATATGAGTAATTATTGAACGAATTTTCATGTTTGGACTAACCCTTTAAATACAAACTCAGCATTCATCATAGGATTTCCTGACACTGTAAAGCCATCTCATGCCATGTTTTACTGATGCAAGATTAGTGCTAAAGCAATTTAACCCAAGTTTAACAATATGAAGTATATGAAGTGATGGTCATTTTTTTATTATCATTTATTTTTATTATTATTTTTTTCTCAATGAAGTCAGCACAGGTTAAAGCAATTCAGATTTTTTTTGCTTCTCAAAATAAATGATTTATTTTCTTGTACATTTTATGCAGGGGGACAGACGAAGTGACACCTTCTTAAAATCCTTGTCCGTGCTGTTGAAGGGGAAGAACCGGTTGGTGTATCCATAATCCTTGAAGGAGAGGCTATTGTGTGTGTGTGTATGTATATATATGGAAATATAATTAATATTTTCGTGTTTAATTACAAAAAAAAAAACATTTTAATGGTTAGTGATTGTTGCAGACATTTACACTATTTTTGAGAACTATTAAGTTCTCCTTCAACGTGTCATAGCCGATAACTGCCCCTTTGAAGCCTTTGAATGGTGTTAAAAATACTTGCAAAACAAGTATTGCAGCCATACATTGGAGGGAACTTCTGAGGTGGTCAGTGATTGATGGCACGGTCGGTCGGAGGGGGTTGTGATCACACCTATAGATCTTTTGTTCTAGGCTATCGGTCAAATATCTCTCCACTTGGAAGCAAAAACATGCAAGGGATTTCAGCATCTCGACGCACATACTAAGCTGTTTATAAAGTAGACACTGTTTGTTTTTTCATTTTGTAATCTTTCCCGTGTTTACCGTGTACTGTACAATGTATATTCATTTTTTAATGAATTACTGTAAATAAACTACACATTCCGTTGATTTACCAGAAATGACTTTTCTGTTTTTTTGTGTGTGCTAAACTAAACTTCAGGGTCAAAGTAATAGCGATTTTATTTGAAAAGTATTATATATTTACAATGCTGATAAGTTCAAGCTTAGATTCATATATAAACTGCTTCAAAGTCTTTCAACGTGACCGCTGAAATCCGACAGACGCAGGGCTCAAGGGAGGTGTGTCTGTGTGTGTGTGTGCGCGCGCGCGTGTGTATGTGTGTGTGTGCGGGTTAAGGGTGCGCTGCCCTCTCTTGCCCCTGCGTAGAGCCTACACACACACACACATCTATCTATCTATCTATTATATAAATACACATTTGGAATCTGCATCTACATTTTCTGTTACAAGTATAGAATTAGGTTCAGCTGAGACTCATGATCAATGGTGTTAGGGTACTTATGTAGTGATAATTAGTTTCAGCCAGATCATTAAAACTAACAATGGACTATGACACTCTTGAGAGGGGATATGAAGGTGTTATTCATTTATTTATTCTCTACAAGGGTGCGAACAACACTACAGACCAAACTATAACTCTCTCTTACTACTATAACAATTCTAGATATAAACAAACAAAATACAGCTTTTTTTCCTCAGAGGTAAACGGAAAAGTGAAGTTGTTCAGCTGTCACTGCAGCTTCTTCAAAGTCTTCCCACTCCGTGACCACTGAAATCCGACACGACACCACGTTAGGCTACGTCTTGACTCATTTGTATACCGACGGTGATTGGATGTTTCCCGAGGGCTCAGGGGAGTGTGTGTGTGTCTGTGTGTGTGTGTGTGTGTCTGTGTGTGTGTGTCTATGTGTGTGCGTCTATGTGTGTGTGTCTGTGTGTGTGTGTCTATGTGTGTGCGTGCGCGCTCTAAATATAAACAAACAAAATGCAGCTTTTTTTTCAGAGGTAAACGGAAAAGTGAAGATGTTCAGTGTCACTATGCAGATGTTACACTCAGTGGAGTTACCGAAATCATTGGTTTAGTCCTCATTGAGCTTTTGTTCCTCTTATGTGAGCATAAACAGTGAAACATTCCACAGATTTATAATACACCGCGGCCAAGTGAACCACGTTCCCGTCGAACGAAACGAGGCATAATCGTGGTGTTTGCTTCGCTTATGACACATCATAGTTTATTACCTGCTGTGGTAGATCTGAATATTTATTCAAACACAATAATAAAGCTTTATATCCTCAGGAGGGCTCAGTACATTGTTTTAGCGATAGTTTCACGGAAGCGAGTTCAGAACTAATCTAACCAAACCAAAAAAAAAATAGCTGGATAGTTTTGTTCTTCAGAAAAGATATCTGAAGTCACAGAGAGATCCTGCTCTGTAGAAGCTGCCTCAGTCTATTTGTGCAATTACTCCATCCCGCCCTTATCAATGATAGTATAGTAATGATGTCGCTGTTGATTATCTGTTCTTGTGCTTTTGAAAAATAAATATTTTTTTCTAAGAACATGTAATAGGATGGTGTTTATTGCATATATGTATGTTTTTTGTAATAGGCAAGTATATCAAAATAATTTAACTGTTTAATAGACATGGGTGTTTTTTTTACAGATTCACTGTAAAACATGAAAATAATAATAACCTATTTGTGAGGTAGAATTAACCCAACATTCCAGTTAAAATGAACCAACAAACCCCAAACATATGGGTAGAACATTTGAACCATTTATGTGGTAGAATTAACCCAGCATTATAGTTAAATATGACCTAGCATTTGGATTGAATATTTAACCCATCTTGCTGGGTTAAATTAACCCAGCATTTAGTTAGTCCTATATTTACCCAGCAGCTGGGTTAAAAACAACCCTAAAAAATGTGTATATATATATATATATATATATATATATATATATGTATATATATATATATATATATATATACACACAGACATGCGTGTGTCATTTTAATTCAAATGAACATTTTAATCTGTGCATGGGCGTCAACTCGCACGTTCTGTAATGTTCCATTGTCTTTTAGAGCCCATTACTAAAGCAGGTTACTAAAACCTGGCTTACTACCTATAAAAAATATTTCAATTTAACTCATGGGTCTCAATCACAGATGACACGACAAATTATATACTCTGAAACGTTCATTTGAACATTTAAAATGTTAATACAAAAATACAAAAACATGAATACTAATGTTATCATGGTGTAAATTATTAACATTAGGTTAGGTCCTGCCCTTAATTAATTCATATTATAATTACTTTTACATAGTATAGTTACTGGACTGACATTACCAAAACTAGCTATTTGATTTAGCCTTTCTAAAATCAACCCATATATCATTTATAATCAGAAAACATAAAACATATTATGATCTGTTCAACAGCCCATCTGTTTTAATTTAGTTTGTATTTTTTATTATTCATAAGACAACCTTTCAGTTTTGTAAATATTTTAGTTATAGTGTGTTAAGTCTTACTTTAGGTTAAACGTTTTTGAGAATTTGACCATCCAGCTTAGATAAATGTTATGTCATTGATAAAATCTGGATTAAGGATATTTTATTATATAATTATATATATATATATATATTTATTTTTTAGTTTCCCCCTGAGGGATTGCCACCTTATTGTGGTCAGGGGGTTTGCGTGCCTCAACACAATTGTTGTCTGGTCTAGAACACCGTGTTGTCTGGTCTAGAACGGCGCTGCCTCTGACCGTCTTTTGTCTTGTAAATGAGTATTCACTCACCTTCCAATCCCCCCAGCGCACACACTCTGTTTGTACTGTAAACTGTACTGTAACTGTGTTTGCTAGGGCACTTGGTTATACACAGTACTTTAATGTATGGAACACTTACTTAACTTACTGGTTTGGTTTAAATATCGCTTATTACCTTATTCAACAAAATAAATTCATTATTAACGTATTGAAGTATTTTAGTTAAGGACAAAAACTGTGCTTGTGTTTAGAACTGCTGAACAGCCGAAAACACACACGCACCCATCCCCCCCGCCAAAAACACACACACACACACAGAGCAATTAACACCAGGAGTGGAAGGTGAGAAACCTTGTCGTTGCTCTTTTGGAGTTCTTAAAACCCAAAACATTTATTTATACTGAGAAAAAATTATTATGGGTCACAATCACAAATACATATAATCAAGTGTTTAACTGGTTTCATTTGTTTCTATGATCAATAATTATTATTATTTTCAGCCCAACTCTTTGACTATTTAAAACAAAGTTGTGTCCCATTTTTTGCCCATTGAAGTTGTTGGTTCAACTAAACAATTTTTAAATACCCAAACAATCCCCCAAAATTAAAACACGCAAAACATGACTTTAACAATTCAATTTATTCTTCCAAAACTAGTCAAAGTTAAAACAGTAATTTATATAAAACAGATGAATACATCTTGTCTTTTTGCTTAAAGTTCATTAAACAACCCGGATACACCAGCTGCTTATAAGTCTCTATCTATAGTCCTTTTACATTAAAATAAAAAATTTTCAAATATCAAAACTATTACATATTTGTTATTAATAATGTTATTACTTAACAGTTTAAGTCTTTGTTTCCCCCAAAGTACTGTATCAGACATTTTGCAGTTCTATGTTCAGAATATACAGTAGACCTGATCAAACATCATTCTAAAGCTGTCGGACTGTGACGTCATCGCTACCGCAGATCAGTTCATCAACTTGTAATATATACATTTTAGGAATATATTAACATGTGCAGACATTTAAGGGTGCGCTGCCCTCTCTTGCCCCTGCGTAGAGCCTACACACACACACACACACACACACACACACACATCTATCTATCTATTATATAAATACACATTTGGAATCTGCATCTACATTTTCTGTTACAAGTATAGAATTAGGTTCAGCTGAGACTCATGATCAATGGTGTTAGGGTACTTATGTAGTGATAATTAGTTTCAGCCAGATCATTAAAACTAACAATGGACTATGACACTCTTGAGAGGGGATATGAAGGTGTTATTCATTTATTTATTCTCTACAAGGGTGCGAACAACAGTACAGACCAAACTATAACTCTCTCTTACTACTATAACAATTCTAGATATAAACAAACAAAATACAGCTTTTTTTCCTCAGAGGTAAACGGAAAAGTGAAGTTGTTCAGCTGTCACTGCAGCTTCTTCAAAGTCTTCCCACTCCGTGACCACTGAAATCCGACACGACACCACGTTAGGCTACGTCTTGACTCATTTGTATACCGACGGTGATTGGATGTTTCCCGAGGGCTCAGGGGAGTGTGTGTGTGTCTGTGTGTGTGTGTGTGTGTCTGTGTGTGTGTGTCTGTGTGTGTGTGTCTATGTGTGTGCGTCTATGTGTGTGTGTCTGTGTGTGTGTGTCTATGTGTGTGCGTGCGCGCTCTAAATATAAACAAACAAAATGCAGCTTTTTTTTCAGAGGTAAACGGAAAAGTGAAGATGTTCAGTGTCACTATGCAGATGTTACACTCAGTGGAGTTACCGAAATCATTGGTTTAGTCCTCATTGAGCTTTTGTTCCTCTTATGTGAGCATAAACAGTGAAACATTCCACAGATTTATAATACACCGCGGCCAAGTGAACCACGTTCCCGTCGAACGAAACGAGGCATAATCGTGGTGTTTGCTTCGGTTATGACACATCATAGTTTATTACCTGCTGTGGTAGATCTGAATATTTATTCAAACACAATAATAAAGCTTTATATCCTCAGGAGGGCTCAGTACATTGTTTTAGCGATAGTTTCACGGAAGCGAGTTCAGAACTAATCTAACCAAACCAAAAAAAAAAAAACATCCGAAGCTTCAAATAGAATGAACGAACTAATGAAATTGATATATATGTAATTGATATACTGTATATACAGACGTGTGTGTGTCATTTTAATTCAAATGAACATTTTAATGCTTTCTGATACACTTATCTACTTATCCACATAAACTTATCAACACATACTCTCCGTGCACGCACATACAATCTCTAAAAAAGTAAAATTAATAACATACATATACAAATAAACAAAAATATAAACGTCTATGTATATTGAAGGTTACGGTGAACGCAGAGTCGGGTAAGCACATGTGATGACGCGCGCGCCCTCACCTCTTGTTACGACTGCCTATTTGGCCAAAAAATAATTGAACGATATGCCTGGTCCTGGAAAGAGACAATAAATATATATATTTTTTTATACATTTATTGCATTGTTTGTTGTTTACAGTCAAGCCATCAACATACAATAAAATGTAAACATGAGATCTAAACTAAAAACTGTGCTCCCTGTGCTGCTGCTGGCAATATCATCTCTTTGTTCTGCTGTCTCCGGCTCCCTCCCTGGTCCTGAACCGTACCATACATACCAGATCAAGAACTTGAAGATGAAGATTATATCTCTGGTCTTCTCTCTGACGGGTTCCTCCCTAGTTTCTGATGATCTCAGTTAGTTTGTAGTGTTGCTTGTCCAAGGAAACCAGTAATCTTGCTTGAAGTGGAGCAGATATAATTCTCAGAAACTCATTACTGATCTTTAAAAAAAAAAAAAAAGGTAAAAACAAAAATTGGACTGGCTCAAGTTCTTATGTTAGCAAATCTTAATTACAGTGTGTATAAAGTATAGAAAGCAGTACACTACAAACAGCACTCACTCCAAATTTGCTTGTTCTATGTTTACGTCACTTTCCTATTAATTTTTACATCGTTAACCAACGGTACTTAAATATAATTATTTTCTTCGGCGCCGCTGACTTACTGTATAAACTCCGGTGTTTTTGAAAATCACCACGTTAGTTAGCTAATGCTAATGCAGGTAATATAGGTGGTTTTAGCTACAGTAGCAAACACGGACACAAAACTCAATCTACAAAGTAGTTGTTCCTGACATAAATCATGAATTTGCTCATAGAAGAGATACATTTAACATAGAAATGACATGAGTTTGCTTTCTTACCTGGTTTAAATGAGTTTTCTTTGAGAATCTCCACCCGCATGTGATTCAGTCCGTGAAAATGCTGCGTCATGAGGTCATGAGACACGGTTTGAAACAGAAATGTCCTTTGTGAATGGATTAGATTTAAGTTTAATCAGGGGCTTTAACTAACAGTAACTGAAATACAGGTTCTGATATCCTTCCTTACTTGTTTCAACGTCATGCTCCGGTTTGAGGCGGAAATAAAATTATACCGGCAAAACTATGGTCTAAAGACTGCGCATGCGCAAATCACACTCAACCTAATAAGAGTACCTTGATCAAAATGAAATATTTCACTTTGGTTTCCTGCTGTAAACAGCATTATACTAAAAAAAAAAAAAAAAAAGATTCACCCATAAGCATAAATTAGACACTTCAGTTAAAAAGAGCAAATTATTTTTTTTTACTAATGGAATGAGAAAAAAAAACACATTAAACTAGGTTTACTTTTTTCAGTGGATCCCTCAATAATTTCTGTCTCCTTTGCCTGTGTTTGATAATGTGAAGCACATATACACTCATTCATCATGAAAGATCTATTATAAAACAAAATAAAATTCATGTTCGCTTCAGCACTGTTCATCCGCGTCCTTACATTCATTGTTGTACTTGGTCCGGCTTTTAGATAAAGTCCTTCCATGCGCCATCTGGCGGATATTCAGTGAAGCGCAACACATTTATTTAAAATTCCCGAATGTTGCCTCCGGCAAGACCCGGCACGCCGCGCGCTAAATTGCGGCATCCCGCGGGAAAACACGCAGGGTTTTAAGGGCGACATCTGTATATGCTATTCTATGCTGCCGGCCAACCACCGTGGTATCAATCGTGCTGCATTAATTACTGTATCTCCGTCTCCATCTGCTCTACAGACACGCAATGATTGTGCGCTTCGTCCTGCATTAGCGCTGTTCAACTGCCGCTCACTTACTAACAAGGCTACTGTGCTCTCCACACTGTTAACTGATAAAGACCTGGACTTCTTGCTGCTTACTGAAACATGGCAAATACCAAATGACTATTTCCACCTAAATCTTCTCACCCCTTCTGGATACAGCTACATGACCAAACCCCGTCTTACATCGAGGGGTGGCGGCCTGGCTGCCGTCTATTGTAGTAACATTCCTGTTAAAACCATTGACTTTCATGCAACTTCAACCTTTGAGTACCTAGTTCTCAAAATCTCTGGTACATTTCCTATGATTGCAATTCTCTTGTATCGTCCACCCAAATCAATGTCAAATTTTTTCACTGAACTGCATGAGCTATTAACCCTTACATGTGCAATGTCTTCTTCTATAATCTTACTTGGTGATTTCAACATACATGTTAACAAAGATTGTGCAGACTCCCGTGAACTCATGTCAGTTTTTGAATGTTTTAATCTCGTACAGCACATAAATTTTCCTACACATATAAAAGGTCACACACTGGATTTAATTTGTACAACTGGTTTACGCAATGTCTCTGTGAATGGGTCGCAGATTGGACTTTCTGATCACCTTCTCATTGAACTTAATTGTGAAATGCCTCTCCCCTGCCTCAGGGTAAAATCAACCATTACTTTTCGTAAAATTACTTCTGTTGATCATTCACTGTTTACTGATTCTGTACAGACACATCTTTCAGATATTACTGAACACAGCTCAGCTCTTGATATTCTTGCCAAATATAATAACGCTCTTTCTACCGCCCTTAATATTCACGCCCCACTCAAATGCAGAATCGTACCTTCTACACATACATCACCCTGGTTTACCCCCTCACTTCGCAAATTGAAAACCACTGGTCGTCGCCTGGAACGCCTTTATAGGAAAACTGGCTTGACCGTGCATCTTCTTGCATACAAGGATCACATTCAGCTATATAAATTAGCTTTAAATAATGCACGATCCAGCTATTATTCTACTCTGATCACAAATGCATCCTCCCGTCCTAAAACACTGTTTTCTGTAGTTAACAAACTCACTAGCCCTCCTGTCCCTCCTATGACCAACTCTGTAGATCTCTGTGAGTCATTCTTACTTTACTTCCAAAATAAAATAACTCGTATACATTCTCTCTTTTCAACAGTATACTCCCCTATTCACTCAAACGACTTCCCCATGGACTTTGCAACTGGTATTTTTACTGATTTTGATCCTCCAACTCCTGCTTTTATTTCCGAATTACTCAGTAAAGTCAATCCTTCTTTCTGTCACCTTGATCCTGCCCCTACGTCCCTGCTTAAATACTCTGCACCTGTTATTTCACGGCCTATTTCACTTCTCATTTCTAAAATCTTGAACACTGGTGTTGTTCCTCTTGAATTAAAAACTGCAGCTGTCACACCAGTCTTAAAGAAACCTGGCCTTGACCCGGCTGATATGGCCAACTACCGACCAATTTCAAATCTTCCGCTACTTTCCAAAATACTTGAAAAAGTTGTTGCTGTTCAACTACAGTCCTATTTGTCATCTCATAATCTGTATGAATGTTTCCAATCCGGTTTTCGCCCTCACCACAGTACAGAGACAGCGCTTCTTAAGGTTGTCAATGACCTTCTTATGGCTTCTGATGCTGGCTCTGCTAGCATTTTGATTCTGTTAGACCTCTCTTCTGCATTTGATACTATCTCTCACAATATTCTCATCTCACGACTCTCTGCTCTTGGTATTTCTGGAACTGCCTTATCCTGGTTCGCTTCTTATCTGTCTGACCGACAACACTATATTACTATCCACCAATCTAAATCTTCTACCGCTCCTGTTTCTCATGGTGTTCCGCAGGGTTCTGTTCTTGGCCCACTACTGTTCATCATCTACATGCTTCCTCTAGGTAAAATCATCCGCCGCCATGGTTTCAATTTCCACTGTTATGCAGACGACACTCAACTCTATATCAGCTTTCGACACTACCATCCCTTTCCCACTAACACCGTTTCTGATTGTATTGATGACATAAATGCTTGGATGACTAGTAACCTTCTCAAGCTCAATACTGACAAAACAGATTTTTTACTTGTTGGTTCACCTAAAACCATTGCAGCTCTCTGTACTGATACTGTTAACATTTCCGGGACCTTGGTTAGATCTTCCACCACCGTTAAAAATCTGGGTATAACTTTTGACTCCCATCTTTCCTTTCTACCTCACATTTCTTCACTTACTAAATCTGCCTTCTATCACCTCCGTAATATAGCTCGTCTACGACCCTTCTTAGACATCAAGGATGCTGAGACACTGGTCCACGCTTTCATTACTTCTCGACTCGACTACTGTAATTCTCTTTTCTATGGTCTACCAAATACAACATTAAATAAGCTCCAATACATTCAGAACTCTGCTGCTAGAGTCCTCACTTATACAAAGAAATCCTCACACATCACTCCCATCCTACACAAACTTCATTGGCTACCCATTCGCTCCCGCATCCAATACAAGATTCTCCTTATCACCTTCAAAGCACTCCATGGTCTTGCCCCTCCATATATCTCAGATCTTATTCATACTTACTCCCCTGCTCGCACACTCCGATCTGCAGATGATGGTCTACTGGTAATTTCTCATCATAGATTAGCATCATTTGGAGGACGAGCATTTAGCATTTCTGCCCCCACACTCTGGAATTCTATTCCCAAACACATCCGTGATCTTTCTTCATTACAGAATTTCAAAACCCACCTTAAAACATATCTTTTCTCGTCCTGTTTTTCCACTCTTTTGAATATGTGTTAGATAAACACTACCAGTTTTCATGTTTATCTATATTTTGTTTTGTCATTTTTCAAATGTCTCTTTCTATGTGTAAGCATTTTTGTTATTGTAAAGCGACCTTGAGTCTCTTGAAAGGCGCTATATAAAATAAACTTATTATTATTATTATTATTATTATTATTACCTATGACTCCAACTAATACCCCATCCCCCAATCCCCTTTTTTCCCCAATATCTTATTTTGTATTCAACAAAATAAAGAAAATCATTAAAGTTTGGAACCACTTAAGGAGTAAATGGTGAGTAAAGTTTTTTTGGGGGTGAACAATGGCTTTGACCCTAACTCTTCCCCTCTGACTGCACTAGGACCGGACAGCATTGCCACCTGATGAAATAGCGTGACAAAAAATGAAATGTCAGTTCAAAACTTTTGCCAAAAACACTAATGAATCACTTACATCCTCAGCCTATCACTCCTCATAATGCTAAATATTAGTATAATCAACATGTATAATACACGCACACATATTATATGTTATATACTGTATAATCAACATTCAGATTGACCTCCTGTGACCTCGCCTCTTCACCTGAACTACAACATGGCTGATCTGCTTCTGTCCCCTAATTGAAAAACATTGAGGGATTCCTTATGAGCATGGACAGAGAATGCCTCAGCCTATTATTGGTAACAATGTTAAATCTCAGGACAACTACAGTGCCTTGCAAAAGTATTCACCCCCCGTGAACTTTTCCACATTTTGTCACATTACAGCCACAAACATGAATCAATTTTATTGGAATTCCACGTGAAAGACCAATACAAAGTGGTGTACACGCGAGAAGTGGAACGAAAATCATACATGATTTCAAACATTTTTTTTTTTTACAAATAAATAACTGAAAAGTGGGGTGTGTGTAATTATTCAGCCCCCTTTGGTCTGAGTGCAGTCAGTTGGCCATAGACATTGCCTGATGAGTGCTAATGACTAGAGAGCACCTGTGTGTAATCTACACTCTCTCCATCGCTGTCTGATATACAGCACAGGTGTTTAGGTTCTGTCACCTGACAAAACAGGATAAACACATGCCATTTAAACAGCAATCATTTTATTTCACTTTTTCTGAGTCTTAGTGTGCAAACCTCGAATCAAATCATTAATGTTCGCCAAGTAAGTGAATGCATTTTAAAAACTATTTTTCTGAAGTGGATTGTCTATTGGTGTCAAACTAATATACTAATATTGCCATATGGCTAGAATTTTGTTACAATACTTTCACAATACTGATTTCTGACAAACAGTCACTAGATTAAGAGACTGACAGGGATCATATTTATACTTTTACATTTAGCTGTTTAATCTGCTGTTAGTTTTACGTCCGTATTCACAGACTATATCCTGGCCTGCTGTACTGAATGTGAGTCCACTGCATTTGGCGCTGCTTGTGTCTGAACGCGCTGAATGTGTCTGAATGACAATGGAATAGGACGTGTGAGTTGCACCGGTCACACACACACACACACAATAAATATATATATATATAATTAAATTCTTAAAACATCGTGTTCACCCATGCACTGAAAAAAAGAACTTGTAAGATTTACTTGATAAAATCCTCATAACAATTTGGACACAGATTTTAAGTAAATTTTATTGCTCCAATATTAAGGCTGAATCCCAACCCTTCCCCCTACTCTTCCATTTGGCGCGTTCACGTGCAGGGGTAGTGGTGTCTCATTTCTCTTTTGGTTGGAGGTGTAGGGGGAGGGGGGAAGGGCCAGATAGCCCTCCAAACGAAGATTTTTCAGGACCTCACTTCAAACGAAGGGCTAAGCGAAGTTTTCAACATGGCTGCTCACTCGAGCAAACAGACCCATAAATGTTAAGTCATTTTTGCCATTAATAAAGATTTTTATGACAAGTTTTCATTGTATGTATATTACCTTTAGTCTTGTGTCTGTGTTTATGGTGATGTTCTGTAAAGAAACGTTTGCAAAAAAAATCGCTAAAGTTTGCTAGCGGATAGCACATATTGCACAATATTACAAATATTATATATTACCTGTTGGTATAGCTCTTAAGGTCACTGTGGCACGCAAACCCCCTTGACCACAATATGGTGGCAATCCCTCAGGGGGGGGAGGTGAAAAATACAAATTAAATAAAATAAATTATCCTTAATCCAGATTTTATCAATCAACGACATAATATTTATCTTAGCTGGATGGTCTAATTCTCAAAACCGTTTAACCTAAAGAAAAACATAACACACTATAACTAGAATATTTACAAAACTGAAAGGTTTTCTTATGAATAATAAAAAAAACATTATAACTCAAAAAGATCATATGTTTATATATATATATATTTTATAGTAACTGAACAGCTCTATTCTCTCCAATCCACTCATACACCACAGTCTCCTATTTCTCTGTGCGCGCGCTGCAGCCTGTGAATGAATACACGCAGCGGAGGTTTTACATATTTAAAATGTAAAAAGGTGTCTCCATCATAAATAGCCCTGAATTAACTATATATATATATATATATATATATATATATATACACACACACACACACACACATGTTTTGTGAGATTTTCCCTTACTTGGTTTTATCAATTTATATTACTCCCTATAATAATGTAAACATTGCTAATTTATGTTTTGGAAAGAAACTTAAGTAATTATTTCATCTATATCTTTCATAAATCACACAACTAAAATATAATTAAACAGTTTATTCACCAACATGACATTCACAGTCTAGATCCAAGTTGTCTTTTTAATAAAAGTGCATTCAGCTAAATTTTGCATCCATAGAAAAAAACTGCACGGCACCAGGGCCTGAAATACTTGTTTTAAACAAAATTGTGTAAAATAATAAATAAATAAAATACAGCAGAAAATACTTTAAACAAACTGTAGAATAAACGTTAAAACGTAATAGCCCTCTGAAGCAGTGAAGTTGCAACTTTCAAATCAGCACTCTGGACTAGTGCACTTAAAAGTATGCCATTGAAACCTTAATGCATGAAAACATTTTAAGCTGAACATGTAAACACAACATGTAAACACTTGTAGTCAAGCCAAATCAAATGTTTTAAGATGATAACTTCATCTTTAAAGCTTGCACTTTTGGTGATAGCTTAATCCCATCAAGTTCTAGAAGAACTTTCTGAAAATAGCCTCTCCTTCAAGGATTATGGCTACACCAACCGGTTCTTCCCCTTCAACAGCACGGACGACAAGGATTTTAAGAAGGTGTCACTTCGTCTGTCCCCCTGCATAAAATGTACAAGAAAATAAATCATTTATTTTGAGAAGCAAAAAAAATCTGAATTGCTTCAACCTGTGCTGACTTCATTGAGAAAAAAATAATAATAAAAATAAATGATAATAAAAAAATGACCATCACTTCATATACTTCATATTGTTAAACTTGGGTTAAATTGCTTTATCTTGCATCAGTAAAACATGGCATGAGATGGCTTTACAGTGTCAGGAAATCCTATGATGAATGCTGAGTTTGTATTTAAAAGGGTTAGTCCAAACATGAAAATTCGTTCAATAATTACTCATATTTATATATTCATTTGCATTTATATGCTTCTGTCCAATACAACAAACACTATATTCAAGGTATTAATAAATTGTATAATTAATAAGAAAACAATGCTTTACCAGGCAATCATCAAAGAGATCCTCCGTGATGATTCCCAACCGACTGATACTGTACACAGCGCGGGCACACACAGCGACTCCAAACACGCATGCGCAGTTTAATGTGCACACATTTTCGGCTTCAGTAGACACACAATACTTCAGACTGAAACAGAAAAAAAACAATGATCAGTTCTTATTCAGGACGTCCCATACTATATACACACCACATATGAAACTATTTTACTGCAGCATTTTTCAGATATGGGGCATTCTCTCTGTGTTGTTCATGAAACTACCGTAATCGCTGTAATATGCGCGCGCACTAAAATCAATCGCGGCTGGCTTGACCGTGTTTTTCTGAACTGCGGCTGGCTTTACCGCAGTAAATTAGAGCTGCTGTCAATACTGTATGAACATGTGTACAGGTTCTTTACTCGTAACTCATTAATAAAGTTCGGCTTCAGAAAAAAAAACGTTTATTGCTAGTGCTCTTTTACCATTTAATGCTTTAACACACACGACTCAGTTTGTTCAGAAATGGCATCTAACTGGCGAGGCTTTGTCTGAAGACGCCGTTTTCACTCGGGTTGGGGGTAAGAAACACACATCTCGGTGTATTAATCCGCGCGCTCGGTTCGTTATTATTTTATTTATTTATTTATTTACCACAGGACCCATGGGGGCTCCGTAGGTTCAGGTTTTTACACGAAAACGGTGTTTTGTGAATCTCCACACTATTAAAAACTGAAATTGCTAATTGTACGTCCTGAGATTAAGATGAACATTAATTGGGAGTCATGAAAGCGAGAATCACATCCAAAAAAGAAAGCTAAACTTACCTCGAACACGACAAACTCCAGCTCCAGCCACGCCGTGTTGTACCTCCGTGATGATTCCCAACCGACTGATACACAGCGCGGGCACAGCGTCTCCAAACACGCATGCGCAGTTTAATTTGCACACATTTTCGGCTTCAGTAGACACACAATACTTCAGACTGAAACACGACTGCCCCCTACAGGTAATGAAGGGCATGTTCACAGCTTCCCTCACGCAGCCGCGCAAAGCCGCGGCAAGTCACGGGATCCCTTTTCTCGAAACGCAGGTTTTTAATGGCGACATCTGTAGGTGGAGGTTATAAAAACAGGTGAGCCGGCAACAACCTCAGATTAATTTGTCTGAACAGCCGTCCAGTCACGTGGTAGTGCGGCATTGCGACGCAGAATCTCGTTCCCGCCTTTCAGGGAACAGGGTTACAGAAATGTAACCCGAGACGTTCCCTTTCAAGGCTACACTCGATGCTGCGTGAAAACGCTATGGGAACGAGAATACCAACGCCGCCACACTACAGGTATCTGGACCCCAAGGTTGTGTAGCGTGTGGCACAAAGCCGAGAAGGTCTCAGAACCATGCCTGGGCAGCTAACTCGGGGCTTTGCCTGAGCCCGGAGTAGCATGAACATCCAGATTATAATGTAACGTAAATGTAATGTGTGCGGGGAGGAGCAACCCTCCGTGTCACACAATTTGCTGCAGGGGAATACCTCTTGCTGGTGCAAAAGGAGGCGATCTCCCTGGTTGAATGAGCCCTGCTTCCTAGAGGCGAAGTGAACCCACGCGCCTCATAGGAGAGGGCAATATGCATCTCTCACCCAGTGTAGTGGTGGCCGTTCCAGCGGCCCCAAGATATGTAAAGGCTGCTCTGACCTACACCACCGGCTGATGCGTTAGACGTAAATCTGAAGAGCACCTGCTGGACACAGTAAGTGAAGTCTCTCCTGCTCCGAAGCTGTAAAGGCGGAGGATGGAATGCTTCAAAACAATAGGGTGATGTTGTTTATGGACTTAAGCCGATAGCTCAGTGAGGATGCAGTTACGTGCGTCCTGAGAGTACTTGGGCACAGGCCCGAGGACAACTTTCCTGCAGGGACTCCAGCACTGAAACAATTCAGGAGTGGACTGGGTCTACCTGCTTTGCACACACACTTGCTGCAGGGGAATACCTCTTGCTAGTGCAATAGATGAGGCGATCCCCCAGGTTGAATGAACCCTGATTCCTAGAGGCGAAGTGAGCCCACGCGCCTCATAGGAGAGGGCAATGGCATCTCTCATCCAGTATAGTGGTGCTCTGACTTACGCCACTGGCTCATGCGGTGGACGTACTGTAAATCTGAAGAGCACATACTGGACAGTAAGTGAAGTTTCTCCTGCTCCTTACAAATGGAACTTTTCGGGAAGATAGTTCAGTGAGGACGCGGATAAGTACATCTTCAGAGTACTAGGGCACAAGCCTGAGGACAAGCTTTTCCTGCCGAAACTCCAGCACTGAAACGTTTCGGCAGTGGACTGGGTCTGCCTGCTTATCACACACTTGCTGCAGGGGAATACCTCTTGCTAGTGCAATAAGCGCCTAGATCCAGAGTCAGGGAGTAGCAAAGGGGACATTTGCTGATCTTGCGAGGCAAAGCGGTCCACCTCTGCTGCATGAAATCTCACCGAGATTGACTGACCACTTCGGGGTGTGGTTTCCATTCCCCGTGTGTCAGAGATTGACTGGGCAGTTACAACTGCTCTCACATTCATATGCCCTGGACCGTAAATCGCGCTGAGGGACAGGAACCTGGTGCGCTAGCTATTCAGCGGCGCGAGCACAGTCCGCCCTGGCGATTAATATACTGTATGAGACTTGCCATAGTGATGTCCACCCACAATGGGACATGGCACTCTCAACCGCTAGAGGAAGTGCTTTAGGGCGAGAAATAGAGCCATCATTTCGAGGCAATTGATGTGCCGTACGAGAAGAAGGCCTCTCCACTTTTAAAAAACATTCCATTTGAGGCATAAGCTCTTGAAGAGGGATAATAGATCCAGAGTCAGGGAGTAGCAAAGGGGACATTTGCTGATCTTGCGAGGCAAAGCGGTCCACCTCTGCTGCATGAAATCTCACCGAGATTGACTGACCACTTCGGGGTGTGGTTTCCATTCCCCGTGTGTCAGAGATTGACTGGGCAGTTACAACTGCTCTCACATTCATATGCCCTGGACCGTAAATCGCGCTGAGGGACAGGAACCTGGTGCGCTAGCTATTCAGCGGCGCGAGCACAGTCCGCCCTGGCGATTAATATACTGTATGAGACTTGCCATAGTGATGTCCACCCACAATGGGACATGGCACTCTCGTCTATGTAATTCAAATATGGATGCCCTGGTAGTCGTAAGAGCCAGAACTACATCCATGCATTTTAATATGTGCTGGTGAGAAAGCTAGACCGACTGAAAGGACCCGATACTGGTAAGCTTGGCCCCCAAAAGCGAACCTCAGGTCTTTCCTGTGTTGTGGGAGTATTTCTATATGAAAGTAAGCGTCCTTCAATCGATTGTCACAAATCAATCGCTTGGTAGGATTGAGAGCAATCACTTTAACAGTAAACATTGACCTGTATTGTTTATTTTAGATAGCGGTACAGCCCGCGAGATCTACAAATTTGGGCGCAGCCCCCCGTTCCTCTGCCAAGGAATATTGATTATAGTGGTCTGACTCACTGTCTGGTAGGGGAACATGTTCCATGACCCCATACCCAGCAACTTCTGTCAGGAGATGTGCACCTTCCGGTTTCATGGAAGTGGAGGCCACGCCATTGAAAACACAGAAGGTGAAGTGAGAACTGAATCCTGTAGTTCCTCTCTCCAGTGCTTAGTACCCAAGGAGATATACTTGGCAGTAGCTTCCACGCTGCCAGTTTCTCATAAAAGGGCAAAAGTTTCGGCAGCTTGGTTAAACGGGGGGGTGTTTGGGTGTTAGATGTTCGGCATCCTGAAGCATAGCAGGAAAAACCGAAGAACTAACAGCCTATTGGAGACTGATGTTGCCCGAAACACCAGTGATGGCGGAGCAAAACACCGACCTCCTGGGGGTGCCAGGGAGAACACTTATTCGTTAAAAAGGAGTTCTGGGTGCCTCTCCCTATTGGGGGGGGGGCACCCCCATTTATTTTATGTTACACACAAACACACATTATATATATATACATGTATATATTTTATTTCAGTATGACCTCCTGTGTGCAGTGGAGCACCAAGCTGACCCACTGCCTGAAAAGCTTTTCCCTCTAGGGAAGATAAAAGTCTACACAGCTAGAAAGGAAGTATAAGCTTACCAGGGAGGATGATGTCCCAGGAGAGAGATAGCCTGTGAAGCGTCTCTGCTATCTGGGCGTCATCATACAATCCCGCGTTTCCACATCGACTATATTTAAATAAACAAATAAGTCGATGGCAGGAAAAACACAGCATGAATACAGCTTACTCCATGAAAGGGTTAACTCATATGAAGAGAGCTAAGAGGGGGTGGGGGGGGGGAGAGAGCGTCATTGAGGCTCCGCCCCCCGGCCACCCGACAGAAGCTGCCGTCTACTGCTTGTTTTTTTTTTTTTTTTTTTTTTTTTTAAGTGCTTAAGGCTATTTTCATCTCCGGTAAACAAGAGAGGAATCCTCGTGATGACAACGCGGAAGAAAGGAGTTTTCTTACCTCCGTCTGCCGCAGCTCTGTCAGATGCACAAGTTTTAAGCCAGGAACGCGCGGCGGCTCGCAGCTTCTCACGGCGCGTGCAGCACTAGTAGAAGCAGTGTAGAGATCGCACTCCGATATGGATTATCACACACGGAGGGATTTAAACTCGTCAAATTGGTGAGTTAAACACCTTATTATTTTGCTGATTTATCACAAGCACGCTTCACAACAAGGCTGAAGACAAATGATCTGAGGTTGTTGCCGGCTCACCTGTTTTTATAACCTCCACCTACATCTAATCAGATGACGTCACCTGTCGAGGTTATATATAGCCAAAAACTTTGGCGTGTTTTCACAGCATGCTTCAACGACCGGCAACGCGACAAACTGGTTCCCATAGCGTTTTCACGCAGCATCGAGTGTAGCCTTGAAAGGGAACAGAATCTAACTGCCAAGAGAAGAGACTGGAAAACCATAATATAAAAATGGCAGCCTGCGTCAGCAAAATTCAGTCAAATGCAAATAGAAACAACCAAGTCAGAAACGCAACAGATGACTGAAACATTATTCGTAAGTTGAAATGTATTTACTCAGCAAAACAGATAATAAGATATAAGTCTGAACTTATGGTTTTCCACCACGAGCAATTCCCCCCAGCCGTTCTGGGGCATAACAAAGCCATTTCTGAACTGTTGGAGCAAAGAAACTCTGTGGCCTCCTTTTCTTCAGCTTTCAGCTGTTGTTGTTGTAGTGCATCTAAAGAATGAAAAACAAACAAAAGGTTAGAACTATACAATGCTCTAAAAACTTGGAGTGGTAGTTGTTTATGAATGACAGAAGGTGGGTCCTAAATTTTTGGAAATGTGACTTTTACAAATGTACAGATATGCAACATATGTTTTGAAATGTCCTACAATCTTCCATAGATACAATGCACACATTAGATTTTTTTATATACAGGTCCTTCTCAAAAAATTAGCATATTGTGATAAAGTTCATTATTTTCTGTAATGTACTGATAAACATTAGACTTTCATATATTTTAGATTCATTACACACAACTGAAATAGTTCAAGCCTTTTATTGTTTTAATATTGATGATTGTGGCATACAGCTCATGAAAACCCAAAATCCCTATCTCAAAAAATTAGCATATTTCATCCGACCAATAAAAGAAAAGTGTTTTTAATACAAAAAAAGTCAACCTTCAAATAATTATGTTCAGTTATGCACTCAATACTTGGTCGGGAATCTTTTGCAGATTCTTGTGTCTTGCGTCTCTCAACTTTCTCTTCACAATATCCCACAGATTCTCTATGGGGTTCAGGTCAGGAGAGTTGGCAGGCCAATTGAGCGCAGTAATACCATGGTCAGTAAACCATTTACCAGTGGTTTTGGCACTGTGAGCAGGTGCCAGGTCGTGCTGAAAAATGAAATCATCTCCATAAAGCTTTTCAGCAGATGGAAGCATAAAGTGCTCCAAAATCTCCTGATAGCTAGCTGCATTGACCCTGCCCTTGATAAAACACAGTGGACCAACACCAGCAGCTGACATGGCATCCCAGACCATCACTGACTGTGGGTACTTGACACTCGACTTCAGGCATTTTTTCATTTCCCTCTCCCCAGTCTTCCTCCAGACTCTGGCACCTTGATTTCCGAATGACATGCAAAATTTGCAACCTGTAGCCCATTTCCTGCACACGCCTGTACACGTTGGCTCTGGATGTTTCTACTCCAGACTCAGTCCACTGCTTCCACAGGTCCCCCAAGGTCTGGAATCGGTCCTTCTCCACCATCTTCCTCAGGGCCCGGTCACCACTTCTCGTTGTGCAGCGTTTTCTGCCACACTTTTTCCTTCCCACAGACTTCCCACTGAGGTGCCTTGATACAGCACTCTGGGAACAGCCTATTCGTTCAGAAATGTCTTTCTGTGTCTTACCCTCTTGCTTGAAGGCGTCAATGATGGCCTTCTGGACAGCAGTCAGGTCGGCAGTCTTACCCATGATTGCGGTTTTGAGTAATGAACCAGGCTGGGAGTTTTTAAAAGCCTGTCAGTACATTACAGAAAATAATGAACTTCATCACAACATGCAAATTTTTTGAGAAGGACCTGCATGTGTTATTTCACAATCTGCAAATGTTGTCCTACAATGTACATCAATGCTATGAAAACAAATATACTTAATGTAACAATGTAGTCTATTATGTGCAAAAAATAAAAAACCTGTAGGACCAAAAAAAATAATAAAATCAATCCGTGGCGACGGTTTTGCAATTTGCCCCCCGCACTCACAAATACTTAAACTGTTCCCTCAGTTTAACAAATTGTGGCCACGGATTAACAAACTGTATGCACAAATTTCCAATCCGTACACTCAGATACCGTACTGTTTGCATATTTATTCTTAACATGAAGACTTATTTTGGTGATTTTATTATAAGCTTTTAACCCAGAGTTAGATGCATGCTGCACTGTTAATGTTATTATTAAATAACACCTATTATTACATTGCATTTAGTTTGAGAGCAAAGTAATGACAACATAAACTGTACATTATTTGTTTTGTATTGCTTTTTACCTTCTCCTCAAACTCACACTGCATGATTTTCAAAGTCGGATCACCATTGTTTTCACACTGTACTATCTGTGGTAGGATTTAGTTGCTGCTGTGTTCACACTGCACAATGAATTGGCGACAGGAGATTACACACTGCATGACTTTACAATAGGATGAATTGCCAACAACTCTGTCTGGTGTGCAAGCTACAGCCAAACGCACACAAGAAGTGATAAGGAAACAACGCAAGATCATGCTGACATTGTGGTCTATAATTCCTCCCCGAACAAACAATAATTTAAAAAAGATGACGTCCTTGTTTAAGATCCCATATGGTCAAAACTGAAATTTCATGGCTTTTTTCATGGTAACTGAGGTCTAGGGGCTATGTAACTACCATACAGTATAAGTTTCAAAACAGTCAATCCACAGTAGAATGCACACAGTCTGCATAAAGTAGCTGCTTTTCACGAGCTGCTGTGACATCCAATCTACTCAGTCACCGCTTTCAGTCACCATCAACCACCATCCCACACTTCTTTTGCCAAAACATCATGTCCATGCCATTGCTGAACAACAATAACATGAAAACAAGTCGAAATAACGCTGTTCAGTCCATAGATGTCGAAACTACATCATCATTACACAGGCTTCCGAACAACATTAATATAAAAGACCAGTGGCACGTCAGCTTCAGCATCTTTCACACAGCCATTCCATTAAACTTTAAAAATTTACATTAAAAATTTTATTTAGTTAATAGAAGTTAATTGATAAAGAAAATCTATTTGACATTATTTTTGACAGCATTATGATTATTTATTAAAACTTCAGACAACAATTAGTGCCACGAGGTTATTTGCAACACTATATGTTCTACAAAATAGAGGACTACACACCTTACAGTGCAATATAATGTGGCTTTAGAAGAGGAAAGGTAGGATTAAGAAGTGAGCAAGTGATGAATTAGTATTATAGGTCCCAAGCAGATACAGTAACAATAATGGGTGCCCTACCTTATGCAGTCTCCATTGATGGCTAATAAACATTGATACAAGTAGGCTATGGTTAAAGTGGTGAACTTATAAAGTATTAAATGTTTTGTTTTCCCTTCTCAACGCATTATGCATTTACTCACCAATAATGGCTACCTTTTTAATTTGGTCAAGTCTCCAAGTCGAAGGTGCCCAGCAGCAGATTCCGTAACATGGCAGTAGCAGAGGTGGCAAGGCTGGCTGCTCTCCACGCTTCTGCCTGGCAAAACACCCCTGAGCCATTTATAACTTCAATCTGAAAAATAATTTCACATCACAATATTAATTTATTGGCAACTTTTAGAAACTTTTCATGTTTCATACTGATTCTTATGTTTAGCTTCCCAATAGTTAATAGGATTTTATGTATAAATGCAGATTGATGATAAAGATACATGAAGGGTAAAACTGCAACAGGAACAGTACAAAATAAAAACTGAAAAAAGACGGATATTCAGAGTAAAACAGTGCAAGATAAAAAAAAAACCTGTACAAAACATACATGCAGGGTAAGCATTGGTGGGAGCAATGTCCAAGCAATGTAGAGAAATATTTCTGTACAACTTCATTGTTTTGTGCTGTGTAGTATAGTATTGTAATAGCTGATCAGAGTGATCAACTCCCCATGTGCTGGTTGTACGCAGTCACAGGACATGGAAATGTCCTACATAAGGCAGTATTTTAGCCACCTGGAACTAGCTTGTTTGTGCTAAATAACATTACTGATAGCAGTGTTATAAGCTAACCAAAATGGAGCCAAATACACATTAGCAACCATAATCTAAAGCTATCCAAAACAAGGTGAATATAAACATCTGTAAACTCCATAAGGCACTAGCTTAGGTACCCGGAAAATATCATGTTTGTGCTACATGAGGCAGCATGTTAGCATGATTTACCTAAACTATATAAATGGCATTGAAAGCCAATGTGTCACACAAGCTGACAAGAGCTAGCTGTAGTGAGGAAAATATTTACTAATATTAGTTTAATATGATCAGAATAAGAGTTATATAAGACTTAATAACTTACCCAGTGTAGCATGGGTCTATTCTCTGTTCAAAATGCTCCTGTTCGTCGCCGGAGTCACACAGTCTTCTTCTGAGGTAAAGGTAAACTCCTCTCACTTTCCAGAACATTCTGAAGAGTTTCCTCGGATGTGTAAGCGCGTGCCATCTTCCAAAACGTGCAGAAAACTCGCTGAATCTGAGTATTTTCAAGCCTGTCTCTCTGTGTTCGTTTTTCATGCCGGTGTCCGGGGGCGTGGCCTACTATGTAAATTACCCGGACTGATTTCCGTGTGATTGGCGTGTGGGCGTGTCCTGCCTCGGGTCATTAGCATATAAGTGCGACAGAAATTCTGTGCGTCTCCTTGGTTTCATACGGATTACATAAACTGAGAATATTTGTTTTCATTGTGACTTGCATCATTTAAAAGTAGACACTTTAAGCTTTCTATAGATATATTTCTCATTTCTCATTTCAGTTAATTTTAGTGACGGGTTTCATAAAGATTTTCACGGAGACTGAGGTTTCATATATGTGCATATATCCTCATATACTGTATGTGGGCAATTAGGATTAGTTTTTTGCATTTTTTTTTGTTAGTTCTTAGTTATTGCCTTGATAATAGAAAATATGAGCTAGGCATCATGTATGACAGTTGCCAAAGTGAGATATGAGCTAAAATGACCAGATCCTGCCATAGGAGACAATTCTTGTATGTACATATAGGGCTTATATGTGGATATAAAGAAGCAATACAGGAGACCTATATGGCCTGTACTGTATATGCACATATATGCACCTCAATGTTGCCTAAATGTGGCATTTATACGCATATATTCAGCATATATATATTATCATATATATGCATATATACTGCATATAGGTTTCATATATGTGCATATGTCCTCATATAGGTGCGGTTATATGCGCATATATCCTCATATAGGTTCTTTCCATGTGGGGCACGCACACTGCTCTGGGTCAGACACAGACAACGGGAAACAGGAACTAAGCTCTCAAACAAATGCTTCCCAACAGAATACCGTAGGTCGCATCGCCAAAATTCTTTCACCGTGAGTGGCAGGAACTTCCAGACTACAACATATTGAATTCTCATGCCTGTAGAGTGTATTATACTGACGTGGCGACAGTGTAAAAACACACTCCGATGTTAAATGTGAGCCGAAAATTGAGTACTTTTGAACGGCAAACAGGAATTAAGCTCTCAAGTGAGTAAACTAGACAGCAAGGTAAATACACAAAACTTACCGTCAAATTATTTTTTTTCCTCAATAACAATATATATATACAGTATATATATATGTTTTTTTAAGCACCATGGCAAATCTCTCGTAGTCAATTTTTGAACCTGTTTTAAACACATACACACATGCATACACATTTTATAGAAATGCACTTAGTTAATTTAATTTGCCTTACATTGTTGAATGAGGATGGGTTCCAAAACCAAAAATCAACATTGATTCAATGTTTGTCTTTTCAACACAGAAAAGCAATGAATTATCAACATTGATTCAACATTATTTAGCATTGAATAATCAACCTCAACCAAAATGATGATTCTGATGAAATTTCAACATTGAATCAATGTCACCTTGCTATCTGGGTAGGACTAGTGAATTTATCTGCCCATGCAGAAAGAAAGTTTTACTTGATAATTGGGACTGCAGAAGTTTAATATGGGCTGAACTTTGGAATGTATTTTTGCACAGAATGTGGGTTTAACAGGAATTTATGCCTGGTTAGTTACATTAAACTCACTCTCAGGTTGACTCTATGCCATTAAGCCCCATATTTATAATATCGTGGAAATTATCAACTACACTTTTGTTCACAGTGTTCAACAGGAGGCAGGAGATACAAAAGCAAAGAACAACGTCACAGATACAGGGTAAGTGTGATTAGATAATAGAAAACATACAGTAGAATATATTTTATCAGTGATAAACAGTCAGGAAAATAAGATCTTAAAGATTAATTATTGGACCCCATGTCTCACCATATTCTACGTCACCATCTCACAGACATGACACCGAATCTACTGCTGTAAATGAATTCCAGATAAAGTTCAAATTAAATCTAATGAAGTTTCAATTCTTGAATGGAGTGATAATAAACATGGGAACCCAAACACTCCTGAATGAGATCTACACAGACCTCTACATCACAGAGGGAGACAGTGGAGACATCAATAAAGAACATGAGGTGAGACAGATCGAAGCAGCATCCAGGAGAACAGCAACAGAGGAAATACCAATCAAATGCAATGACATCTTTAAGCCCTTATCTGAACAAGATGAACCCATCAGAACTGTGCTGACAAAGGGAGTCGCTGGCATCGGAAAAACTGTCTCTGTGCAGAAGTTCATTGTGGACTGGGCTGAAGGGAAAGCAAATCAGGACGTCCACCTCATATTTCCACTTCCTTTCAGAGAGCTGAATTTGATGAAGGACCAGAAACTGAGTCTGATGGAGCTCCTTCATGTCTTTTTTAAAGAAATTAAAGAAACTGAAATGTCCATTTGGGAAAAGGTTCTGTTCATTTTTGATGGATTGGACGAGAGTTGTTTTTCTCTAGATTTCCAGGACACAGTGAGAGTGTGTGATGTAACTGAATCTGCATCAGTGTCTGTGCTGCTGATAAACCTGATCAAAGGGAATCTGCTTCCCTCTGCTCTCATCTGGATCACCTCCCGACCTGCAGCAGCTGATCAAATCCCCTCTGAGTGTGTCCATCGAGTCACAGAGGTACGAGGGTTCAATGACCCCCAGAAGGAGGAGTACTTCAGGAAGAGGATCAGTGATCAGAGCCTGGCCAATAACATCATCACACACGTGAAGTCATTAAGAAGCCTCTACATCATGTGTCACATCCCAGTCTTCTGCTGGATTTCAGCCGCTGTTCTAGAGAGAATGTTGTGTGAAGCAGAGAGAGGAGAGATCCCCAAGACTCTGACTCAAATGTACACATACTTCCTCATCATTCAAATAAACATCATAAGAGAAAAGTACTCAAAGAAGCAGCACAGTGATGAAGAAATGCTTCTTAAACTGGGACAACTGGCTTTTGAGCAGCTGGAGAAAGGGAACCTGATCTTCTATGAGGAAGACCTGAGAGAGTGTGGCATTGATGTGAGAGAAGCAGCAGTGTACTCAGGTGTGTGTACGCAGATCTTCAGAGAGGAGTTTGGGCTTCACCAGAGTAAAGTGTACTCCTTTTTCCATTTGAGCATTCAGGAACACCTCGCAGCTCTGTATGTGCACTTGATGTTCAGGATAGACAATAAAAATCTTCTTAAAAAGAGTCAAGCTTCAAAACAGAAGGAGGAAGAAATTACAGTTTTAGATTTCCACAAATGTGCTGTAGATGAAGCTTTAAAAAGTCAGACTGGACATCTGGATCTTTTCCTTCGCTTTCTTCTGGGTCTCTCACTGGAGTCCAATCAGAAACTCTTACAGGTCTTAGTAACACAGACAGGAAGTAGCTCCCAGAGCACAGAGGAAACAGTTCAGTACATTAAGATGAAGATCAGTACAGTGCGTTCTACAGAGAAATCCATCAATCTGTTCCACTGTCTGAATGAACTGGGTGATAATTCTCTAGTGGAGGAAATCCAACGCTACCTGAAATCTGGCAAACAAAATAAACTCTCTTCATCACAGTTGTCTGCTCTGGTGTTTGTCTTACTGACATCAGCACAGGAGCTGGAAGATTTTGACCTGAGTAAATATTTTAGTCCAGATAAGATAACAGATAAAGTTCTTCTGAAGCTGATGCCTGTGATTGCAGCATCCAGAAAAGCAATGTAAGTAAAGCTGAATATAACTGTTCTACTGTTACAATGTTAGAAAGAGAGAATCTGAAAACTCTTTCACCAATTTTTTTTTACCTCAACATGATTCAGGGTGGAGTTACTGCAAATAAATAAGGAATAAAATATATATTAAATAAGAACAAAAGAATTTTTAAAGCAAATAGACAAACACATGAGCTTGCCTGTGATCCTAATCCTGTGTCAATTGGGCATGTCTGTAACTTGTAAAGTAAAAATCCCCTCACAAATGATCTATAGTACCATATTTCCCTGAACACCGAGGACCTGTGATAATATAAGACCTGTGCAAATCAGCATGTCTGTGATTTGGCCAGGATTTGGTGGGGTCATATATATATATTTCTTTTTCAAGGTGTTTTTTAGTGTACACCTTTTTCTGTGAATAATGGAGGCTGCATTGAAATGCTTTGAAGTATTTTCAAGGAAGCAGATGGGGTGGGGGGGGGGGTAATTTCTAAATCACATTAGATGCCCAGATACTACTAATCCCATGTGAATAGTGTATAAAACTAAAGGTTATGTAGTAGATATGTGAGAGCCAAATAATTTCATTTGAGGAGAAAACACTAATGTTATGACTCACTATCTAGAAATAATTAATAAAGTTATGTGGTTTATGTTGGAAATTTGGTGCATTGGTTTAGCAATTACAAAGTTGCAATGGCACCATCATGTGGTGCTCTTTTAATGTGCACTTACAAATGCAATTTGGAATTTGACGTAGTATCACCAAGTGCCAGAATTACCTGAATTCAGTACCTTCAGTGCCAGGTGATCATGGGGATATACAATATACTTCATGTTTGGTGTTTGACACTCATTTGGGTGAAACACAAAGTGATAGCTTTAGTGGTCTGTGTGTTTGCTTCTCTTTTGTATATCTGTTAAAACGTAGAGGCATTACACATACTGTATAGAAATACAGTATGTTCACAGGAGATGTACAGTAATGATTGTTAAAATTACATTTTAGCTGTAGTTATCTAACTGGTGTTTGTACTTTAAAAAAATTATTAAATAAGAAGGTTCAGTGAAAGATTTGCTCATTTGTTTGATTATTTGCTCTAACTCTATTTCATTATGTATTATTTTATTTGCTTCAGTATCAGGTGTGATAAAGTTGGAGTGAACAGTTGTTCAGCTCTGGTCTCAGCACTCAACTCAGAAACCTCCAATCTGAGAGAACTGCATCTGACTGTGAAAACACTGGATCTGTCCTACAGTAAACTAGGAGACTCAGGAGTAAAGACTCTCTCTGCTGTACTGGGGAATCCTCACAGTAAAGTGGAAAGTCTGAGGTAAGATAATTCTTTTAAAGTCACAGTAACTATGGGTGTTGTCTTGTAGGGATTTGGGGTGCTGTATAATCATAGCACCCCTCTGTACTCTGTACTCCAACTAGGGACTGTGGAGGCCAGTGGTGACTATTGTATTTATTAGCCTAATCTTAGTCTTTTGATTGTGGGAGGAAAACAGAGTACCCAGAGGAAACCCACAAAGCACAAGGATAACATGCAAACTTCATGCACACAGGCAGAAATCGAACCCGGACCCTGGAGGTCAAGGTGTTAACAACAGTGATAACCACTATGCCACCGTATTGCCATGGTTTGTTTAGAAAAATTTAATTAAATGAGTGAAATTAAAATAATTAATAAAATTATTTTAGACCAAAAAAATTATAATTAAAAACAAAAAACAACATTTATGATCTGATTCTGATGGGTTTATTGGAAGCCAGTAGATTTTCAGAGGCTGTTCTTTTGACCTTTCTCTCATGCCCTGTTAGCCAGTGCACAATTTGTGGAAATTAGCATAAATGATTCATTGGTGATAATTTAATGGATGTTCTGATGTCTAATGGTAAATGCCTGATTTTTCTGCTCTGTTGCCTGTTGTATTTCATTCATTGGTGGTAAAGGAAGCAACTGTGACTACTCATCGCTGTCTCTCTGTGATGCTCATTTACATACCATTAAGCCTGTTCCTCATGAGCTTAAAATTTTACCTGGTATTTAACACAAAACATATACAGCTTTAAAGAAAGGCTTGGGATGAGATTCTGGAAACATGAGCAGTGGTTCACACACACAACATCCCCACAGTACATGCCCAGCCATTTTGGCTAACACTACATCATAATCTGCATTGCAAGTTCTACCTTAGGATCAAAAAGAAAATGTTCTCACCCCTTTGGGACCAACCCTGACAAGTACACATTAAAAGCAGGTGTATACAGTGTTGCTCAGCAAAGTCATAACTGTATTTGTTCACATACAATACTTGCTCATCCTCATGCTCTCACAAGATGTAACATGTAAACGGCAGGGACAGTGTATTCAGCAGGCATGCTTAAAAAGGCAGATGGTTTCAAGAAGATCTGCAGTTCATCTCATCTGTATGATCCACCTTTACCACTGCACAGTGACAAATATGCATTTCATAACAGTTGGTAGGAGATAAGTACTACCCATGAACTAAGTGTCATTATGTTTACTTCATGGAAACCTATAAGATAAAATTCTAAATCCTGTCAGATTAAATCCTACTGGAATCCTCTGGTTACATGCAGAGGATATTCAATTCAATTCAATTTTATTTGAATAGCTCTTTTAACAATTGCCATTGTCGCAAAGCAGCTTTACACAATCAAGAGAATTATTTAAGTTTGTATGAAATGTGAATGTATGAATAAAAATGGTCATCATCGACCTGGTTGATGGTGAGATTGGTTGCACATATGTGCCAATAGCATTCCAGTGATGCTGCTACGCTGTGTTGGGAGTTATAATCCTTGCCTGCCATGTTTGTTGATGTTGGCTTGGCTCTGACAAGAATAAAATCAGGCATGTATGTACACTTAGTTGAAAGGAAGTACAGCAAAACCTCGGGTTTAAAGTAACACAGTTTGAGTTGTTTTGCAAGACGAGCAAAGATTTTTAAAACATTTTGACTTGAAAAACGAGCAATTCTTGGTTCACAAGTACCGAGTATCATTTATCCCGCATAGCTTCTTGTTTTGACGCCGAGCTTCACGTGATCACAACTGAGCCAACGTTTTTTTCTCTCTCTTGCGCTGCGGAATTGTAGGTAATCGTCTCCCCTGCTGGGTCTTAGTGCTCGTCTCTTACTGGTATAATCAACATCCTTGCACACGTGTACTGTTTACTATAACACTGTGACCATGTGTGTAAAACATGTGTAAAACATATTTTATTTTGTGTTTGAAAGCGTGTGTGCACAGCGTGCATGTACTGTTTCTATTAACACACGTGTGTTCGCCGCTCATATGAAGCAAAAGAAAGTCTTGTTAGAGGTTAAAAATCCATGTTCTCCCTTTCTGATTCAGCCTGTCGTTATGTGTGTGCGTTGTGTGTGCGCGCGTAATTTGACACTGTGCCGGTTCACACTCTCTCTCTCTCTCTCTCTCTTTCTCTCTCCTTTAGTATGTGTTTGTGTGTGCGAAGCACCCTCTCTCTGCTTAGCACACACACAAACACACACACATACTTTGCTCTACAAAGAAACACTGCTCTGTTGTGATTCTTTTCAATGGTAAAGTGCAAGCTCATTTGTTTGTTTGTTTTATTTTACAGCCGTTACTATGCGCTCACACGAGTGTCATTAGTGATGTTCCGTGCTACATTTTCCTGACAAAACAGTCTTTCCGTTAATGTGTGTGTGTGTTTGTGTGTGTGTATATGTGTGTGTCTTTTGTGTGAAATTCAAACAAGAGGAGAAAGGTTTACGGTGTAAGATGAGAAGGGGGAGACAGGAGGATCTGAAAGCAAGGGTCTCTTCTAGCTTCACACACACACACTTATCCGTCTGGATTTATTTTAAAGTGGGGTTAGGGTTAGTTAGATTAGTTAATTTGTTTTATTTTTAGTTTATATTATGTATTAATTATTCTTATGTATTTCTTTTTTGGGGCTGTGGAACGAATAATTAGAGTTTTCATTATGTCTTATGGGAAAATGATAAAATTTGGTTTACGAGTGCTTCCGGAACAAATTATGCTTGTAATCAAAGGTTCCACTGTATATTTTGCTGACATGGTCTGCACAGTTCGTTCCTCCCTGTTATAATCTCTGTTGACTGAGGTCACTAAACAGGGTTAATGTTTTGGTCAGTGTTAATTATACCTTGTGACTGTTCAAGAGAGGACAAAAATAGTCCAACATGACAGACACATCATATTTATAAAAAAGTAAACCAAAATAAAGATCTAGTGATAAAGAGTGTGTCATTGTGTCTCTCTACAGGTTGTATGATTGTGGTCTCTCAGATGAAGGCTGTGCTGCTCTGACTTCAGCTCTGAGATTAAACCCCTCACACCTGAGAGACCTGGATCTGTCCTATAACAAAGTAGGAGACTCAGGAGTGAAGTGTCTCTGTGCTGTACTGAAGAATCCTCACTGTAAACTGGAGACACTGAGGTAAGATCATCTCTCTGAGAGTCACATGACCTGCTCTGCTCATGATCTGCTGAAGCAGAAATTTTAGGTTCATAATCAATATCAATGTTATCTGTATCATAGAAGCAGTATTTAAACCATGCAATCTTTCTTACTAATTCTTTCACTGAGGTCTTATATAGTCACACCGCTACTTTTAGGTTTTAATGTTGATCAGTGATTTCTGACACATGTGTTGAGAGTGACAGAGTTGAGAGTGGCTTGTTATTGTTCTTTGATTTGTGACATTCCATTTTATTTCGAGTTGAAGAAGAGTAAACCTAAAGACCCAGACACACAACCCATTCTCACATACCCTGGCATTTTAATTACCTGGTTCTGTGACCTGCCTGAGAAGCATAGGCTATAAGCTATCAAACCAAACAGAAATGCAAACAAATAGTTTGTTTAAATGATCATGTGACCTACTATGGCAGTGTTTGATGCAGCAGTTTCGTCCTGACATAGCAACATCATTTACCAAAATGGAGCTACTCAGCAATTCTAAAGTGCTAACTAACTGCTCAGAATGTCGAAGCAAAATCCAGCCAAAGTTTTGCTTCATAAGTCAAATTCTATAGCTAGGGAGTTCATGTGCCATGAGTTCATGGGTCCACTGTATATTTAAGCTTTTGGCCAGGTGCCCCATCTTACATCCCATACTGTATCTCGAAAGAACAAAAGTCATTAATTGGTGAGTCATATGGAGTACCATAGACACATAGACGAAAGGAAGCACATTGTTGGGTTTAAATGAAGAGTGTTTTAAGCCCCCACTTCACTGAGTCCAATTTGCTCATTAGTATTATTATAATTTGCAAATTAGTTGTTTGAATCGGGAGGGAAGTTGGAGCATGTTAAAAAATTTTGGCTGCCTCCTCCCGACAATAACACCGCGGAAACACCTTGGTGTCAGTTCTTAAGCACCGTTAGCGAATCATTATTGATAAGAGTATTTATGGACTCACTATTGGTTTTTATCGCCTTCTGTTCAGTAACAGTCAGCAGCTAAACATCATTGTATTAAATGTAGTTGGAAGTACAAAATTAACAAAGTGATATTTTTAAGGAAAACAGTGCCCATTAAACGTGATTGAAAGAGGTTACATGTCCGATGCACAACATAAATGTTTTAATGTAAAATGCATGTGGTTTAATAACTTATAAAATATGATTACTAAGTGTAGTTTAACTTTTCAGAAAAGCTTGAAGTGAGATTTTGTAAATAAGGGCAATGTTTTTTTTTTTTTTACATTCCCAGTGTGCATACACCATTGTGCATACACCAAACCTGATTTATAATAATTGAGGATGTTGTCTATGATCTTAATCCCTTGTGAATCAGCCTTGTCTGCAAATTGCTTACCATATTTTGCCAAACATAGAGGTCCTGTGATAATATTAGTCTTGTGCAAATCAGCATGTCTGTGATTTGGCGAGTATTTGGAGGAGTTGTGTATAAATTTGTTTCCTCTGCGCCTTTTTATCCATCGTCCGCGAAGAATTGAGGTCTTGGAGTGCTTTGAAAGCATTTTTGGTGCTGCGTCATATCGCTATTGTAGGGATGAATAGCCTACCCCAAAGTGAGCTATCAATCTATCACTTTCCAAAACTCCTTTCCTAGCCCAAGTGGCGCCATCCCAACAGTCTTATCTCATCTGTAAACACAAAGCAGCGTCTGTGAAACAACGCAGCGAGAAACTTACAGTAACCATGCATGGGAAAGGAAGCCCACCGTGCCTGGAACTGCACCAAACAAATTTAAATCCAAGATTTTATATTATCATCGCTTGCCACCAAATAAACAGAATTGTTAAAATACACTAAAGTGGGCCATACAGTGGACAGATAGAAGATAAAGTCTATGCTATAGATTGTAAATCAGTTGATCAAATCAACCCGAATTGTTAAAGCTTTGACTCACCTCTGACAAAGAGCTGAAACCCTACACGATACACCATACAACAATACAATGTGCAGAAGGAGAAAGCTGAAAACTATCAGAAGAACGAAAGCAAAAAGAATGATTAGAAAGCGACGGATGACGTGTATAGTTGGAGGCGGTAAACACTGTTTATATCATACAGCCAGACCTATAATGAAATTTCCAAACAATAGTCTGTCCAAAATGATGCTCAGTTAAGCGAGGAGGTTCACGTCATAACTAGAGGTTATGTGTTACAGTATATATACAGTAAATCAAGTGTACAGCTCAAGTTATTAGATTTTAACCTGGTAAATTGTAAATGACACAGGGCATGAATACTACTGTATATTTGTTCCTTTTTTCTAATCCATCTAACAAAGGGGGGGGGGGCAACCTTAAACACTCAAAGAGCCATTTGGACCCGTTTGTAAGGAATCGACAATAGAGGGCAATGTTTTGTCTTTTGTAGTTTTTGTTTTGCAGTTTCCCAGAAGGCACCTCGGTCAGGTGATGCGGGAGCACACCTGAACCGAAGCAGGTCATTAAATCCAATAAATAGCTAATTAGTCTGGGAAACTGGGTCGAGCATTAAATGTTTGTTTATACAGACTGTCTATGTGGGCACTTTGTTTTGTGTTTTGGTTTATTTATATTTCGGTTTGTTTTATATTGTTTTACTTGCTTTAACCTGGGGGGTGTTCTTCGTACATCGCTAACTCAGTTAGCTGGATTTGATTGTTGTTGATTTGTCCTGATCTTGGATTGTTTCGTTCTTCTATGCTCATCTCGCATCTCGCAATATATAAATTAACTGTGCAGTCAAACAAAGTTACACTGGGGATGAAAATTACTGAAGAAGGAAAGCAAAAAGGAAAGATAATAATAATAATCATCATCATTAATAATAAGCACTACTACTACTAATACTACTACTAATAATAATAATGAATGGAGAAAGCACAGAAGAATCATTATTGACACAAAATAAGATAAGAAGAAAATAATAAAGATCCCGAATATAAAGTGGGATTATGCTGTATGTGTGCGATTTTCTCCTAATCATGTTTATTACATATGATTATCATTGATTATGTTACATGGCCACCTGCATAAAGGGCAAATCCGCAGACTACTAGGCAGATTCATAAGGAGACAGAGCAGCGGACGGCCATGGTTGCTAGGCAACCCCACCATGTTGCCAATCAGGGCAGACACATTAAACCTGTCCGGCAGGTTATTTAAACCCCTAGAAACCAGCACACTACGTGTGAGATAGCACCAGGTACTGTATGAGAGCATTGCTCTGGTATGCGGGAGGAAAAGAGATAAGTAAAAGAGAACAGAAAAATGAAATGATGAAGAGAAGAGAAAACTGAAAAGAGAAATGAAAAATAAAGAGAACTGAAAAGAGACGTGGAAAGAAAAGATTAAGAAAACCGAACTGAACAAAGGCCTGAAAGATAAACAATATATCATTAGAGATCAAGAATTTTTTTTTTCATAAATAAGTCTTTTTACTTTCACAAAAGAAAGTGAACATATATTTAGGTTTACACGCACATGGATCACAAGACACTCCCTGTTCTTTAGTTGAGTTACAAAGTGGAATAGAAGCACAATTTCCTTAGCACTGCGAGGTGATTGTCCTAATTGATTAATCCCCACCAAAGTACACATAATCACCCTACTGTATGTCTCAACGCTCCCCTCTAATTCCTGCATTGGGGCTCGCCCTCTTAACAACATATTCGGTGGTACCTCCTCATAACAATATTTGCACCAGCTCAGGAGTTAGTGACTGGTCAGACGTGAATGAGTGGTAAACATATACATCTTTCTCCACACTTAATTAAATGCAATTCATCATTCATTTACAAAATGTATGTTTTTATGACAGTGTTCATTATGTTACATCAGTAGAACAAAAGTGATTAACATGAAAGTCATAGAGAGACGCATTGTAGTGCAGCCACATAATGGACATTTTTATAGGGGAATAAAACGCATTAGCTAATAAAGGAAAGGCAGCTGTGTCCCATAAAAATGTTCTTTCAGGTTTTATTTTACTCCAGACAATAGGTTGTGGTCCCGAAAGTACTCTCACGAGAATTCGCACACGGGTAGCGAGAGGTCAGCGGTGAAGCAGGACGTCACCTGGTCTGCCTTTAAAGTGCTGCCGCGAAGAAGCGAAGGTGGAAAGAGATGAGGAGGAAACAGCGTAGTATATGTTCAAGAGGGAGAGAGAGAGAGAGAGAGGGGGGACAAAACGAAAAATTGGATTACCGTTTTCTGGAATTGTTATGCGCTAAAATGCCCCACTGCCACATATTGTCCCCCCTACATAATCTCTTTCAAATATTATATTAGAACATAAATTCATTGGTTTATGGTTAACAAATTACACAAAATTAATTTAATTATAAAATATGAAATTTTATTCATATGAAATATGAAAAAACATGTTGTATAGGGGGGAATATAAATTATGTATATATAATTAAACATGTATATTTTTATATTTCTTATTTTATAATAAGATTATGTAATATTTCAATCTTTCATGTAATTTTTCATCATAAGTAATCATTATTTAGTGTAATTTGTGATAAATTAAAGTGTTAGCTTTGTATTACATGCCAAACCCCTGCAAAATAAATGTGGCATAAAATAAATATTATATGAGATTTTGTATTAATGGTCTCGACGGCTGTCAAGTGCCTAGGGTTAATTATAATAGTAATACTATATTTGATAATAATAAACCTATGACTTTATGTTCTTATATAATATTTGATAGAGATTTTAAAGGGGGCAGTCTGTGGCAGGGCGGGGGGGGGGCATTTTAGTGCATAACACCGGTGAGACACACACACACTCACTCGTTGCAATAATCCAGACTTTAGACATTTACATCATACACTCACACACACGTTTAATTTTTTAATATATTTTGTAAATATAGTTATATTTTTTTTTGGTGCACCTTTATTTGTTTTTTTACTTAATACACTTTGGGGTTTGTTTAGAACTGTTGTGTCTTGTCTTTCCTTGATTCCGTGATGCTTGCGCAACACCGGAAGTTAGATTTGCGAGCCCGTATAAGTGTAACTGGCTCAAATATATGGAACTCCAAAGTGTTAAAAATAAAAAATAAATAAATAGGACATGATGAAATAAATAACTCTATCAATAAATAAGACACATATATGTAATATGAGAATGATATTGTGAAATAATGGAACACATTTTTTGTAAAAAAGAAAAAAAAAAAAAGCTGTTTATTATGAAACATGTTGATCTGCTATATACATTTACTTACAAACCGGATTCCAAAAAAGTTGGGACACTAAACAAATTGTGAATAAAAACTGAATGCAATGATGTGGAGATGGCAAATGTCAATATTTTATTCAGAAAAGAACATAAATCACGGAACTGAGAAAATGTATCATTTTAAGGGAAACATATGGTGAATCAAAATGTCATGGTGTCAACAAATCCCAAAAAAGTTGAGACATGGCCATTTTCATCACTGTGTGGCATCTCCCCTTCTTCTTACAACACTCAACAGACGTCTGGGGACCGAGGAGACCAGTTTCTCAAGTTTAGAAACAGGAATGCTCTCCCATTCTTTTCTAATACAGGCCTCTAACTGTTCAATCGTCTTGGGCCTTCTTTGTCGCACCTTCCTCTTTATGATGCACCAAATGTTCTCTATAGGGGAAAGATCTGGACTGCAGACTGGCCATTTCAGTACCCGGATTCTTCTCCTACGCAGCCATGATGTTGTGATTGATGCAGAATGTGGTCTGGCATTATCTTGTTGAAAAATGCAGGGTCTTCCCTGAAAGAGATGACGTCTGGATGGGAGCAAATGTTGTTCTAGAACCTGAATATATTTTTCTGCATTGATGGTGCCTTTCCAGACATGCAAGCTGCCCATGCCACACGCACTCATGCAACCCCATACCATCAGAGATGCAGGCTTCTGAACTGAGCGTTGATGATAACTTGGGTTGTCCTTGTCCTCTTTGGTCCGGATGACATGGCGTCCCACATTTCCAACAGGAACTTCGACTCGTGACTCGTCTGACCACAGAACAGTCTTCCATTTTGTCACACTCCATTTTAAATGATCCCTGGCCCAATGAAAACGCCTGTGCTTGTGGATCTTGCTTAGAAATGGCTTCTTCTTTGCACTGTAGAGTTTCAGCTGGCAACGGCGGATGGCATGGTGGATTGTGTTCACTGACAATGGTTTCTGGAAGTATTCCTGAGCCCATTCTGTGATTTCCTTTACAGTAGCATTCCTGTTTGTGGTGCAGTGTCGTTTAAGGGCCCGGAGATCACGGGCATCCAGTATGGTTTTACGCCCTTGACCCTTACGCACAGAGATTGTTCCAGATTCTCTGAATCTTCGGATGATATTATGCACAGTTGATGATGATAACTGCAAAGTCTTTGCAATTTTTCACTGGGTAACACCTTTCTGATATTGCTCCACTATCTTTCTCCACAACATTGTCAGAATTGGTGATCCTCTACCCATCTTGGTTTCTGAGAGACACTGCCACTCTGAGAAGCTCTTTTTATACCCAATCATGTTGCCAATTCACCTACTGTAATTACTGTTAATTGGTCTTCCAGCTCTTCGTTATGCTCAAATTTACTTTTTCCAGCCTCTTATTGCTACTTGTCCCAACTTTTTTGGGATTTGTTGACACCGTGAAATTTGGAATCAACATATTTTTCCTTTAAAATGATACATTTTCTTGGATTAAACTTTTGATCTGTCATCTATGTTCTATTCTGAATAAAATATTGACATTTGCTATCTCCACATCATTGCATTCAGTTTTTATTCACAATTTGTTTAGTGTCCCAACTTTTTTGAAATCCGGTTTGTATTATTATGAAATAATATTTCATGGTCATTATTTTCCCAATAACAGAGATTATTGCAGAGGCATGTTATTTAATTCCAGCTGTTTCTATTTCAAAATGTAATTTTTTTCAAAGTAACTTTTTATTTCAAAATCCCGTTTTTTCACGATGGCCTGTTTATTTCATGATGCGACTTTTCAGCAGAATGACTTTGTCTGTCAATCAAGAGCGATAGGTTGGAGCCAGCTGTGTGATTGGTTGCTCCTTTATTCAGACATCAGTATTAGTGCATGAAGTATCGATTTAGGTCTAATGGTGCAATACGTATTCAATGCAGTACGTGGAAGTACAGTGTCAGTGTCATCTTGATGCAGTCAGTGTAAGATATACCACTTATCAGTGTAAGGTCAGTGATGATGAACCAGTGCCTGCTGCTGATGATGACCAACACCTCTCCCCTTCTCTACCTGAGTGAAAATGATGCCAATCAAACTGAACAGGTAATCTGGAATAAAATCAGTAGCAGCATCAGATCATGCTAGTAATTATTATTGTAGTCAATGTTAATTCAAAATAATATTTTCTCACTCTTATTTTGAATTAATTATTGACTACAATAATAATTAAAATGAGTAACTAGTTTACTAGCCCGAGCTACTGCTGCCTCTGATTTTATTCCAGTTTATTCAGCTGATTTTCATCTGGCTCGGTTACAGAAGGGGAGAGGTAGTGGTCATCATCACTGACCCTGAGGCTGCTGGATCCAGACTCGCTGTCCCTGACCGTAATGTTAGAGCTGTCAGAGCCTGCGGAACTGCAATTTCCCCTCACGCCAAAGGCAGAATCTGTTAATTTGAGGAATTTCACAGCATCTGCTTTTAAAGCTTTTTCTTCTAGTCACATAAATTTTCAGCTCCACCTTTTCTTTTTTCCAATTTTCATCCATGGCAATTACTAATTCTTTGCTTAATCGAGAAAATATCCATCACTGTAAGGATTTCTTGTTTTTGCTAGACCCCCTTTAGTCTAGTCAGTGCTCAGCCTGTATTCTGCTTCCTGCCTGGTACCAGGGAACCCCCCAATAATACGCAAGTCCGTGCTTAGTGAGACGTTCCAAGTTTATTGTGAAAGACAGGAGTATACAGTGGTGTGAAAAACTATTTGCCCCCTTCCTGATTTCTTATTCTTTTGCATGTTTGTCACACTTAAATGTTTCTGCTCATCAAAAACCGTTAACTATTAGTCAAAGATAACATAATTGAACACAAAATGCAGTTTTTAAATGAAGGTTTACGTTATTAAGGAAGAAAAAAAACTCCAAATCTACATGGCCCTGTGTGAAAAAGTGATTGCCCCCCTTGTTAAAAAATTACTTAACTGTGGTTTATCACACCTGAGTTAAATTTCTGTAGTCACCCCCAGGCCTGATTACTGCCACACCTGTTTCAATCAAGAAATCACTTACGTAAATAGGAGCTACCTGACACAGAGAAGTAGACCAAAAGCACCTCAAAAGCTAGACATCATGCCAAGATCCAAAGAAATTCAGGAACAAACGAGAACAAAAGTAATTGAGATCTATCAGTCTGGTAAAGGCTATAAAGCCATTTCTAAAGCTTTGGGACTCCAGTGAACCACAGTGAGAGCCATTTTCCACAAATGGCAAAAACATGGAACAGTGGTGAACCTTCCCAGGAGTGGCCGGCCGACCAAAATTACCCCAAGAGCGCAGAGACAACTCATCCGAGAGGCCACAAAAGACCCCAGGACAACATCTAAAGAACTGCAGGCCTCACTTGCCTCAATTAAGGTCAGTGTTCACGACTCCACCATAAGAAAGAGACTGGGCAAAAACAGCCTTCATGGCAGATTTCCAAGGCGCAAACCACTTTTAAGCAAAAAGAACATTAAGGCTCGTCTCAATTTTGCTAAAAAACATCTCAATGATTGCCAAGACGTTTGGGAAAATACCTTGTGGACCGACGAGACAAAAGTTGAACTATTTGGAACGTGCGTGTCCCGTTACATCTGGCGTAAAAGAAACACAGCATTTCAGAAAAAGAACATCATACCAACAGTAAAATATGGTGGTGGTAGTGTGATGGTCTGGGGTTGTTTTGCTGCTTCAGGACCTGGAAGGCTTGCTGTGATAGATGGAACCATGAATTCTACTGTCTACCAAAAAATCCTGAAGGAGAATGTCCGGCCATCTGTTCGTCAACTCAAGCTGAAGCGATCTTGGGTGCTGCAGCAGGACAATGACCCAAAACACACCAGCAAATCCACCTCTGAATGGCTGAAGAAAAACAAAATGAAGACTTTGGAGTGGCCTAGTCAAAGTCCTGACCGGAATCCTATTGAGATGTTGTGGCATGACCTTAAAAAGGCGGTTCATGCTAGAAAACCCTCAAATAAAGCTGAATTACAACAATTCTGCAAAGATGAGTGGGCCAAAATTCCTCCAGAGCACTGTAAAAGACTCGTTGCATGTTATCGCAAACGCTTGATTGCGGTTATTGCTGCTAAGGGTGGCCCAACCAGTTATTAGGTTCAGGGGGCAATTACTTTTTCACACAGGGCCATGTAGGTTTGGATTTTTTTTCTCCCTAAATAATAAAACCCCTCATTTAAAAACTGCATTTTGTGTTTACTTGTGTTATCTTTGACTAATAGTTAAATGTGTTTGATGATCAGAAACATTTTGTGTGACAAACATGCAAAAGAATAAGAAATCAGGAGGGGGGGCAAATAGTTTTTCACACCACTGTATATACGCACACACACAAAGAACCAAAGAAAAGGTGGGTGCAGGAGTGTTTACATCTGGTCAGGAATGTTTAGGAAAGATAAGGTAAAGAAGAACATAAAATTGGGAGTAGCTCTGCATTTACGAGCATTCAACAGTTTTACGACCTTTAACATAAACTACTATAGGATGTGTTTATTGAAAGTGCAGCTTGTGTTGAGGTAAGAGAAAGAAGTAACATTCTGTTCTCACGCACACAGAATATCATGAAACATACTAAAAATCAAATATTCCCTACAGTTCCACCCTTTTATTCATAAGAAACATCGTTGAATAAAACTCAGAGCTTTCAAGAAGTCGCCAGCGGATAATAGGTCATCGGACACGGCGCAGGAACATAGCCGGAAACATACTTTTACATAAGATTTTGCACACAGCGAAGAATGCATGGACCTAAAAGACACAACAGGTCTGAATCATTGGTATATTGCTTAGCGGTCCAATTAGCGAATCGCCAAAAAACATTATCATATGGATGAGGTTGCACTATGTACAACAATCTCTCATTCAAGATTAAGAGGACAAAAAGAAACTTCATTCTAAGGCAGGAGAGGTTACCACCATACTCCAAGTGCTGTTCTATAAACTCTTGTTCACAATGTCAAACATATAAATAACTAGTAGTGGTGAACTATTGCCTTTCTTGATGCTACAGTGCTCAGAGTGTGGGCACGCCCAATCTGCACTCGTCCCACCTTACGAGGCGCTAAGACACCACCAGGAATGGTAAACTAATAGCAAAAGTGAAGTCGTCCCGTGGCAACCCAATACAATCCCTCTGTGTCACGTCACGGGTTGGTCATCACTGCAGCACGTCTTTAGTCTAGGAAACAAAAAAAAAAATCACAGAGAAAGAAGGATAATACACAAACATTTATTCATCCTTTGATCTCACGCCGACAGGACATCTCTTCAGCCTAGTAGCATGGATCCACTGTGGAAAAAGATCAGTTAGGACAGCAGTACGAGTAATTGCGATCATTTCTGCTGGTCCGTCATATTTACAATCTCCCAGTTTTCTGGGGGTCAAAGATTTTACCAGAACAGTATCTCCCACATTAAAAGGATGTGTGGGTTTTGTTGAGGGTACTGGAGTCACATTAGCAATTTGTTCATAATGTTTGTTCAGAGTATCTATTAGAGCAGCAGAATATTCAGCAATATGTGTGACGGTTAACCCCTAGATGGCGCCAGAACGCCCGTTTGGTTTTGGGATGTTTTTTGAGTTGTAGTTTTGTTTAGTACTTCATTTCCCAGTTTGCACCTCGGTCAGGTGACGTAGAAGCTCACCTGAACCGAGGGAAGTTAATTTGCTGATTATGTTTACGTTTGATTATAAATAGCCTGGCTGAACTCCAGTCAGGCGTCTAGCATTTGTCTCAGTTGTTTAGTTTGTGTTGGAGTGACCTGTTTATGTTTGAGTTTTGTTTAAATAAAAGAACTTTGTTAAACCGTCAGCTCGCCTCCGCGATCATGCCACGCACACACATCCGACATAGACAAAGAGAGAAACATGACAGAATGCTAGACCTACCAAGTGGCATGGCGGAGGATTTCCCCCTGAAAAATTTTTTGGGGGGCGCTGGAACGATCTGGCCCGAGCTGGCGGAGTGGCTGCGGGACAGCGAGGAGAGGTACTGCAGCTGGAATTACAGCGGGCTGGTAGACGACGAAGAAGAGATGTACCGCAGCTGGGAGTACAGCTTGCTGGAGGAGCAGGAGCAGTTGCGGGAGAGCAGCGAGGAGAGAGAGAGAGAGGCACCACAGAGCTGGGAGGGCTGCAGGCTCGCCATTCGGCGGATGCCATTCAGGGGCGATGCAGCATGGGGTCACGTGGTTCCCCGCACTGGCCGGAAGAGAAGGGCAAGGAAGCCCAAGTACGGTGGTGACGCGGGGGAGAGAAAACCCCAGGCGGAGCAGCAGCAGAGAGAGGAGAACGAGCTCATGTGGTGGATTCCGGAGCCGGAGCGAGTATGAGAAATGCAGGAGCAGGTGAAGGAGCTCCAGCGGATGATCCTCCACTTCCGGGATAACCGCGAAGCGGGCTCGGAGCTTTCTCCTCCCTCGCCAACGCTCAGCAGCCAAGCGTGTCAGCAGCCGCTGAGCCACGCACCCGTTCTGCCGCCGCCTTCCGGCTTTGAGGACAGCGCGCTAGCGTGGCAGCAGCCACTGACCCACGCACCCGTTCTTCCGCCTCCCCCCGGCTTTGAGGACAGCGAGCTAGCGTGTCAGCAGCCGCTGACCCATGCACCCGTTCTACCGCTGCATCCCGGCTTTGAGGACGACGTTGAGCCGTCGAGCGCAGTGCACGCTCCAACGCCGCTGTTGAGCTCAGTGCACGCTCCAACGCCGCTGTCGAGCTCAGTGCCAGCTCCAACGCCGCTGTCGAGCTCAGTGCCAGCTCCAATGCCGTCATCGAGCGCAGTGCACGCTCCAACGCCGTCGTCGAGCTCCGAGACAGCTCCAGCGCCGCCGTCGAGCTCAGTGCCAGCTCCAATGCCGTCGTCGTGCGCAGTGCACGCTCCAATGCCGTCGTTGAGCTCAGAGACAGCTCCAGTGCCGCCTTCGAGCTCAAAGCCAGCTCCGTCGCCGCCATCGAGCTCCGAGCCAGCTCCGTTGCCAGCACGTCGGCAGCCGCCGAGCACGTCTCCAGCGCGTCGGCAGCCGCCGAGCACGTCTCCAGCGCGTCGGCAGCATAACCACAGAGAAATTTCCCATCATATGGTTTTGAACAGGAACCATCTACAAACAGAGTGTCACCAGTTGTTAATGGAGTAGAAGATAGATCAGGACGTATACTAGAGGAGTGAATAATCTCTGAACAGCAGTCATGATCTACAGGTATATCTACTAGCGTGTCGTCCTGTGCATTGATCAAGCGTGCCAGAGCATATCCGAGGGTGTCAAAAGAAGAGGTGGTTTTTATCTCTAAGTTACTTGTAGAACACAGGATAATCTCATACCCAGACCGTCTCTGAGCCGTCATGTGTTGTGTTTGAATGTTCTGCAGCACTAGTTTAACTTGATGTGGAGAATACAAAATTAAAGGATGAGAGAGAACAATCTTTTCAGCATCATGTACCATCACCGCACAGGCGGCCACAGCCCTGAGACAGGCAGGCAAACCTTGTGCCACAGCATCTAAAGTTTTAGATACGAAAGCACATCAGGCACAACAGGTGCTACAGGGATAATTATGTCATTTATTTTTCTCAAATCTTGTGTAAATCTCCACGTACCATCAGGTTTCAGTACTGGATTAACAGGTGTGTTATAAGAACATACACATGGTTTAATAACACCCTGCTTGAGCAATGAGCTTAACATTTCATCTATTCCTGAGGCCTTGGCCTCGGAGAGTGGATATTGTTTGATGTACACAGGTTGCAAATGTTTTAATTTAGCTTCATAAGGAACACAGTGTACTAACCCCACCTCATCCTTATGTTCAGCCCACAGACTGCTCGGCACACATTCAAGGGCAGCAGGAATAGAGCTGTTCTGTGAAGAGAGGAAACAATTATTTACACGCATATTGGTAAGGTGGGAAAAAGGAACTGAATCAGGCACTTCAACAGTGAGTTTTGCGTCAGAAAAAGTCAAGGACATGTGTAGTCTGCTCATTAAATCGCGTCCTAGCAGATTAAAAGGACAATCAGGCATGCAGACAAAACGATGAGAGAGATGAATTTCCTTATCTAAAGGACATGTTACAGTTACCTGAGGAGTGAAATTATTTCGTTGAGCAACCCCTTCAATTCTCACAGAGCTGATACTTTTATTCGAGAGCGGTCCCTCATAATCACGACCTAAAGACGACATTGTAGCTCCCGTATCCACCAAAAAAGAGAATACAGAACGATCTATACACAATTCTATAAAGGGCAACTCATTAACCTGAGGTGACTCGAAAGTACAAAGTAACATCGCGGGGCTGGAACTCTGTGGGCATCCCTATGCATCATATTTTATTTTATTTATCCTTTATTTTACCAGGAATGTCCCATTGAGATACATTATCTCTTCTTCCAGGGAGTCCTGGCCAAGGTGGCAGCAACAAAGTTTAAAAAGTTTCAACATATACAGTGGTGTGAAAAACTATTTGCCCCCCTCCTGATTTCTTATTCTTTTGCATGTTTGTCACACAAAATGTTTCTGATCATCAAACACATTTAACTATTAGTCAAAGATAACACAAGTAAACACAAAATGCAGTTTTTAAATGAGGGGTTTTATTATTTAGGGAGAAAAAAAATCCAAACCTACATGGCCCTGTGTGAAAAAGTAATTGCCCCCTGAACCTAATAACTGGTTGTGCCACCCTTAGCAGCAATAACTGCAATCAAGCGTTTGCGATAACTTGCAACGAGTCTTTTACAGCGCTCTGGAGGAATTTTGGCCCACTCATCTTTGCAGAATTGTTGTAATTCACCTTTATTTGAGGGTTTTCTAGCATGAACCGCCTTTTTAAGGTCATGCCACAACATCTCAATAGGATTCAGGTCAGGACTTTGACTAGGCCACTCCAAAGTCTTCATTTGGTTTTTCTTCAGCCATTCAGAGGTGGATTTGCTGGTGTGTTTTGGGTCATTGTCCTGCTGCAGCACCCAAGATCGCTTCAGCTTGAGTTGACGAACAGATGGCCGGACATTCTCCTTCAGGATTTTTTGGTAGACAGTAGAATTCATGGTTCCATCTATCACAGCAAGCCTTCCAGGTCCTGAAGCAGCAAAACAACCCCAGACCATCACACTACCACCACCATATTTTACTGTTGGTATGATGTTCTTTTTCTGAAATGCTGTGTTACTTTTACGCCAGATGTAACGGGACACGCACCTTCCAAAAAGTTCAACTTTTGTCTCGTCTGTCCACAAGGTATTTTCCCAAAAGTCTTGGCAATCATTGAGATGTTTTTTAGCAAAATTGAGACGAGCCTTAATGTTCTTTTTGCTTAAAAGTGGTTTGCGCCTTGGAAATCTGCCATGCAGGCCGTTTTTGCCCAGTCTCTTTCTTATGGTGGAGTCGTGAACACTGACCTTAATTGAGGCAAGTGAGGCCTGCAGTTCTTTAGATGTTGTCCTGGGGTCTTTTGTGGCCTCTCGGATGAGTTGTCTCTGCGCTCTTGGGGTAATTTTGGTCGGCCGGCCACTCCTGGGAAGGTTCACCACTGTTCCATGTTTTTGCCATTTGTGGATAATGGCTCTCACTGTGGTTCGCTGGAGTCCCAAAGCTTTAGAAATGGCTTTATAACCTTTACCAGACTGATAGATCTCAATTACTTTAGTTCTCATTTGTTCCTGAATTTCTTTGGATTTTGGCGTGATGTCTAGCTTTTGAGGTGCTTTTGGTCTACTTCTCTGTGTCCGGTAGCTCCTATTTAAGTGATTTCTTGATTGAAACAGGTGTGGCAGTAATCAGGCCTGGGGGTGACTACAGAAATTGAACTCAGGTGTGATAAACAACAGTTAAGTTATTTTTTAACAAGGGGGGCAATCACTTTTTCACACAGGGCCATGTAGATTTGGAGTTTTTTTTCTCCCTTAATAATGTAAACCTTCATTTAAAAACTGCATTTTGTGTTCAATTATGTTATCTTTGACTAATAGTTAACGTTTTTTTATGAGCAGAAACATTTAAGTGTGACAAACATGCAAAAGAATAAGAAATCAGGAAGGGGGCAAATAGTTTTTCACACCACTGTATACACATAGAACATACAATGTTAACACAAACATACAGACATTCCAAAAATGCAATTACATAAATAAACACGGACTAAAAGACAAGCAGATGGTAATTTCAAATGTCAAAAAGAGACAGAGAAAAGAAAGAAGAAAATAAAGAATTCAAATTATATGTATATATGTATTAAAATTTATGAAAAACAATGACATTGTTGTATAAGAACTGAGTTTAAAAGATTTTTGAAAACAGTTAGAGAGGGTAGGGAGTCCAAATTTAGCATATTTTGTAAAGAATTCCACTCGTGTGGTGCATATGAGGAAAAAGCAGTTTTGCCTAACTCTGTCCATGTTAGAGGAGAATGAAGAAGAAGTTTTGCTGATGAACATGTACTGTAAGTGTTAGTGCGAAGTGTAAGTAGATTGCATATGTACTGAGGTAGTTTATCCATTAAAGCCTTTGCAATAAATAGTAGGCAATGAGATTTTCTTCTAAGGTGCAATGATGTCCATTGCACCATGTCATATAGATTACAGTGATGTGTTCTTGCTGCAGCACCAGTTACAAATCTCAAAGCAGAATGATAGACAACATCCAGCTTTTTTAGATGGAATGAAGATGCATGCATATATATAATGTCACCGTAATCCAATACTGATAGGAAACTGCTCAGTACTAATCGCTTTCTGGCAGTGAAGGGAAAGCATTTTTTAAAACGGTAATAAAAACCTAATTTAGGGCGAAGCTTTCTCAATATACTTTCTATATGGACTCCGAATGACAACTTGTCATCAAACCAGATTCCAAGATATTTGTAAGAATTTACCCTTTCTAGCTGTGTGCCATCTAATGTTAAAAGTGTATACTCAGAGGAAGAGCATGAGCGAGTAAAAATCATAAATTTAGCTTTTTTGGCATTCAACACGAGTTTTAATTTGAGAAGGTTCAACTGTAAAGAGTTGAAAGCATGCTGTAAGGAATCCATTGCTACTTGCAATGATGATGCAGTCGTATAGAGCATTGTGTCATCAGCATATAAATGGGTTTTTGCTGGGTCTAAACCTATGCACATATTATGTATGTAAATGGAGAATAAAACAGGCCCCAAGATTGAACCTTGGGGCACTCCAGTTTTTACTGTAAGTAACATGGATCTAAAATCTTCTATAACTACACACTGAGTTCTCCCAATTAAATAATTGGAGAACCAGTCTAGAACAGTGCTACCAAGGCCTATAGCCTGTAATCTTTGTAAAAGAAGACCATGGTCAACAGTATCAAATGCTTTTGTTAAATCTACAAATAGTGCAGCACATGATTTTTTTGTTGTCCAATGCAGTTATTATATCATTTGTGACAGAAGTTACTGCAGTTATTGTACTATGGCCTTGTCTAAAACCAGACTGACTAGGGGATAAAATATTATTAGCAGATAAAAAGTTTTTAAGTTGTTCATTTATAATTGATTCAAATAATTTGGCTGTAACAGACAACCTGGAGATAGGACGATAATTGTCTAAGCAGGAAGAGTTGCCTCCTTTCAATAATGGTAGGACAAATGCTGACTTCCAAGAGTTGGGAATTTCCCCACTGCATAAACTAAGATTAAAAATACAGGCAATGGGCCCAGCAATCAAGTCTGCAGCTGTCTTTAAAAAATAAGGTTCAATTTGGTCTGGCCCAGCAGACTTTTTACAATCTAGATTTAACAAAGCCTTATGGACCTGAATAGCAGAGATAGAGGCGAAATTAAAGGTCACAGGACTACTGGCATTGGTAGCTGGGCAATCTCCAAAGATTCCAGTTAGACTAGTCTGAGTATGTAAGCCAGCATCAATGAAGTGCTTATTAAAGGCCTCTACCATATTTTGTTTGTCCTTTGTCATTTTGATTAATTGTAAGAAACTCAGGAAGAGTAGGAGGTGCCATGTCTCCAGCCATTGATTTAATTAATTTCCAAAATTTTTTAGGATCATTTACATTTTTATCTATTAAGTGAAGATAATATTCACTTTTAGTATTTTTTATCAGTTTAGTGCACTTATTTCTTAATGCTCTATAATCTGCCCAAAGTTTAGTCTCATTACCGACTTTGACCCAAGCAGTGTCTCTTTCCCTGATAACAGCTGCAATAGCATCATTGAACCATGGGTTGTCTTTACCACTGACCCTAAACTTTTTCATAGGTGCATGCTTATTAATTAAGGAGAGAAGTGTTTTTAAAAAAATTCCATGCACATTCTACATCCACCATTTCATAAACAAGGTTTAAATCACTATGAAATACATCATGCAGGAAAGCCTGCTCATTAAAACTTTTATAATTCCTTTTAAAAATAAAACGTGACTTAGTTTTGGGGAGTTTACAACTTCTTACACATGCTACTATACAATGATCACTAACATCATTACAGAATATTCCAACAGCAGAATATTTGTGGCGTATTTGTTAAAATGATGTCCAACAAAGTGGACTTGTCCATACATTTTGGGTTTAATCGTGTTGGAGTTTAATTGTATCAGCTGTGTTAGGTGCACAACATCGCAGATGTCCTTGAGTACATTCGAAGAGGTTGACAACCAATCCCAATTTAAATCCCCCATAAGAATAAGCTCTCTGTTGGATAAGTTTTGTAAAATCTCTGAGAGAACAGTAGTGGCCTCGGGTAAAGCTGACGGTGGACGATAGCAACCTACTATTACCAAGTCAGCGCCGCTAGGGAGATTTAATTTAATAGCAACTAATTCAAGGGATTTAGGTTTACTAATTGATTTAATGAGAGAACAGTTCAAAGTACTTTTGACATAGATCGCAACCCCCCCTCCTTTGCTTGTGCGATCAGATCTAAAAACATTATATTCCCCGATGCGTATCATATCATTTGAGATTGACGGTTTCAGCCAAGTTTCAGACAAAACAACAACATCACATTCAGTCAGCTTTATATAGCGTCAATTTTGTTAATCAAACTGCGTACATTGGCATGAATAAAACGTAATCCACAACTATCTTTGAGTTCACCTGGATTTTGAAGTTGTATCAGCTCAGGGCCCGGATTGGGATGAATATTACCTGATATGAGTAACAGGAGAATCATCCAAACAGTCTTTATTGAATAGCGGTGATAGTAGTGGTAGCCTGATGGGTTTTTCCGTCTAAGTTTACAAACAATAGAGTTGAGTTCAGGTGAGCACATCTCTTGCAGTCCGTGCAGGTACGGGTTCTCAGTTGCCCAACAGAGAAGCCCAGAAATCCAATGAAATGATGAGAGAAATTTGTTATCCGAATATGGCATAGTAGCCGCTCGTGGCAGAGTAATCCACAGAAAAGTGTTTAGTCCATCGTCAGACGCTAACTCCACAAATGGCCCAGCCAGTGCAAGAGCACTCAACAGGTAGAGCAACCCAGCAGTACACATAGTGTATAATTGGTTGCACTTAAACCATGTAGAGTGGGCCAAGAACCTCTCTAGGTAGCTTTAGCTGAATACTGTAGTTAACAGCTAGGCCTCAGACCAAGTGGAGCAGGTAACAGCTAGGCCTCAGACCAAGTGAAGCAGGTACAGTAACAGCTAGGCCTCAGACCAGTGGAGCAGGTACCAGCTAGGCCTCAGACCAGTGGAGCAGGTAACAGCTAGGCCTCAGACCAAGTGGAGCAGGCTAAGATGAATCTGATGAAAATGCCTCAAAAACCATCCAAAGACAATAAGATCGCTGGAAGATAATGTTCCTAAAAAAAAAATTCACTCATTCGCAACAAAATAAAATAAAATGTCATCCATTTAACACACACAAAAGAATGGATGTCAGACATAGACACAAACAATGGACTGACATAGCTGCCATCTTGGATTATGCTCCTACCTGCATCCCTGAAAAGGGATTGGGTCTATATTGCTGCTGCTGTTGTTGTGGTTGAACTCGCTGTGGTGGCTGCTGTGAAGAATTAGGAGAAAACACCTTATTAGCATCATGCCACTGATCATCATTCAATCGATTGTACACATTTTGTCCACTACGTCCCTCATCAAGGACCTTCGTGCGACATTCACAAGCCCAATGACCTTCTTTATAATAATAATAACAATAACCAGATCTACGGGGTGCACTCTGACCCTGCAGACCTCCTCTACCTCTTCCACGGCCTCCTCGGCCTCCTCTACCCCCCTTTTTTCCACCTCTGTATCCTTCACTCTCCACAAACAAACATGCCACTTGCCTGTTTTCTAAAATACCATCTCCTTCGAGTGTTCTCACACGCTCACCTAATTTTTTAATAGTCGTTGTAGAACGGTCTGACAATTGAAACTTTAAAATCTTCATGATTTCTGGTCGACAATTATTCAAGAAGGTGGTAAGGAAAAGTGGGTTAGGGTTTTCTTCAGGGAGGGGCATACCACCCAAAAGGGTCCAGGTCTCTCGAAACCTCTCGAGAAACCTGGATGTGGTCTCACTCTTTTCTTGTTTACAATTAGTTACCTGTGACAGATCCTGACTAGCTTGTTGACGTGCAAGAAGATAAGTAGTTAGCTGATCTTTTAAAAGTTTCATAGCCTCATTAGAATTACCCCTAAGAAAATCATATTCCTTCTTTTTTCGTCCCCCCCCCCCCCTACGTCTTCATGTTTCACCACTACAGTCCATCTGTCTTTTTCAGGATCTAAACATTTTACCGTCTTTATCAAATCAGCCTCATCGTACCCATCTCCCAAAACCGATTGCAAAATAAAGCGATAATCCGCACCCACAAGTGCCTGGAAGCCTTCATCAGCATATCAACAAAATGCAAAGGTTTGTTGGGAGAAGGGAGCATCTTAATAATGTCCTTCAGCGTGCTTACGGATGGTGGAAGGATTTTTGGACCCTTTGGTCCCATAGAGAAAACAAACGCAGTGTTTTCTTGTCGAGGTTTGGGGCGAGACCTCTCATCCGGACATTCATCGTCCGAGTTATCAAAATCCTCACCATCAGTATCCTCGGGATCATCCGAAAGAGGGCTGTCAGGAGTTCGTCCTAACCTTTTTTGGGGGTCTTTCCCTTTCCTGAGGGACACACTTCCGACGAAGGTGAGCACGGTTTTGTGGGTACGGGAGAGACAGGCACAGATGGGCAGCTCACAAAAGGATTAGTGGGATTCAAATTAGGATAAATTTTCTCAATTATTTGTTGGTTAGATGCTGATGTTACTATTTTAGTTTCTTTTATGTCTAAGTATTTATCCCAAAAAGCTTTCATTTCTACCCATTTTTGATAACATGAACCCATGTAAGGATAATCCCATCCTGGGTCACCCATACCCTCATACTGTATATCTGAGAGTAAGCAGAGGCTAGATATTCAGGCTTAAAAGTACCTCTGCGTGGATAGGTTAAAAATTGAAATTGTGGTTCAGTCCACCCTGATAAATTATCAAGTCAAGGTGTGGTAAAGTAAGTGAGTCCACACCTATTCATCCAGTCGCGCGGAACCTCTTCTGGGTCCGGCTTTGGATAAGTAGTTGTGTTCTTATTACCCATTTTATAAATGTGAATTAACCCACGACAGAAAGAACCAATATCTTCAACAAACAACACACAATACAACAACAAAAGACAACAAAAAGAGCTCAACAAAGACAACAACAAAGAGCGGGCAACAGAGGACAGCTTCCACACTATGCTTCAGTTCAAGGAACTTTTCACAAGCGAGCGCGTGCTATACTGGCGTAAAACCACAAGACAATCCTCCCCCGTACTATATATGGTCCAGATACCAAAAACCAGGGAGCGTGCGTGCTCTATCCTTATAGCGAAAAATAAAAAAGCAGCACTCACCTGATTAGAGGTATCCCGGACAGAGCCCCCAAATTGTAAGGATTTCTTGTTTTTGCTAGACGCCCTTTAGTCTAGTCAGTGCTCAGCCTGTATTCTGCTTCCTGCCTGGTACCAGGGAACCCCTCAATAATACACAAGTCCGTGCTTAGTGAGACGTTCCAAGTTTATTGTGAAAGACAGGAGTTTATATACACACACACACACAAAGAACCAAAGAAAAGGTAGGTGCAGGAGTGTTTACATCTGGTCAGGAATGTTTAGAAAAGATATGGTAAAGAAGAACATAAAATTGGGAGTAGCTCTGCATTTATGAGCGTTCAACAGTTTTACGACCTTTAACATAAACTACTATAGGATGTGTTTATTAAAAGTGCAGCTTGTGTCGAGGTAAGAGAAAGAAGTAACATTCTGTTCTCACACACACAGAATATCATGAAACATACTAAAAATCAAATATTCCCTACAATCACTTTCCCTCTGTAAATTAAAAGTGAAGGGGGCCTGGTTTCAGAAAACATATGGATTACAATCTTGGGCATAAATTTAATTTAACAGTAGGGGGGGACAATAAATATAAAATTTCTCATGAGCAATTTTTGAACGGGACACAAATAATATAGTCAAATTGTACTTAAAGATATGTCCTCACAGTGAAAAACTTTGCTTCTATCATTATTATTGTAGCATGGAGACTGTGCCATTATGGTTATTTTCAAAGTTTTTCTCAGGTTCAATGACAACCAATGCAATAAAACCTGCTTTATGTTGTTTACAGTCAAGCCATCAACATACAATAAAATTTAAACATGATTGTTATTGTGAAAAAGATACATAAAATAAGTAATGTTTTATAACAAAATCAATTATTAAATAATCAATTTAGAGCAGTAACTGCTCTACAATGGTAATTCAAATTGCTTTACATAAAGAAAGTAAAACTATCATAAAAAATAATCACAACAATAAAAACAAGGAATTAAAAACGTTTTTAAATTGTACTTAAAATTAATTAAGACACTTAGAACAAAATAGATATTAATTATAAAAAACAATACATTGGTGTCAGATCAGACGTAGCACAGTGCACATTTAGTAAATGCATAGCTAAACAATATGCTAATTGTGGCCGTTAATGTTAAGTTAACATTATGCCAAGTCGTCACAAATAAAACACTGCATGGGAAACGGCAGTCATGTTAGTTGCAGTGCACTATGCAACAAGCTACTGTAAACAAGCTAACATTAACTAGATAAGTAATAATTTAATCACTAATATAGCAGATTCATGGAAACTTAGGTAGTCAGCATTTTCGCCGCAACTAATTTATGAATGAGTCTGCATCAACTACATTAAAGAGAATTGCTTTATTTAAAGTGAATAAAATACCCTACTTACTGGAGTTCAACATTAATTGAGCCGCAGCCACACACCTGACTTCAAGATGAAGATGGCGGCGTGGCAGTAGCATGCAGCGGCTGCTCCGGAGCCAAAATGGTGCTACGTCGTTTACGTTTTGTGTGTAGCGCGTTTATTTTACTCTGTGCATGAATATCGTCGCGACTGGTGTCCCTACATACAGTACAACCACCAGACACTTTTGTACCTAAATAACCCGGTTAACGTCATCCACAATGAGCTGTGGGAAAAGTTACGCAACCTCGGCTTGCTGCGTGAACCCGGCCTCGAAGCCTCTGCGTTGCCTGATGCCGGCGGCCGGAGAAGGGGACATCAGAAGGCTGGTGGAGTTTGTGACTGTTAGATGCAGACCTTTTTATTTACGACGGGAATTCACCACTGTTTTCATCATTGGAGTGTACATTCCACCTAGTGCTAATGCTAAGGAAGCGCTATGGGAACTGTATACAAAGATCAGTGAACTGCAAAATACATAGCCGGATGGACTGTTTATTGTTGCTGGAGATTTCAACCATGCAAATCTCAAGTCAGTGATTCCTAGATTCCATCAATATGTGGACTTTGCAACGAGAGGGGAAAACACGCTGTATCTTGTTTACACAAACATCCGCGGTGCATATCGGGCAGAGCCCCGCCCCCACCTCGGCTACTCAGACCACATCTCTGTTATGCTAATTCCAGCATACAGACCACTTGTCACGCGTTCAAAACCGGTTCTAAAGCAGTTGAAAACCTGGCTAGCAGGAGACATCTCTGCTCTTCAGGACTGATTCGAGAACACTGACTGGAACATATGGTGACTTCACTGACTTGGAGAAGTACACATCATCAGTGACCAGCTACATCAACAAGTGCACCGATGACGTCACTGTCTCCAAGAACATCACCTCACGACCCAACCAGAAAGTGAAGTGCGTGCACTTCTGAGGACCCAAGACTCTGCCTTCAAAGCGGGAGACAAGGTGGCCCTTAGAAGAGCAAGGGCTGCCCTTTCTTGGGCTATCAGAGAGGCGAAGCGCGCACATGCCCAGAGTCCACAATCACTTCAGGGACAGCGGCGACACACGGTGCATGTGGCAGGGCTTACAAGCCATCCCTCACTACAGGACGGCATCACCTGCCTGTGACAGTGACGGCTCCCTCCTAGATCCACTGAACAACTTCTACGCTCGGTTTGACAGGCAGAATGACGTGGCGGCAAGGAAGACCACCCCTCCTCCAAACGACCAGGTGCTGTGTGTAGTGAGACACACAGCTGATTTGAGGAGAACTCTACACAGAGTCAACCCACGTAAAGCTGTTGTTCCAGACAACATCCCAGGCAGAGTGCTCAGAGAATGTGCGGAACAGCTGGCAGATGTTCTTACCGACATCTTCAACATCTCTCTGAGCAGCGCCGTCGTTCCCCCCTGCCCAAAAAGTCTTCTGTGTTCTGTCTCAATGACTTCTGTCCGGTTGCAGTTACACCCACCATCATGAAGTGCTTCGAGCGGCTCGTCATGAGACACATCAAGACCCTGCTGCCCCCCCTCACTGGACCCACTGCAATTTGCGTACCGTCCTAACCACTCAACGGACGACGCCATCTCCACTACACTCCATCTTGCCCTTACACATTTGGACAATAAGGACACATATGTTTGAATGCTATACATAGATTTCAGCTCAGCATTCAACACTATCATCCCCCAACAACTGATCGGGAAGCTGTGCCTGTTGGGCCTGAACACCTCCCTCTGCAGCTGGATCCTGGACTTTCTGACTGGAAGGTCTCAGTCAGTACGGATCGAGAACTACACCTCCAGCACCACCGCACTGAGCACTGGGGCCCCACAAGGCTGTGTGCTCAGCCCCCTGCTGTTCACACTGCTGACTCACAACGGTGTAGCCACACACAGTTCGAATCACATCATCAAGTTCGCTGATGACACGACCGTGGTGGGTCTCATTAGCAAGAACGATGAGTCAGCGTACAGAGAGGGAGCGCAGAGGCTGGCTTTACACGGACTGGTGTAAAGACAACAACCTGTCTCTGAATGTTGACAAGACAAAGGAGATGGTTGTTGACTTTAGGAGGACATGAGGGACCATTCTCCGCTGAGCATCGACGGCTCCTCTATGGAGATCGTTGAAAGCACCAAATTTCTGGGCGTCCACCTGGAGAAGGACCTCAGCTGGTCCCTCAACACCAGCTCCCTGCACAAGAAATCCCAACAGCGTCTCTTCTTTCTGAGAAGACTGATGAAGGCCCAGCTTCCACCACCGATCCTGACCACCTTCTATAGAGAACTATCGAGAGCATCCTGAGCGGCTGCATCACTGTCTGGTTTGGGAATTGTGCCATATTGGACCGCAAGACCCTACAGCAGATAGTGAGGACAGCAGAGAAGATCATTGGGGTCTCTCTCCCCTCTATTGAACACATATACACCACATGCTGCATCCGCAAAGCCACCAGCATTGTGGGGGGGACACCCCTTTGACACACACTTCACACTCCTGCCATCTGGAAAAAGGTACCGAAGCATTTGGGCACACACATTCAGATGCAACAGCTTTTTTCCACAAGGCATCCGTCTTCCAACAAAAAGGGACTGGACTGATAAACACACACACACACACACACACACACACACACACACATTATCACTCAGCTTAACTCAACTACCTCAAAACATTGAGACTGGACTGACTAATCAACACAAGTGCAAACACACTGACCTACACTACCAAACTATTGTACACGCCAACCTGTAAATGCTCTTTTTTGGCACAATACTCATTACTGGATTACTTTTTGCACTAACCTCTAAATACTTGCTGGTACTTTAAGGAACGTTTACTATTTACTGGTTCTGCACTACCTCAACTCAGCACCACAACACCACAAAGTATTATGTTATGTTGTGTTTGTCACACCATCACTTTGTTGCTCATTTGCACATTTTCACGTGCACTTTATGTTGTCTGATGTCTCTGGGTTAGCTAGTTAGTTTTTTGTTAATTTATGTTGTTAAAAAATTTATGTTGTCAGGTCAATCTTTCTTGTCTCCGCTAGCCAGTTAACTAGGCCTCTTAGTTAGCTAGTTTTTAGCTCTTCTGTTAATTTGTGTTGTTATGTTGCATGTAGTACCTTGGTCCTTGAGGAATGTTGTTTCATTTCACTGTGTACTAACTGTATATGGTTGTATATGGTATAAAGCCTATCTGAACTTGAACTTGAACTGGGAAAGCAGGCAATGGGCCAAACCTCTGTGAGGAAGGGGAGGGAGAACTCAACTGCTTCTAAATGCATTTTTGGGGGGGGGGGCGGTCAACCCTCGGATTGTTCTGTATACAGTATTCTAGGAGGACAGTACGCCCATGATTACAATACATTCACATGAACACAAACTGTGCCGCTTTGCGCCGGGTCGCTGGGGGAAAAAGACCTCAGAGCCAACAATAGCGTTCAGCACAAAAACTTTTTCAGCCTTTTTCAGCCGTTTTCAGCGTCACAAAGTTATAATACAAAACATACAGTGAAAGTACAGACGATAAAACAATAGAGAGTTTCGGGGGAAGTAGCACACCTGAGCTCCTGCTCTGTTCTCCTCCTCATGCGCACACACACACCTCCTCAGCGGACACGTGCAGCACCTCTTAAAGGGCAACATACTGTACATACATAATGTGATGTAGTGGCCGTTACAAAACACACGCTCTTTGTCGGCAGCCCCCATATGATCAACGCACTCATCTACTGTATCTGCGTAAATAAGAGATGTAATATTACAGTTTCCGTCATTTTAAAAATTAATTTACGCACTGACTGGCCCGGCCACATTGACCAGCGGCCCACCGGGAAAATGCCCGGTGCTCCAGATGGCCAGTCCACCACTACCTATCACCATGGTTCTCAAAGTGTGGGCCGCGCCCTACTAATGGGGAATACAGACATGACAGGTGGGGCACAATGAACGGGAGGAAATTAGTGGAAAATAATAGGAAAGTACCTATTCTAATTCATGCTTTTCTTTATTGACAATGAAGACTGTACTCTCAAAACTAAACAATCACACACAAGGAAATGGATCATTAATACAAGTAAATTAAAATAACATCAGTTGTGGGCTGGGAGAAAAAGTGGAACCATAGTGCAACAATAACGGTTAACGTCGGCATGTTAATTGCAGAGAAACAATGTAAGGAAATTTTTGGTATTAAATATGTAATCATCATTCATTCCAATACAGATGTTGCCTTTAAGACTGCGCGTGTTTTCCCGCGAGAGGCCGCAATTTAGCGCGCGGCATGCTGCGACTTGCCGGAGGCAACATTCGGGAATTTAAAATAAATGTGTTGTGCTTCACAGAATATCCGCCAGATGGCGCATGGAAGGATTTTATCTAAAAGCCGGACCATGTACAAATGAATTGTGTATAAGGTTAACCGTTAACCTAAAACAATATTGTTTCCAATGCTGTAGCAAACATGAATTTTATTTTGTTTTACAACAGATATTTCATAATGAACGTGTGTATATGTGCTTCATGTTATTTTCATAATGATGAAATGAGATGCCCAAATTCGTGCTTTAAAAGTTTCTTATATAGTTTTTGTAATGTCAGGTACAAAATAATGAAAGACATGGCCATGTCGCGGTTTAAATGGTCTTGAAATTAATTTAATTTCCTGATAGTAGGCTATCTGATAGTGTTAACTATGCGAATGTCCTGATTCGTGAATATGCCAACATGTCTTATTTAAAACATAAAAATGAGTCAACATCATCAGAAGACATGAATTAACAATGTGTATGTGTTTGTATGTGCATACATTATATAAGTATGTGTTTGTGTGCGTGTCTCATATGTAACATTCATATAAAATGCAATTCATGATAAGTGTATGTTGTTAAAGTATTTGTGGATATGTATGCAACGACGCGGCTCGCACGAGGGGCGGAGCCGCGCATAAGCTGTTCAGAACGGGCCGGGTCGTGATACCGCGACACTCCGTGTGATCATTCGGTCGCACCAGTAAAAGGTGTCAGTGCCAAAGACAAAGCGCGCTGGAGAAGACACAAGCAAAGCCCAAGCCTCTGTCTGTCTAAGACACCGGAGAGAGAGTGAAGGAGACACGCATCAGTTTAGCGCGCGCTCTCGGGTTAAAGTGCACAAAGCATAAACTCTACTCTCTCTCTTCCTATAAATCCTCAGTAAAGCCATAAGTCCCGAGAGCATCTTTAGTTTTTTTGTTTTAGTTTCCAGAATCCCGTCCGTTCTCACATAGACGGCGCAGCTCTGGTTATTTTGGGTTTTCAGTATACTTTTGAAAAAAGATTCATTACAAAACAATGAAAGACATGACAATGCCTCAGTTTAAATGGTCTTGAAATTAATTTAATTTCCTGATAGTAGGCTATCTGATAGTGTTAACTATGTGTCGCCATCATCAGAAGACATGAATGAACAATATGTGCAGGGCCGTGCAGAGACGTTAAAAGGGGCGGGTGCTCAAAGTTAAAACAGATAGAACATGCTGAATAACAACAACTCACATTCATAACGAATCTAATATGGAATTGCATCATACTGTATGACTGTCATCAGGTCGGGACAATGAAAAGCAAACGTAGCCTATGTTTTACCTGATGACATACAATGTTGTTCTTGATTATTATATTATTAGTAATAAATTTTAAGAATCTATACACATAAAACACACAAACATGCACATGCAGTGCTTATTAAATGTTTAAACTCTAGAGATACAATGATTTTATTGCTGTAAAATCATCATTTTATCTAATTTGAAATATAAACCTAATTTACATTTAGGCATTTGGCAGATGCTCTTATCCAGAGCGACTTACATTTTGTTATTATACATACTCATTATATATCTGAGCAGTTGAGGGTTAAGGGCCTTGCTCAAGGGCCCAACAGTGGCAACTTGTGGGGTATGAACCTGGGATCTTCCGAACCGTAGTCCAATGCCTTAACCACTGATCTACCCCTGGCCGATAACCTAATATTATCTGTTACTTAATATATTTTCTTTAAAAACAGTGTTTTTTTTATATCATAAATATAATAATCCATAATTATGTGGATATCGAGCTTTTAGTGAAATAAAACTGTAACTTACTTTAAAACTAAACATGTTCCCTAAAACGGTGGACAGAGCTACAGACCCCCCTGTAACCCCCTTACCCAGTTAGCTAGCAGTTAATGACCACCACTACTTGTGCAGTTCATAAAAGGACAGGTAATGTTTGTCGCGCTGTTGCACAAACAGCACGCTCATTTATTTCAATTCATTTGTTGTTATAGACTATAGTGTGCGCTGTACACCCTATTTACTTTATATGTATATATATATATATATATATATATATATATATAGAGAGAGAGAGAGAGAGAGAGAGAGAGAGAGAGAGAGAGGGGTGTTTTGCTGGCGAAAAACATTTTAGGCAGAGATGTCTACTCGGCCTTGTTAATTGTTTTTAAAACCCCCAATTATACGAATTCCCCCATCAGCGAAATCATGAATGAAAGGTGAGTAGAGGCATTACAGTGGGGGTTCTGTGGGTCTCCAAACTCAGATGGCTACGTGTCAGCCGATAACTGCTCCTTTGATCTGCTGGTTACAGCGCGGCGCCGACTGTTGATGAGCGTATAGTAGCATGTACAAGCCAAGCTCTTCCCTAAAAAATAATGTGAATGTCTGCAACAATCACTAACCATTAAAATTTAATTTTTTTGTAATTAAACACGAATATATAAATTATATTTTCTTTACACCTAATATTTTCATTATATATACACGGGCATCGCTAGGCCATTTTTAAGGGGGCTTTAGCCCATCGTCCCCTTTATATTTATTTAAAGTATTTTTCATATTTTTTATGTCTGCCAGTGTCCAACAAAAAGCAGCAGTATTGTCAAATAATTAACAGATAAATATTTAATATTATTGGCACCCACACAGTTTATTCCATTGTCCAGCCTCATAGGTGTGTTGTTTATATTGCTAATCAATCTAAGTTTAAAGTTATATGCTGTTTTCTGGTTACATTTTTCTGATTGTGCCTGTACATAGAAAAAAGTTTATACGGTAAACACACATATATTCATATATATATATATATATATATATATGAATATATATATATATATATATATATATATATATATATATATATATATATATATATGTATATATATATATATATATGTATATATATGTATATATATATATATATATATATATATATATATATATATATATATGTATATATATATATATATACGTGCTAAATTAAATTCTTAAATCATCGTGTTCACTCATGCACTGAAAAAAAGAACTTGTAAGATTTATTTGATAAAATCCTCTTTACAATTTGCACACATAGATTTTAAGTAATTTTATTGCTCCAATAGTAAGTAAAACTCACCCGTAATTGTCAGGTAAAATCTACTTAATTAAATTAACAATCAAAGAAATCAAGTAAAAGTTACATAATTATATTTAATGCACAAATTAGATTTATTTAAAATAATCAAGTAAAGGTAATTCATTCCCAGATAACACACACGTCACAGAGATAATGCTCCGTAATGTATGTTACAATGACCAAATATGATAATAAATAAATAAACTACACTCTCAGCTAATAATAAAACAGATTCGTTAATTTTTTAAATAAAAAAAATACATTTAATAACAAGCAAACATTTGATTAATTTATACAAAAACGAGAAAACGAGATAACAGTAACTTACAAATGAGGTCTCAATTTGAAATGATGTACAAAACATAAACCACAAATAAGTATTAATCATAGAAACAAAATTAAACACCAACAGAAACGTTTTGTACTTTATGATTTTTAAATATGACCGTTAGATACGTTGGTCAGGAAACTCCTGAAGTCAGATGCAGACACACTTTCAGTCACAAACTGCTGTGAAAAAATACAGAGATAGATATTCAATTAACAAAAAATTAACAATATTTATACTTTGTTCCTCTCGCTTCACAACTCATGAGAACAGACCGAAACCATAACCGAACCGGAGATTAAGGAAAAAGTGAGAAGCAAGAGTCATGTTTGGAAAGATTAAGCATGCAAGGTCACAGGATGACTCTACTTCTTTTTATTGTCTGCAATGCGATTTAGACAAATTAGAGCAGCTGTCAATACTGTATGAACATATGTACAGGTTCTTTACAGTTGAAATTTAACTTGTAACTTATTAATAAAATTCGGATTCAGAAAAAAACGTTTATTGCTAGTACTCTTTTACCATTTAATGCTTTAACACACACGACTCAGTTTGTTCAGAAATGGCATCTCACTGGCGAGCCTTTGTCTGAACACGCTGTTTTCACGAGGGGTGGGGATAAGAAACACGATTTACTCGGTTTATTAATCTGCGTGCTCGGTTCATTATTATTTTATTCATTTATTTATTTATTTATTTACCACAGGACCCCTGGGGGGCTCCGTAGGTTCAGGTTTTTACACGAAAACGGTGTTTTGTGAATATCCACACTATTAAAAACTGAAATATTGCTAATTGTATGTCCTGAGATTAAGATGAACATTAATTGGGAGTCATGAAAGCGAAAATCACATCCAAAACAGAAAGGTAAACTTACCTCGAACACGACAATCTCCAGCTCCAGCCACGCCGTGTAGTACCTCCGTGATGATCCCCAACCGACTGATCCACAGCACGGGCACAGCGTCTCCAAACACGCATGCGCAGTTTAATTTGGACACATTTTCGGCTTCAGTAGACACATAATACTTCAGACTGAAACACGACTGCCCCCTACAGGTAATGAAGGGCATGTTCACAGCTTCCCGCACGCAGCCGCGCAAAGCCGCGGCAAGTCACGGGATCCCTTTTCTCGAAACGTGCGTCTTTAATGGCGACATCTGTATGTATGCTGATGTTTCTGTATGTTTGTTAAAAATTTATATTTTCTCAGGCAGTACTAGTCTGGCATTTCTAGTTTCCAGTGTGGCAACAACACTTGTGCTTTTTGATCCTTCAGGCGCTGAACAGAAGGGAAGATCAATATCGTTCTACGCTTTTTGTTGGTGTGCGGCATTTTGCGATGATCCCTAAATCATTGTTGTGCTGTAGAGAATAACAATGGTTAAGCTTTCAAACGTGTATAATTTAAGTGCTTAATTGAGAAAAAAGGCGGGAGTAGCTTAAGGACATTGCAGAGAGGAAATGTATGTGGGTATCTTATTTGCGGGTTTATTTACGCATCTATTGAAGCCATAGATGAGAATATGTGAATATAAAACTAAATTTAACGTGGTTACAAACCAGGTTAGTAGCATACTGTACATAGTGGGCATAATAATGTCACTGCATACATTTCTTACATGGACCACAAAAACCGAGCACAATCAGCCTAATCAACTAAAAATCCAGCCGAAAAGAAAACATGATGAAGCCTATCTTGCGCTTGGATTCATGGTGGAAATGGTGGGGGCAGAGGAGAGACCCATGTGTGTTTTATGTCTTAAACCGCTGGCAGCAGACCGCATGAGACCCAACAAATTAGGAAGACACTTAGAGACAACACACTCCAGTCACCTTAATAAGCGACTCGACTTCATCTGAATGAGTGGACAGCAAAGCACAAATGGCTTCATTCAAAGTTGCATATAGAATTGGGCAGTGCAAAAAAACTACAAATGATTGCTGAGTAGCTAATAAACATTGTCACGATTCTCTCCCTTAGTGAGTTTGTGTTGGCTGTGTGTGCGTGTCATGACTGCGGAGGCGAGCTGACGGTTAACAAAGTCCTTTTATTTATAATCAAACAAAACATAAGACACTCCAACACAAACTAATCAACTAAAGACAAATGCTAGACGCCTGACTGGAGTTCAGCCAGGCTATTTATAACAAACATAAACCTAATTATCAAATCAACTTCCCTCGGTTCAGGTGAGCTTCTACGTCACCTGACCGAGGTGTAAACTGGGAAATGAAGTCAAACTAAACAAAAACAAACTCCAACTGAAAACATACACGGGCATGAGGTGCCCTCTAGAGGTTAACCGTTACATTATCCCCCCTCCAAAAAATGCTCCTCCGGAGCATCACCGGAGGCCCCGGACACCCAACCCAATGTTCTACCTTTCGCCTCCTGACCAGGAGGCTGGGTGACGGGGCTGGAGACGCGCTCGGCGGCTGCAGAGCTGGAGACGCGCTCGGCGGCTGCAGAGCTGGAGACGCGCTCGGCGGCGGCAGAGCTGGAGAAGTGCTCGGCGCCTGCAGAGCTGGAAGCGTGCTCGTCGGCTGCAGAGCTGGAAGCGTGCTCGGCGGCTGCAGAGCTGGAAGCGTGCTCGACGACGGCGTGGGAGCGGTCACTGTGCTCGACGATGGCGTTGGAGCATGCAGTGCGCTCAACAGTGGCGTTGGAGCGTGCAGTGCGCTCGACAGCGGCGTTGGAGCGTGCAGTGCGCTCGTCGGCTCAACGTCGTCCTCAAAGCCAGGAGGCGGCGGCAGAACGGGTGCGTCGGACAGCGGCTGCTGACACGCTAGCTCGCTGTCATCGAAACCAGGAGGTGGCGGCAGAACGGGTGCGTCGGTTAGCGGCTGCTGACACGCTAACTCGCTGTCCTCGAAGCCGGAAGGCGGCAGCAGGACGGGTGCGTGGATCAGCGGCTGCTGACACGCTAGCGCGCTGTCCTCAAAGCCGGGAGGCGGCAGAAGAACGAATGCGTCGGTCAGCGGCTGCTGACACGCTAGCGCGCTGTCCTCAAAGCCGGGAGGCGGTGGCAGAATGGGTGCGTCGGTCAGCGGCTGCTGACACGCTAGCTCGCTGTCCTCGAAGCCGGAAGGTGGCGGCAGGACGGGTGCGTCGGACAGCGGCTGCTGACACGCTGGCTCGCTGCTGAGCGTTGGCGAGGGGGGAGAAAGCTCCGAGCCCACTTCACGGTTATCCCGGAAGTGAAGGATCATCAGCTGGAGCTCCTTTACCTGCTCCTGCATCTCTCGCACTCGCTCCGGCTCCGGAATCCACCACATGAGCTTTTCCTCTCTCTGCTGCTGCTCTGCCTGGGGTTGTCTTTCCCTCGCGTCACCGCCGTACTTGGGCTTCCTTGCCCTTCTCTTCCGGCCGGTGCGAGGAACCACGTGACCCCGTGCTGCGTCGCCTTTTAATGGCGTCCGCCGAATGGCGAGCCTGCAGCTCTCCCAGCTCTGTGGTGCCTCTGTCTCTCTCTCCTCGCTGCTCTCCCGCAATTGCTCCTGCTCTTCCAGCAAGCTGTACTCCCAGCTACGGTACATCTTCTCTTCGTCCTCAACCAGCCTGATGGAATTCCAGCCGCAGTACTCCTCCTCGCTGTCCCGCAGCCTGTTCGCCAGCTCGTGCGAGATGGTAACTGCGCCCCCCCCAAAAATTATCCAGGGAGGCATCCTCCGCCATGCCACTTGTTAGGTCTAGCATTCTGTCACGATTCTCTCCCTTAGTGAGTTTGCGTCGGCTGTGTGTGCGTGGCATGACAGCGGAGGCGAGCTGACGGTTAACAAAGTCCTTTTATTCATAATCAAACAAAACATAAGACACTCCAACACAAACTAATCAACTAAAGACAAATGCTAGACGCCTGACTGGAGTTCAGCCAGGCTATTTATAACAAACATAAACCTAATTATCAAATCAACTTCCCTCGGTTCAGGTGAGCTTCTACGTCACCTGACCGAGGTGTAAACTGGGAAATGAAGTCAAACTAAACAAAAACAAACTCCAACTGAAAACATACACGGGCGTTAGGCGCCCTCTAGGGGTTAACAGTTACAAACATGGAGTCAATTATGAAAAGATAAGTGACAACGTAAGCCTTTTATAACAATTGCACATGTATTTTATCTGTTTTTAACTTGGTGTTATTTGATCTTATTGGTTTAGAAATTGATATTTCAATAAATAGTAAACTTGGCCAATTTAGTTATTATTTTTTGAGAAGTGGGGCTTGAAAATTCGCCAACCCCCTTAAGTGGGGAATGACAGAAAATGTTTGAGAACCACTGGTAGCACGTTATTGCTAGCAGTAGCGGCGGTCCGCAGAGCAGGTATTCAGGAAAACTAATCGATGTTAAAGGATCAGCCAATAGGCGCGCAGGTCCAACCCACTGGCACTGATTGACAGAACGACTCCTTCTGCTGAAAAGTGCCATTATGAAATAAATAGGCCATTGGGAAAAACGGTATTTTTATAAAAATAAAAACTGACTTTGAAAACATGACATTTTGAAATAAAAACAGCTGGAATTAAATAAAATGCCTCTGCAATAATCTGTTATTGGGAAAAATAATGACCATGAAATATTTCATAATAATAAGTAAATTTATATAGCAGAGAGTAATATATTTCGCAATAATAAGCTTTTTTTCAAAATATGTTACATTATTTCACAATATCATTCTCATATTACATATCTGTGTCTTATTTATTCATAGTTATTTATTTCATCATGTCTTATTTATTTATTAAATTTTGAACACTTTGGAGTTCCATACAAATAAAGCCGAGAGTTACAGCATGAAAAAAAAGCCTTACACATTACCTATACAAGCTCTATAGAGATATGATTAAAATAATGCTTGTGAACAAAATCTTATAACTCCAATTCATAGCCAATTATATTACTCCAGAACTGCTCCAACAACATTGTGCTAATTTACACCTGCTTCTGAGATGAGGACAAAATGATGTGTAAAACTGACGACTGTTAATCTCACAGATTTAATTAAATTAAGTAGAATATGTAATTACTGTAGATTAACTTTCATATTTTTTGTTAATGTTTCGTTCTGAAATCGGTCTCTTTGTCTTCATGTCAGTCTTTCTGTAGAAATTTCATTTTTAAACCTGAAGAAACTGATGCGTCCAATTTGTAGATAATGTTTTACTCTTCGTTAGATTTATAATTCAGGAATGCGTATTTGGCACCCTGTCTCCTTAGCCCCCCACCCCCCACCCCGCGACCCTGTACACAGGATAGACGATGAGTGAGAGTGGGTGAGAATATCTAATGAGTGGATTATATTTGGGAAATGGGTGAGAATATTTAACAATAAATGATCAGCAAGTAACCTGATTTACACAAGACATGAATATTATTAATTCCTTCATTTTCTATACTCCTTATCCTGTGCACAGGGTCATGGGGAGGCTTGGAGCCTATCTCATGGAGACTTAGGGCACAATGCAGTGTATAACTTGGACTGGGTGCCAATCTATCATAGGGCCACATGGATATTAATTCTTGTAAATTTAAGATTTTTTTAATAATAATTTTTATTTCACATCATATCTTTTAGTTTAAGAGATTTGTTTTTCACCATGCTTGGATTTTGACTTAATCATGCAGCAATATACGGTAAATATACACACATCTGCTGAGAGAATCAGTATAATCATATTTAATTACATTGTTAATCAGAATAATAACATAATTTTACGAACACATCAGTTTTAAAGTAAGTCTTAAGTAAGGATAAAGATCTGCCGATGAGTGTGTCATTGTGTCTCTCTACAGGTTGTATAAGTGTGGTGTCTCAGTTGAAGGCTGTGCTGCTCTGACTTCAACTCTGAGATTAAACCCCTCACACCTGAGACACCTGGATCTGTCCTGGAATAAAGTAGGAGACTCAGGAGTGAAGTGTCTCTGTGCTGTACTGGAGAATCCTCACTGTAAACTGGAGACACTGAGGTAAGATCATCTCTCTGATAGTCACATGACCTGCTCCTCAGTAAGACACATTCTCTAATAGTGAGACTGAAGCAGAAGTTTGAGGTTCATCATCAATGTCCTGAGGAGGAAGATTGTTTCTTTTCACTGCACACTGATGATTTGTCACAGAGTCTTTGGGTCAGATGTACGTATGTGAGAAGCTGCAGAGCAAAACATGACTTGATGTGACTGCAGTGTGTCTGAAATTACTGTGAAATTTACTAAAACACTGTAACTAATCACACAAACTGCACCTGGGACACAAACTAAATGCCCTGTGTGTGAGCTGTAGGGTTTAAAAGCAGCAGGGAAATGCAAATGAGAAACATTTTATTGGTCTTAAAGCTGAAATATTTATTTTGTCAGTGAACATTCGTCTCCATCTAACTGCTAAAAACAGGGTTGCCAGATCGGTATCATAGAAGCAGTATTAAAACCATGCAGTCTTTATTAATACTTCTTTCATTGAGCTCTTAAATAGTCTTGTATTATTTCACATTTTCCACATAACATTCCCATGACATGTCTTTCATCTTATTTGACATAAATAAAGAATATTTATAAATAAACTCACTGACTCAAATACACTCATACAGTAACACAAAGCTGAAGTAATACTTAGAAGGCACCATCAGTTTTGGTTTTAATGCTGGTTCGTCGCCATGGTAATTTCTGACACAGATGTGGAGAGAGTGACAGAGATATGAATATTAATTGTTTTTAAATTTAAATATTTACACTTTACATCATATCTTTTAAATCATGATTGTTGTTTTTTTTTATCATTTTTCAGAATTTTCCTGTTAGTGCAACAGTATACTGTAAATATACACATTTACACATTTAGACATTGTATGATAATTTTTAATTACATTGTTAATTAGAATGAACAGGTGATGTCGTTCAGAATAATTATATAATTTTACAAACACATCAGCTTTAAAGTAAGTCTTATATGAAAATAATAATGAAAACAGACAGGTGCGCTCAGCTTGCTTTTAAAGCCTAGGGCTGATGTTTAATCAGATCCAGGTGTGCCGTGATGAACGCTGGGTGCGCAGAAAACTCCGGAGTGGAGTTAGGATTGCGGGGTGCTTGTTGGACAGAGGTGGCTCGTGACATTAAGTAAAATACAAAATAAACAGACATTAAACATTACTTAACCTTTAATTATGACAAGTTTCAGGCAATAAGAACACAGTGGAGAAAACAGAACACAGTATTACCAATTATTTCTTTTTTAATTTTCACTGAATTTCCACTTTTTTTGTTTCCAATAAGTCTTGAAGAACAAAAAAAAAAAGTCTTTTCTCCACTCACGCAAAAAAGTTTGGATCTGCTACCAGAAATTCACAAAATCGGCTACCAGAAATGCATGACCCCGGAAGAAACTGTTCTGCATGTCGAACAAAGTTTACAAAAGTTTTTCAAAAGTCCAAAATTCCCTAGCCTGGGCGTTCATATGGCCAGGGTCCACTGTATATTTAAGGTTTTGGCCAGGTGCCCTGTGTCACGTCTTGTTCTTTCGAGGTATATCCCATATGTAAAATGGGAGTTTTATGCCCCCATTCCATTAAGCCAAATTTGCTAAATATTGTTATTATTATTTGCAAATTAGATGTTAGTATCGGAAGGGAAGTTGGAAAATGTTCAAAAATTTCGTCATTAATTTTTTACATTAATGCCTCAGAAAGGCCTCAGTAACGCCTTGGTAACAATTCTTAAGCACCGTTATGGAGTCATTATTGATTTTTAAGCGTATCTATGGACTCGTTATTGGTTTTACCTGTTTGGCAGCATTTAGCAGCCAAACATCCTCATGTTAAATGTAGATGGAAGTAATGACACAATTACAATTGAAAAAATAAAATAATGTCAGATACACAATAGTAATGTTTAATGTAAAATGTCTGTGGTTTATTAATTTCTGTTATTTTCATAATAAAGTCTGATGATTTTTATTACTTAAGTATATGTGGTATAGCTGCCAACTTTTCAGAAAAAGCTTGGAGTAAGATTTTGTAAATGAAGGGCATTGTTTTTTTTGCACACACATACACCTTACCCTGCATGGCTCAGGTTCTGTATACATCTGTATTCTAGGAGGACAGAGAAAATTACAAAATCTGCATTGAGTTTAATCAAACACAACACACTGCATCACTGTTTATAAACGTCCTCTGATTTTCAACTGTTTTTACTTTCAGTAAACTTAATGTGTAAATATTTGTATGAACACTAAAAGAGTCAAAACCATAAGACATAAAGTAAAAATGTTTCCCAATGTGTCCCTGAATGAAAGGAGGCTCAAAATCAGTCAGTACCAGTCAGTATCTGGTGGCCACCAGCTGCTTGAAGTACTGCAGTGCATCTCCTCCTCATGGACTGGACCAGATTTGTCAGTTCTTGCTGTGAGATGGAGGGATTGTGTGTTCCTGGTGTGACTCGGGCAGTTGTTGTGGCCATCCTGTACCTGTCACGCAGGTGTGATATTCTGATGTACCCATCCTGTGCAGGTGTTGTTACACATGGTCTTCCACTGCGAGGATGATCAGCTGTCCTTCCTGTCTCCCTGTAGCGCCGTCTTAGGCGTCTCACGGTTCGGACATGGCGATTTATTGCCCTAGCCACATCAGCAGTCCTCATGCCTCCCTGCAGCATGCCTAATGCACGTTCACGCAGATGAGTAGCGACCCTGGGCATCTTTCTTTGCGTGTTTTTCACAGTCGGTAGACAAGTCTCTTTTTTGTCCTGCGCTTTTAGGACTGTGACCTTAAATGCCTACTTTCTGTAAGCTGTTAAGGTCTTAACGACCATTCCACAGGTGCATGTTAATTAATTGATTATGGTTAATTGAACATGCACGGAAAACATTGTTTAAACCCTTTACAATGAAGATCTGTAAAGTTATTTGGATTTTTACAACGTTATTGTTGAAATACACAGTCCTGAAAAAGGGACGTTTCTTTTTTTGCTGAGTATATTTACGAGAACATTAACCGGTTTAATCCCAAATTTTTTAATAAAATTTCATTACATGGGTTTTACTCCTGAGACCTTCCTAATGCAAAAACATTGTGTATTTTTTTTTTATTTATTTTGATTAAGTTGGTAAAATTTTAAGTTTTATGTTCGGTCACAATTGTGACCAACGGGAAACAACATAGTCCTTTTTTGGAAAAATTCATATAAATTGGTCAATAAAGTGTATTTGCACACTTGAAATCTTAAAATGAATTGAGTAATTACAGTGCCCATTAGGCACACAATAATAAGTTATGGTTAAGTTTTTTTGATCATAACTTTATTATTGTGCATATAACAAAAACGTTGCTATTGGTTATAATACCCCAATGAATACATCAGCATAAACAGGAGACACACTTTCACATGGTGGTCAATTTAAGCCGTTTAATATTTTTCATTTATCCTGTAGATAAATCATAACATAATCACTCTTACTTAACAGCAGGGACCCCCTGAACACACACCATGCCCTTTTTAACTGTTATCCCCATCCACTGCAACATAACCCTACCAACAAACCCACACACTCAGCTGTGACTTCAACAGACCTGTAACATAGTCTTTTCAAAACTTATCTTGGAAATAACTCATAACACTTATAAAATGCAAAAAAAAAACATTCAATGAGTCGTCATTTTTTCTTTGTCTTTTAATTTCATCCTACATGAAAAAGTTGAAAGCATTCAATATGGAGAGGCACACCACACTTTTTACATCCATACACAGTGCGCTTGTCACACCATCTGCATCTGCGGAAACGGTTTCCTGTGTTTTCAGGCCAGTGATCTTTTCCATTGTCATTTTTGCAGACTGACAGTCTCATAGCTGATGGTCTTCCTTGGGTAAGGGCTGGTTTGCCAAATTTTGTTAAGAGACCCATTGCCACACGTTGCTGAAAGGCCAAGAGATCATATTCACTCCCCATCACATCTCTGAAGAACAGCCAGCTGTTGACCACTGCGCTATGAAGGGTCCAAGAAAAGATTGGCCACCACCATTTTTTCGACCTTATTATTGACATGTATCTGGACACATTCAGATCATGCAGATCGACTCCCCCCATATTTTGGTTGTACTCGAAGACACATGTGGGTTGTAGAACTTTGTCATAGCCTTTTTTTCCCTTATTCCACCTGTTGACAGGAACCACAGAAAACATCTTTCCAGAATTTGATGCTATGGTCACCACATTGTTGTCTTTCCACCTTACTAGCAGCTTCTCTTTCTCAGTGAGGATCTCTGTTGTTCCACGAGGCTCTTTATGGAATTGCTTAACATCAGTGAATGGAACATTGTGTAGACGACACTGCCTGAGTGTGCCAAGGCACCCATAACCCCGCTGTGTCATCTCATCAAGAAGACTGAGAGATGTAAACAGGTTGTCATGCACAAAGTGGCACCCAGGAGGTACCTCAGCCTGTTCAGCATGTAGATGCGGTCATGTCAATTCCGTAGTTTTGACGCGTAGCTTTGGTTGGATCATTTACTCACAAGTACGGAAGTCCGATGATTTCTTTGTCTTGGTATTTTATTTTCAGCATCAAAGATTCAACACTTCATACAGTTGTCTTGAGTAAATCCACTGTGGTTACAACACCTGTTGCTGTATCTTGTAAATTTCTGACTTTTACAACAAGCTATGTTATATCTATCTCATTGCGTTCAGCTCACGCATCTAACAACACTTTCGTTGTATATATCTGCTTACGGGTAGCTCTCGGTCAAAAGCTTGTCTTTCCGTAGCCTTCCGCATCTAAACTGAATTTTCTATCATGCGATAGTCATACAAATACATGTCATAGTGGAGTGACATCACAGACCAACTTACGATTGTCAAAATGGATGCATAACTAGCAAATTTAAAGCTTACGGCTTATGTAATAAACTTAATGCTTAATGCTTTACTAATGAACAGAATAAGATAGAATGAATGAAATAAAACAGATAAAATAAGTAAACACAACAACAAATTCTGCAGATCCATCTTACATAACAAATGTGATATGGCTCTTACACAGCAAGACCCAGGACAACACTTGGGCCTTGTCCAAGGCCTGTATCAGGAAGGTGAGTGTGCCCTCCACAGTAAGGCTCCATATGGTACATGTACCCTGTAGATGATGCAAGACTCCACAGCTTATAGAATCCAAATCGTATTGGCTTCCCCTTGATAAACTGCTTGCAACTGTGCCTGCCATAATAAGGGACCATACTTTCATCAACTGTCAGCCATTTTGAGTATGGCATAACTTTGAAAGATTCATTTAGTGCAGTGAATATGGGTCGCACTTTGTAGAAAGGGTCATTTGTAGCCCTTGAGTTATCCACCATGTGAATTGAAGCCATTATGTCATCAAACCTATTCCTTCTCACTGCATTGGAGATGGATTCGTTGTAGACATCAGGGTCTAATGACAACAGCTGGTTGTCATCTCCTTGAAATGTCACCTCTGCTATCCCATTTAGCAGCCTTGCTGGAAAATGGTGTGCTTCTCCCAAATATTCCTGATCTGAACCGTCACTATCACAATCACTTTCCACTGCATCTCTCTCAAGTGTAGGGATAACAGTAATGCTACAAACAGCATGTCGGGGGGGGGGGGGGGGTTCTAAGTCTAGGAGGTCCTAGACATCTGATAATTTTAAACTGGATGAAAAAAAGTCAAAAAGCCAACATTAACTTATGTTTATTGCCAAAACATGTGTACTGCATTCAATATGCAAGTAATACAGTGTACTATACTAGCGATCACAATTGTGACCGTTAGCATACATGTTCCTCTCCTAAGCAAAAATATATAAAGAGGAGTGTAATTCTCAATATATATCAGCAGTAGACCCCTTCAAGAGTATATGCACAAAACATGATAGTGTTTTCTGTAAATTAAGATATTTTAATTACCTTCTTTTGTACAGCTCTGAGGAAGACATTCCTCTTAGAAGAAGAAGAAGAATATTCAATTATTGTCACATGTACTTTTTACAGTACAGCGAAATTTCTTCTTCGCATATCCCAATTAGGAAACTGGGGTCAGAGCGCAGGGTCAGCCAGCTTACAGCGCCCCTGGAGCAGATAGGGTTAAGGGCCTTGCTCAAGGGCTCAACAGTGGCAACTTGCCGATGCTGGGGTTCAAACCCCCGACCTTCCGATCAGTAACCCAGAAACCCACAGCCTTAACCGATTGAGCCACCACTGCCCTACTATCTTTAAGCAGAGCTCCGCTGTGGAGGATTGGGGGGTCAGACGGCTGACGGCTGGACTTTTAACTCTTAGCAGGTGCAAGCAGGAAATAAGGTGATCTTGTAACGGTTAACCGCTAGATGGCGCCAGAGCGCCATTTATAGTTGTGTTGGATTTCAGTTGTAGTTTGTTTTTTCGTTCAGTTTTCACTTCATTTCCCGGTTTGCACCTCGGTCAGGTGACGTAGAAGATCACCTGAACCGAGGGAAGTTAATTTGATTAGTGTGTTTGTTTTGCTATAAATAGCCTGGCTGGACTCCAGTCAGGTGTCTGGCAACCGTTCATCTTACGTTAATCTGTGTTGGAGTGTTTATGTTTTGTTTGATTTAAAAAATAAAGAACTTTGTTAACCGTCAGCTTGCCTCCGCGATCATGCCTCGCAACCACGGCCGACACAGACACAGAAGTATAGTAGTGAAACGTGACAGATTGCCAGACCTACCAAGAGGCATGGCGGAGGATCCCCTCCTGAAGTTTTTTGGGGGGGGGCGCAGTGGCCATCTTGCCCGAGCTGGCGAACTGGCGAGAGAGAGAGAGAGACACCACAAAGCTGGGAGGGCTGCAAGCTCGCCATTCGGCGGACGCCATTCAGGGGCGACGCGGCACGGGGTCACGTGGTTCCCCGCACTGGCCGGAAGAGAAGGGCGAGGAAGCCCAAGTACGGCGGTGACGAGGGGGAAAGAAAACCCCAGGCAGAGCAGCAGCAAAGAGAGGAGGAGCTCATGTGGTGGATTCCGGAGCCGGAGCGGGTGAGTGAAATGCTGGAGCATGTAAAGGAGCTCCAGCAGATGATCCTCCACTTCCAGGAAAACCGCGAAGCGGGCTCGGAGCTTTCTCCTCCCTCGCCAACACTCAGCAGCGAGCTAGCGTGTCAGCAGCCGCTGCCCGACGCACCGCCGCCTTCCAGCTTCGAGGACAGCGAGCCAGCATGTCAGCAGCTGCTGGCCGACGCACCCGTTTTACCGCCGCCTTCCAGCTTCGAGGACAGCGAGCCAGCGTATCTACAGCTGCTGTCCGACGCACCCGTCTTACCGCCGCCTTTCGGCTTTGAGGACAGCGAGCCAGCGTATCTACAGCTGCTGTCCGACGCACCCGTCTTACCACCGCCTCCCGGCTTTGAGAACGACGTTGAACCGTCGTTGAGCGCCGTGCACGCTCCAACGCTGCAGGAGAGCGCCGTGCACGCTCCAACGCTGCAGGAGAGCGCCGTGCACGCTCCAGCGCTGCAGGCGAGCTCCGTGCACGCTCCCACGCTGCAGGCGAGCGCCGTGCACGCTCCCACGCTGCAGGCGAGCGCCGTGCACGCTCCAACGCTGCAGGCGAGCGCCGTGCACGCTCCAGCGCCACCTCCCGGCTTCGAGGACAGCGAGCTAGCATGTCAGCAGCCGCTGTCCCACGCACATGTTCTGACGCCACCTCCCGGCTTTGAGACCGCTCCCACGCCGTCTACGAGCGCAGTGACCGCTCCCACGCCGTCTACGAGCGCCGTGCACGCTCCAATGCTGCAGGAGAGCGCCGTGCACGCTCCAACGCTGCAGGAGAGCGCCGTGCACGCTCCAACGCTGCAGGAGAGCGCCGTGCACGCTCCAACGCTGCAGGAGAGCGCCGTGCACGCTCCCACGCTGCAGGCGAGCTCCGTGCACGCTCCCACGCTGCAGGCGAGCGCCGTGCACGCTCCAACGCTGCAGGCGAGCGCCGTGCACGCTCCAACGCCACCTCCCGGCTTCGAGGACAGCGAGCTAGCATGTCAGCAGCCGCTGTCCCACGCACATGTTCTGACGCCACCTCCCGGCTTTGAGACCGCTCCCACGCCGTCTACGAGCGCAGTGACCGCTCCCACGCCGTCTACGAGCGCAGTGACCGCTCCCACGCCGTCTACGAGCGCAGTGACCGCTCCCACGCCGTCTACGAGCGCAGTGACCGCTCCCACGCTGTCTACGAGCGCAGTGACCGCTCCCACGCCGTCTACGAGCGCAGTGACCGCTCCAACGCCTGCGTCGAGCGCAGTGACCGCTCCAACGCCTGCGTCGAGCGCTTCTCCAGCCCTGCCGCCGCCGAGCGCTTCTCCAGCTCTGCCGCCGCCGAGCACGCTTCCAGCTCTGCCGCCGCCGAGCACGCTTCCAGCTCTGCCGCCGCCGAGCACGCTTCTAGCTCTGCAGCCGCCGAGCACTTCTCCAGCTCTGCCGCCGCCGAGCACGCTTCCAGCTCTGCAGCAGCCGAGCGCTTCTCCAGCTCTGCAGCAGCCGAGCGCTTCTCCAGCTCAGCAGCAGCCGAGCGCTTCTCCAGCCCTGCCGCCGCCGAGCGCTTCTCCAGCCCTGCCGCCGCCGAGCGCTTCTCCAGCTCTGCCGCCGCCGAGCGCTTCTCCAGCACTGCAGCCGCCGAGCGCTTCTCCAGCTCTGCAGCCGCCGAGCGCTTCTCCAGCTCAGCAGCCGCCGAGCATGCTTCCAGCTCTGCAGCCGCCGAGCACGCTTCCAGCCCAGCAGCCGCAGAGCATGCCTCCAGCCCCGTCACCCAGCCTCCTGGATAGGAGGCTAGAGGTAGAACATTGGGTTGGGTGTCCGGGGCCTCCGGCGATGCTCCGGAGGAGCATTTTTGGGAGGGGGGGTAATGTAACGGTTAACCGCTAGATGGCGCCAGAGCGCCATTTATAGTTGTGTTGGATTTCAGTTGTAGTTTGTTTTTCGTTCAGTTTTCACTTCATTTCCCGGTTTGCACCTCGGTCAGGTGACGTAGAAGATCACCTGAACCGAGGGAAGTTAATTTGATTAGTGTGTTTGTTTTGCTATAAATAGCCTGGCTGGACTCCAGTCAGGTGTCTGGCAACCGTTCATCTTACGTTAATCTGTGTTGGAGTGTTTATGTTTTGTTTGATTTAAAAAATAAAGAACTTTGTTAACCGTCAGCTTGCCTCCGCGATCATGCCTCGCAACCACGGCCGACACAGACACAGAAGTATAGTAGTGAAACGTGACAGATCTGGCCAGTTGACTGTAATAATCTAGTAATCTAGTTTACACAGACATGAATATTATTCATTCCTTCATCTTCTATACTCCTTATGCTGTGTATGATCTGTGATAAAGAGTGTGTCATTGTGTCTCTCTACAGGTTGCAGTTGTGTGGTGTCTCAGATGAAGGCTGTGCTGCTCTGACTTCAGCTCTGAGATTAAACCCCTCACACCTGACAGAACTGAATCTGTCTGATAATAAAATAGGAGACTCAGGAAAGAAGCTGATTTCTGCTCTTAAGGATGATGAACATTACAAACTACAGACTCTGTCGTTATATAACTGATGAAAAAAAAAAACCTAACCATTTAATTAATTCACCATTAATTTACACATTTCTGTGTAGTCCCAGTAATATAAGATTAGCAGGTTAGAAGTCTTATAACTGTCTTTTCTTTTTCTTTTTCCATCAATAAACTAATGCCTTAATGTTTTTGTGTTCAGTAAAGTTGATTTGAAATCATGTGAAGTCAGAAAACAGGGAGTCAGACAGAGTCTACAAAATGTCACAAATGAGTGCATGAGAGTGATTGTAAATGAACAGCTCGTCTCGTTGTGACACCCTGCTGTCTCTGACTTCATACTGCTGCTTTTGTCTGAACAAGATCATCTCTGCTTTTCCCTGTTTCTGGAAGCAAACTTCATTCTCCACTTTTCTGCTACAGATATTGTATTGAAGCCGCCACTTTCCTCACTCTGACACTTCTTCCAGCACCCGACCTCCACACCGTGTCTTCTGTCATTCCTGTCAAATTCACCTCCGCTTCTTCTTAAAGTCTGCACTTAAATATAAATGTAGAACAAGAGCTAAATGACTCAGTAGTGGTGATGATTTAAAAAGCTCCAAAGCCTGTGATTGGATAAGAGCAGTGATGTGATGAGGAAATATCTGCTCATGTTCCTGTTATAACACAGATGTTACTAAGAATGAAGAAATGTTGAAGGATTAATTATAAACAGGAGATGATGATGTTTCCCTTGAAGGAGACATGATTACATGCTGGAAATCAATAAAGTACCACAGTTCATGGTTATTAATAAAAAATATATACGTATATTTTTTATATTCAGTGTGTGATGAACATCTTTGTGTGATGAAGACTCCGGTGTTCCTGCGTCTCCATGTTGGTGATAGAGAACATGCTGATAAACACATCATTCATTTAGTTATAACACATTAAACAGACTCAGAGACGTGAGAAGTGTGTGTTCATCGTGCACAGTGAATCACAGACTGAGTGACCACAGACAAGTGGAGAGACACAAGTCATCAAATCTGCCAGTTCTGTTATGAAATATATGATTATATATGATAATATATAAACATCAGCCATGTTGTGGTCGATGCGCGTCCAAACACATTCATGGACCAAAATTAACTGTTGTATGATGCAGGTTTGATGGGTCATGTGATTATTCTGTGTTTATTATTAGTATTTTTTTAATACTCTGTTATGTTTTTATTTTTCCTATGCATATTGTTGCTGTGTGCCCGAAGTCTCCTGGGATAGGCTCCAGGTCCCCCGTGACCCTGAACACAGGATTAAGCGGTATAGAAAATGAATGAATGAACGAATGAATATTGTTGCTGTTTTGTTGGCCTCACAATTAAAATTATATTGTATTTAACTGCTTACAGCATCCATAATTGAATCAAATAAATAAAGAAAATAATGCCATACATGTCATTGTTTTTTGTTTAAAATGACTTAAATATGTAACATAAATTTTGTAGCAATATGTTTGTAACAGTTCTTTAAAGATGTTTTATGTTTAAAAACAAAATATTGTTACAATACACTTAAAAACAATTCATTGATTAAATGTAATTTACTTAATTAAATTTTCTATGTAAAAATATCACATTAGATGTAACGCCACTTCTTCTTTTAACAGATAATAAAGTTGACAGGAGAGTTGTGGTTCTGTGTCGTTCATATCACTACAGCCTGTTTATCCACGTTGCATGTGGACGTGGGTCTGTTGGGGTTAGCAGGAGGGGTTAGCACCTCTGTGTTCTCTTCTCCCAGGTTCACAGGTTCTGGAACACGTTTGCAGTGGCTGGAGTGGATCCACTTCACACTTTCTGCTACAGTACCTTCACTGCTGTCTGTGTCACTAGGAGCACCTGGAACGGTTCCGATCACCTCCTGGCCTTCCGGTTCTTTCTCCTGAGGTCTTTCACCACCATTCAGGCTTCAGGTCATGCAACTTTCCCTCTGCTGGTTGTGGCAAGACCCCCTTCACTTGGGCCTGTACTCGAGAGTTTTGCACAATAACATTTCAACCTCACAATGTACTGTTACATTTTTAGCCACAGCTTTTAGTCCAGTTCCAGTATTTGATGGTCTACCAAACAGAATTTTAAATGTTTTCTCTCTCCTGCACTCATATACATTAACACTATGGGTAGTGTCTTGGTCCATGACATTCCTATTTCATCACAACATTTTGTAAGGGTTAACCGTAGAAGGCGATAAATGCCCTCTTTTGGTTTGTGTTTTGTTATGTTTTTGTTTGGAGTTTTAGTTTGAGTTGGACTTCATGTCCCAGACTGCAACTCGGTCAGGTGAGGTAAGTAACCACCTGAGCCGAGGAAAGTAATTAAGTAATTGTGTATAAATAGCCCGACCGAAGTTCAGTCAGGCGTCTAGCATTAGTTATTGTTATGTTTTGTAGTGTTGGTTATGTTTTGTATGAACAAGATATATTAATGGTTACTAGGAGCTCTGAGAGAAGAGTCTTTGGTTTTTGGTTTGTTTCAGCCATTTAAAGTATCACAAATAAAGAACTTATTCTTGATTCGAATAAGCTGCCTTCTGCGATTATACCACGCACTTACCGACAGAGGACAGTGAAACATGACACATTTTGCCAACTTCTTTACTGTTTTATTTTCTCTCTCTACTGCACCTCCACTAGCTCGATGATATACAGCATGTTGTCGTAAGTCTATTCACAGATATTCTATTCGTGTCTGGTTCATAAATGTCAGTGAACTAACCCGGAGTTGACCAGAAGACTTTGCTTTAGCAGTTAGCCCGTGTAGCGTGGATGGTAAACCCAAACGCGGAAGCAAGTGAGAAGGCAGGATAACCACGCGATTTAATCTAAGGACTCTCACAACAACGGAGCAAGGGAAAAACACAAATTTAACCCGCGTCCTATAAACACACACTCTAGACAGAAAGATAACCCAAGATAGTGAGTACTCACGATTTGGAAGCGATACGAGCTGATCCGAGATGGGCAAAACTCAATGACTGAGTGAGGTGGGACGCCATCTTGTCTCCTTTTATGCTTCCTGCTTTTGCGAGCTGGCTACTTCCGGGTCCTTGTGCCGGTCGCGACGCGAGTGTGTGTGACAATAAAAGGTGTTCCCTAGCAAGGCTACACTCGATGCTGCGTGAAAACGCTATGGGAACCAGTTTGTCGCGTTGCCGGTCGTTGAAGCATGCTGTGAAAACACGCCAAAGTTTTTGGCTATATATAACCTCGACAGGTGACGTCATCTGATTAGATGTAGGTGGAGGTTATAAAAACAGGTGAGCCGGCAACGACCTCAGATCATTTGTCTTCAGAGCCTAGTTGTGAAGCGTGCTTGTGATAAACCAGCAAAATAAGAAGGTGTTTAACTCACCGATTTGACGAGTTTAATCCCTCCGTGTGTGATAATCCATATCGGAGTGCGATCTCTACACTGCTCCGACTAGTGCTGCGCGCGCCGCGCATTCCGTGAGAAGCTGCGAGCCGCCGCGCGTTCCTGGCTTAAAACTCGTGCATCTGACAGAGCTGCGGCAGACGGAGGTAAGAAAACTCCTTTCTTCCGCGTTGTCATCACGAGGATTTCTCTCTTTTTTACCGGAGATGAAAATAGCCTTAAGCACTAAAACAAGCAGTAGACGGCAGCTTCTGTCGGGTGGCCGGGGGGCGGAGCCTCAATGACGCTCTCTCCCCCCCCCCCCACCCCCTCTCAGCTCTCTTCATATGAGTTAAACCTTTCATGGAGTAGGCTGTATTCATGCTGTGTTTTTCATGCCATCGACTTATTTGTTTATTTAAATATAGTCGATATGGAAACGCGGGATTGTATGATGACGCCCAGATAGCAGAGACGCTTCACAGGCTATCTCTCTCCTGGGACATCATCCTCCCTGGTAAGCTTATACTTCCTTTCTAGCTGTGTAGACTTTTATCTGCCCTAGAGGGAAAAGCTTTTCAGGCAGTGGGTCAGCTTGGTGCTCCACTGCACACAGGAGGTCAGACTGATTTAAAAAAAATATATATATATGTATGTACAGTATATATGTATATATATATATATATATATATATATATATATATATATATATATATATATATATATATATATGTGTATATGTGTGTATATATATATATATATATATGTATATACACATGTGTGTGTATAAAATAAAATAAATGGGGGTGGCCCCCCCAATAGGGAAAGGCACCCAGAATTCCTTTTTAACGAATATGTGTTCTCCCTGGCACCCCCAGGAGGTCGGTGTTTTGCTCCGCCACCACTGGTGTTCGGGCAACACCAGTCTCCAATAGGCTGTTAGTTCTTCGGTTTTTCCTGCCATGCTTCAGGATGCCGAACATCTAACATCCTCCCCCCCGTTTAACCAAGCTGCCGAAACTTTTGCCCTTTTATGAGAAACTGGCAGCGTGGAAGCTACTGCCAAGTATATCTCCTTGGGTACTAAGCACTGGAGAGAGGAACTACAGGATTCAGTTCTCACTTCACCTTCTGTGTTTTCAATGGCGTGGCCTCCACTTCCATGAAACCAGAAAGTGCGCATCTGCTGACAGGCTGCCGGGGAAGGGGGCCATGGAACATGTTCCCCCACCAGACAGTGAGTCAGGCTACTACAGTCGGTATTCTTGGTTCCCAAGAGGAACGGGGGCTGCGTCCAATATTTCAGATTCTGCGGGCTCTCCCGCTACCTGAAAATCAATGAATACAGTTCAGTTCTTGACTGTAAAGGTGATTGCTCTCAACCCTACCAAGCGATTGTTTCTGACAATCGATTTAAGGACGCTTACTTTCATACAGAAACATTGCCACAACACAGGGAGATCCTGAGGTTCGCTTTCGGGGGCGAAGCTTACCAGTATCGGGTCCTTCCATTGGTCTAGCTCACCCGCACACATACAAAATGCACGGATTTAGCCCTGGCTCTTACGGGAGTCCCAGGGCATCCGGTGGCTAGTGCTTCGACATCAGCATGTCGTCCTAGCTCATCTCTGTTCTCAGGACTGGGACCCAACGCCACGAAAGCGTGCTCTTTCCTGTGCAGAGGACAACACATTGGGTGCTATATGGGATTCGGTCGTAAGCGGGCACAGCTGTCTCCCGCTCATATCGAACCCATTCTCAACACCCTCAAGGAAAACAAGCTAGACCAGAAAGTGACCATCACTTTCAGACATCCTAGCTCTCATGGCAGCTGTATCCACGGTGACACCTTTGGACCTTCTGCACATGAGAGCATTCTAAGTTGTGGCTAAGAACCAGGGGATATCACTAGGGCCAATCCCCAATATGGGTTACGCGCCAGGTGCTTCGTACCCTTTCTACGTGGTTCAGACCCCGGTCTCTACTCTGGGTCCCACTCTAAGTTCATCTTGTCGTCACTGAGGCTAATGACAGATGCTTCCCTCATAGGCTGGGGTGCGGTCTCTGATGACTGTCCAGCCCAAGGGAGCTGGAGAGGCTATCTTCTCGCATGGCACAGCAATTGCCTCGAAATGATGGCTCTATTTCTGGCCCTAAAGCACTTCCTCCAGCAGTTGAGAGGCTGCCATGTCCTAGTGCGGGGGACAACACTATGGCAGTCTCATATGTTATCGCCAGGGCGGACTGTGCTCGTGCCGCTAACAGCTAGCGCACCAGGTTCCTGTCCCTCAGAGCGATTTACATTCCAGCATGGATGCGGGAGCAGTAGTACTGTCCAGTCTATCTCTGACACACGGGGAATGGTAACCCCACTCCGAAGTAGTCAGGGAGAGATTTTCATGTAGCAAGGCGGACCTCTTGCCTTCTAAGATATGCTTCGCCTTTTACTGCTCTTCAGATTTACGTCCACCGCATCAGCTAGTGGCGTAGGTCAGAGCAGCTTCTACATGTTTTGGATGAGAGATGCTATTGCCTTCTCCTATGAGGCGCGTGGGTTCACTTCGCCTCTGGGAATCAGGGCTCTTTCAACCCTGGGGATTGCTTCATCTATTGCATTAGCAAGAGGAATTCCCCTGCAGCAAGTATATGCTAAGCAGGTAAACCCAGTCCACTGCCGAACTGTTTCAGTGCTGGAGTTTCCCTCCTCGGGTCTGTGCCCTAGTACTCTCAGGACGTACGTGACTGCATCCTCTGTCAACTATCTTTAGAAAGCTCCATAAGCCCAACAGGCACCCTATTGCTCTTGAAGCCTTCTGTCCTCCGCGCTTACAGCTTCGGAGCAGGAGAGACTTCACTTGCTGTGTCCAGCTTGTGCTCTTCAGATCTACGTCCACCACATCAGCTAGTGGTGTAGGTCAGAGCAGTTTCTACATGTTCTGGATGAGACATGCTATTGCCCTCTCCTATGAGGCGCATGGCCTAACTTCGCCTCTAGGAATCAGGGCTCTTTCAGCCAAAGGGATTGCCTCATCTATTGCACTAGCAAGAGGTATTCCCCTGCAGCAAGTGTCTGCTAAGCAGGTAAACCCAGTCCACTGCCGAATTGTTTCAGTGCTGGAGTTTCCCTCCTCCCAACAGGCACCCTATTGCTCTTGAAGCCTTCTGTCCTCCGCGCTTACAGCTTCGGAGCAGGAGAGACTTCACTTGCTGTGTCCAGCTTGTGCTCTTCAGATCTACGTCCACCGCATCAGCTAGTGGCGTAGGTCAGATGCTATTGCCCTCTCCTATGAGGCGCGTGGGCTCACTTCGCCTCTAGGAATCAGGGCTCATTCAACGAGGGGATCGCCTCAGCTATTGGATTAGCAAGAGGTATTCCCCTGCAACAAGTGTGTGCCAAGCAGGTAGACCCAGTCCACTGCCAAAATGTTTCAGTGCTGGAGCTTCTGCAGTAAAAGCTTGTCCTTGGGCTTGTGCCCTAGTACCCTCAGGATTTTCTTAGCTGCATTGTTTGAAGCCTTCTGTCCTCCGCCTTTTACAGCTTCGGAGCAGGAGAAACTTCACTTACTATCCAGTATGTGCTCTTCAGATTCACGTCCACCGCATCAGCTAGTGGCGTAAGTCAGAGCGCCACTATACTGGGTGAGAGATGCATATTGCCCTCTCCTATGAGGCGCGTGGGTTCACTTCGCCTCTGGGAAGCAGGGCTCACCCAACCAGGGTGATCATCCCAGTCTCACCAGCAGGAGGTATCCCCTGCAGTAATTGTGTGGCGCGAAGGGTTGGTTCCTCCCCGCACACATTTCTTACATTTATAAATCTGGATGTTCATGCTACTCCAGGCTCACTGCCCCCGAGTTAGCTGCCCAGGCATAGCTCTGAGACCTTCTTGGCTTTGTGCGCACACGCTACACAACCTTGGGGTCCAGACACCTGTAGTGCGGCGGCGTTGGTATTCTCGTTCCCATAGCGTTTTCACGCAGCATCGAGTGTAGCCTTGCTAGGGAACGTCTCGGGTTACATTTCTGTAACCCTGTTCCCTGAAAGGCGGGAACGAGATGCTGCATCTCAATGCCGCACTACCACGTGACCGGACGGCTGTTCAGACAAATTAATCTGAGGTCGTTGCCGGCTCACCTGTTTTTATAACCTCCACCTACATCTAATCAGATGACGTCACCTGTCGAGGTTATATATAGCCAAAAACTTTGGCGTGTTTTCACAGCATGCTTCAACGACCGGCAACGCGACAAACTGGTTCCCATAGCGTTTTCACGCAGCATCTCGTTCCCGCCTTTCAGGGAACAGGGTTACAGAAATGTAACCCGAGACGTTTTATTGCCAGTACTAATTTTTTCAGGGAATACCCACCGTGGGATTATCTCAGAAACCAACTCTTTCACTACTGCACTAGTATCTGTTTTGGTTGTAACAAGTGCTTCCAACCATTTGTAAAATGTATCAAATAATACCAATGTGTGTGTGCCCTGCGATGGATTGGCACCCTGTCCAGGGTGTACCCCGCCTAGTGCCCTAAGTCTCCTGGGATAGGAAAAATATATCCTAACCACCTTTCGTCAAACTCGATTTTGACAGTTATATTGCCCCCTTAAGTGCTTTTTTATGACTGTAAGAGCTATATCGTACTTGTTATGAATTTGTTGTTGTGTTTATTTTATTTTATTTGTTGTTATTTATTTGTTCATTTATTCTATCTTGTTCTATTCATTAGTAAAGCATTAAGCATTAAGTTTGTTACATAAGCCATAAGCTTTATATTTCTTAGTCATCCATCCATTTTGACAATCGTAGGTTGGTCTGTGATGTCATTCCACTATTACATGCATTTATATGACTGTCATATGATAGCGAGTTCAGTTTAAATGCGGACGGCTACGGAAACACAAGCTTTTGACCGTCAGCTAACGGGTGTAGCGATGTTTATGCATTAGACATTTATTTATTTATATACGTATTTATTTATATACGTATTTATTCATTTATATACGTATTCATTTATATATACGTATTTATTTATATACGTATTTATTTATTTATTGTAAGAATTTGGTCAGTGTGTTTTATTTGAAAATATGCTTGGTAAGGGGACTCATTTCAAGGTGTTTGTGCTTAACTATTAAGACAATGGGAGAATGTATTTATTATTATCCAGGGGCGAACAGTGAAGCATTTATTCACTCTGGTAAAAACATGGAGCATTTTGAATGACGGAGGACTGTTGAAAGTTTTTAAGTTACTTAAAGAGAAGAAGAATAAACGTTACCAGGGGGCGAGAGCCCCAGAGTCGTTGAAGAAGATGAAGAAACGAGTAAAATGTTGTTGCGAGAAAAAAATAAATCCAAGAGACAAAAGCGAGGTCCGCGCGCGTATGAGTTTGTCCGATGTCAAGAGCGTATAGCGCATGAGTAGCAAAGTCTTGTCTGGTACGGAATGCGCTCAGAGTTTGTCAAACGACTATGAATCACGAATGAATCAAAGGGGTTTTCCCTCGGAAGTCGTGATTGGAGGGATCAGTTCGTGACGCGACGCAGTCTGCTCTTCTAACTCCACCTCTTCAGTTTTTAGAAATATTAATCTAAAAGCGATTGTTTTATACGTATAAAATAAAAAATATTTAAGTTTTGAAATTAATTTATGTTATAAAATAAAAATGAGCTAAAAAGGATGCCTGAAGTTGTTCGTAATAACAGCGGGGGGGGGGGGGGGGGGGGGAATATATACGTTCAGGTATAGGTAAAAACAGGCCTAACTGTTTTGCTACGCTTGGGTATAGGTAAAAAACAGGCCTAAATCTTCTTACCTTTACTTATAAAGTCAAGACTTATAGAGTCTTATATCTTTAAGAGATTTTTAATTACTTTTTTCAGCTAGAGTTAGAGTTTCAGCTATGAGGTAACCTGCTCTATGTTAAAGAGTTAACAGAGCGAGCTGAAAGTTCATGACACTTTTTTATGACCCATTAAGGTTTGTTTAGGATTTACATTATTATTTTTGATAAGTGCTCATTTAGGAAGTGTCTGTTTTTCTTTTTATGACCCTTTGAGACCTGGTTGGGAAGTGTGTGTGTGTGTGTGTGTGTGTGTGTGTGTGTGTGTGTGTGTGTGTGTGTGTGTGTGTGTGTGTGTGTGTCTGGTGTGTTCTTTTGGGGGGTGACAAGCGAGTTCTATAAAAAATACGTAGAAGAGGCGCGAAACGGCAAAAAACTCGTCATTTTTTCTTCGCTGCTCTGGAGAACACCAGGTCTTCATACATCCTCACTATGGCTCCAGGTAGATCCTAGATTCATTTTCATTTGTATCTACACGAGTTTCAAGCTGCTTTTTTTAATAAAAAAAAAAAAAAAACGAAATCGTTCTGACCTTCGCAGTAAACAATCTGACAGTCGACCCATGCGCCATTGTACCAGAAGCCTGCTGGCAAGACGGTGAGTTTTATCTCTTTTTGTAAATGTAAATATGTGATCAGTTTATTTCTAACTTTATGAGAAATGTTGTAGCTAAACTAAGTTTCATTATTTTTTAGATTTTGAAACATTGATTTTTAAATCGACTGAGCCGACGCTGTCTACTCCTAAGGTTACTGGTGAGTCTAACGAGATTTCTAGAGAGAGAGAATACATATTAACCTAAATTAAATAATGATAACACGTATATATACAGTTTCAGAAAGTGGTGAAAAACTAACGGATCAACAGGTCTGGTCGCAGCAGCAGCAGTCTGATCCTAGTTACGGTGCATTATTTTATTTATTTAATATTATTTTTCATGATGATGATGATGCACTGAAAAAAGTGAACGAGAGAGGTCAAGCGAAAGGCCCCGACCCATTCATCGGCGGAGAACTTCTTCGTCGTCCTCTTCATCCTCTTCATCGTCTCGCAGTGAGTTTTTTAGGGGTCTAAGCTAAGCACGTTTCTTTAGCACACACGCTGGAAAAAAAACTTTCCATAGCCTAATTTCTCATCCTTCTGTTATTCCTACACAGAGAGTCGTAGACGCCAAAGAAGACGAAGAACCCGTAGGAGCTACAGGAGTACTTCAGGAGCGTATCACCGTTACCATCCGCACACTTTGCGGGAAGTGCTTCTTATCAGGACAGTCGGTATTGCGTACTGTATACAGCAACTATGCAATCGTTTCTTCGCTGATTTTTTTTTTGTTTGTTTGTTTGTTTGTTTTCTACCTGTGTGTGTTTTTTACTACAGTGTTTTTATTAGGGTGTGTTTTTATTGTGTGTTTACGTAGTGTTAAAAAAAAACTATGGCCTCTTTTGTAAATGCTAATGATGTTGATGTTGCTATCATTGACTTTATGCAAAATGTTAGATATGCATCAAGAGTGAGTAAACATTGATAATCAAGACTCTTTGATGTCCTCGTCTTTACACGTGTCTGATTCACGGGGTTCCCAACCAGAGTTACATATGCAACCATTAAACGATTCCACGGTTCCTAGCAATGATAATGCTGATCAACAACAACAACAATATCAAATGTTAATAAATCAGATAATGACCCTTCACCATCCAGTCTCTTTAAATACTCATAACATAAACTCTATAAACAATGAAACACACCATGAACCAGCGACACATAATGAGTTACTGGCTTTGCAACTTTCTGAAATAGAAGCTGTGCTACTACAGTTAACAACAAACGTTTCACACCATGAACCAGCGACAGATAATGAGTCACTGGCTTTGCAACTTTCTGAAATAGAAGATGCGGTACTACAGTTAACAAACGTTTCACACAGCTCTGAAGAGGTAGATAATGTTGAGACATCACATTATCAGACATTGATAAATCAAATAAAAGCCCTCTGCCAGCCCGAATCTGTAAACGACGAGGGTGACATAAGTCAGCCTGATCAGCAGATATTACCAGATAATGCTTTTAACCCCAAGTCTCTAGCTTCTCGACTCGCTCAAATAGAAAACATGCTACTACAACTGTCAAACATAAATAATCAGGTAGCCTGTAACCAAGGGTTCGAAACAGATCAAGTAGGACGAGGAGGTGATGATGGTGACACCTCATTAGTACAACCCCCCGCTGATCATCCCTGTTCTAATGACCAGAGTAGACCAGAATCTCCCTGCTGAAATCATCTCCAACGAGCCCCGGATGGTGACGAGGTCCCGATTTAATAATATAGAAATTAGACAATTATTAAATATACCGCAGAGCAAGGTGGCAGAATATGGCTCTTTTTATGGGAACGTGATTGGTGGCGTGTATGACATAGTCGATAAGGCGCTTTCATACACTCAAGAGGGAGGTATGGCACTTTAAGGAGAAGAGCCCCGATCTATTCAAGGGCTACATTAAACTTTTTGAAAAGGTAAACAAGAGGCGAGCGGTTATCCCGCAGAGGTTACGGACGATGAGGGCAGACAGCGTTACATAGACGATTATAACACTAATCAGGGCATTCTGTTAGACGCGTCCAAAATCGCTTTTAACCCTGCCAAAAGACAAGTGACTAAACTCTGTCTGAACAGCTTCTGGGGTAAATTCTATCAGCGCTCTAACATGATTACCACCGAACTCGTAAGCGATCCTGAAATCTTTTTTAATTACATGTTTTCAGGTAATCACAACGTCAACTATTTCAGCTTCCTAAATGAGGACGTCACGCTGCTTCAATGGCAGCACGGGGAGCGCTGTATAGCACCCCCTAACAAAACAGATAATGTCTTTATTGCGGCCTTCACAGCAGGCTACGGCCGAATGACCCTCTATGGTTATCTTGATCAGTTGCAAGAGAGAGTCTTGTATTATGACACTGACAGCCTGATCTATATAACCAGAGAAGGCGAGACCCCTCTCGAGATGGGTAATTATTTAGGTCAACTAACGGACGAACTGGACAGCGATACGATTAAAGAATTCGTTTCCGCCTGTCCTAAAAGTTACGCCTATCAGACTACGGTGTCTAAAGTAGTGATGCGTGTTAAGGGCATCACACAGACATACGAGTGTTGTCAACGTATCAACTTCGACACCATGAAAGACCTCGTCGAAGATTATATTGGCGGTTTACACTCGAGTTTTCTCACGACGCCACAACACAGCATCGTTCGGGAGAAGAACTGTTTTCGTTTAAAAAACTCCACGATTGAGAAAAAGTTTTGCATCGTTTTTGACAAGAGACGTCACTTGGCCGGGGGTGGGAGCTTAGCTTTTGGTTATTAAAAGAAAAAATAAAATAAAATATGGCACACCTCGAGGAAACGGCTTCGACCCTAGACTAAAATTACCATTTTCATGTCTGGTTGTGGGCCCCAGTGGATCAGGAAAGACTTTCTTTGTAAAGAATGTGCTGGAAAATTGTAAACATGTTTTGGATACACAGCCTGATAATATTGTATGGATATACACGTGTTTTCAACCAATGTACAGTGAAATGCAGAAAATGTTGAATAAAAGGATAACGTTTTTAGAAGGTCTGCCTGATTCGTTTGATGATGAAACTATTTTTCCTAAAGATAAAAATCATCTGGTTATTCTGGACGACATCATTTTGGAAGCCTCTGACCATCCTGAAGTGGTTAAAATTTTCACGCAGTATCGCCACCACAGAAATATGTCTGTTATGTTTCTGACACAGAACATTTTTCATAAAGGCAAATACAGTAGAACCCTGAACTTAAACTGCACTCATCTTATTTTATTTAAAAACCCCCGTGACAAGCGGCAGATGTCTATATTAGCAAATCAGATTTTCCCGAGGCAGAGGGCCTTCTTTCTGGAGAGTTATGAAGATGCTACAGATAAACCTCATAGTTGTTTATTACTAGACTTGACACCCGCCTGTCCAGACCACTTCAGACTGAGAGCAGGCCTACTACCCGCAGAGATGGCTTGTGTATATCTACCATACAAGAAGAAGAAGTAATAATTTTACCAGATTAAAAATAAAATGTCTGCTCGTATGAAAAGAAACATCCCGCTGCTCAGATCCTTAGTCTCCATTCCTCTGCGACAGCGTAAAGCTATATTGGAAACGTGTCCCTCTGATGTCATTAGGGCTCTGTGCGAGATTGCTTTAAACCTCTTGAAAGGTAATATTCCCATGTCCAGACAGCAGTATAAGAAACTCCAGCGACGGAAGAAACACATTAGACTGATCGCGGACAAGAAAACGTCCTTAATCAAGAAAAGAAAAATTCTTCAAACAGGGGGCTTCCTTCTACCGTTACTTACGGCTGGTCGGCGGTGCTATTTCTAAATAAATAAATAATGACCTCGCGGAAAATGTATCTCATCTCCCCTGAACAACTAAACCATCTAAACGAAAAGGTTAACCACGGTGAAAATATCAGAGAAAGAGCCGAAAATGAGCTAGATCAGAAGATGCGTGAGATCCTGGATCAGAAAGGGCTATCACCTGACGAGAAAATTAAAAAGTACAACGTTCGCTTGCAAAGATACCTTAATCTTCAGAAACAGAAGCAAGGCGAGATTCGAGAGATTGCCCTTACTCTACCTAAAGAACCCCTCGCTGAGGATCCGAAAGAAAAGAAAGACGTTATTTTAAATGACGTTATCGAGTGCTTTAACCCTCGTTTCAAAAGGAATGCAGGTTATATTTTACATAAAATAGTGGAGGCAGCCGGGCCGGGAGAGTGGAACGAAAATGGGGAGTTTATATTTAGGAAGCGTGTGATTAATGGTTCACACATAGTCGATTTGATGAAACATTTAACAAACACGCGTCTGACATCCCTTAACACTCGCCCCATGGGTTGGAATGCCTTTATACAGACCCTCTCCAGCCTTAATATTCCCTTATCTACCATTCCTAACAGCCGCGCGCGGTGGGATATTGAATCGCTTAAAGATGATGATGGCTCACGGGGTAAAAGTGATGACGTTGATACGACCACCTCGCCGCCAGAGCAGGCTTCGCAAGGGAAAAGGACAGAGACACCACGGCTAGCAGTAATTAAGAAAAAGAAGAATAAAAGAAGATACGACTTACATATCTTTCATCTCATTGGGTTAATTTTTCATGAATGAACAACATAATGTTTTTAATCCATTTGAAAAATAAAAATCTTTATTGATTCGATTACATTTTATCATGTCTTTTTTCACTCTTGTGATTACACATCAAGACCTATGAAGAAGAATATTAGAAATAAAAAGTAACACACTTGTGATTATACATCACGGTTTATGAAGAATAATATTAGAAATAAAAAAAAAGTAACACACTCTTGTGAATATTAGAAATACAAGCTACATATTATGACACTCGGTAAACATCTTTAGAGAGCATACAGTGTGATTAAATAGACCCGCTCGGCGATTCCTTATACAACTTTGATATCTATTCATAAACTCCGCCACACTCCTGTCATTTTTTATCACATCATCTCCGTACAAAGATATCACATCTTCATACGCCACACCGCTGGCCCTGTGACACAGATAATACACGCAATGTTCGCCGCAGACGGCCGACACGGGGCTCTGCAACTGTCTGTTATGATAGAAACCTCTCTCTGATTTTCCAGCAAATCCAGGATTGTTTTTGGATAATACATAAAGTCGGGAGGGAAACCAAAAAGTAGAAAAAACTTGCTTCCCCAGCCGCGTCCAGAGAGAGCACGAGCCAATGTTCTCCGGGCATGTGGCGTCGGTGCGTGTTAACTATGAAATAGGCCGGGCACCGAAAACTTTTCGGCAGCATAGGTAGCTCGTCAGAGGCGTAAACGCCGCTGAACGCATCTCCCAATAGATGACGGAGAAGATTTTCCAGCTGATGATTGTTCATTTTAGTAATAGTCGAGTAGAACGTTTCTTTTAGAGTTTATCTCTAGAATCGAGTTGTAGCAGGTGTACACTATCAGCATAGTTGTGTGGGGTAGGGGGGTGCGAAAACGTAATTCGAGCCTTAGAGATCCGCTGGATATGGGGGAAACAGCTGTGGTGGATTTTTTATTCTCCCCACACCGAAGTTGCCCTAATTTAAAACATTAAACAAATACTGTAATTTTAATAAAAGAAATTAAAAAAAGACTCCGGACTCCGTGCAGATCTAGATGAAGTAAGGATAAAGTTTTATTGCAACAATAAAACAAAGTGAGCCAGTCTTGAAAATGCCTAAGATGTAACCCAGAGCATCACCAAGAACAGACTGCTCTACTGTGACATAGGTGCCTTCTTTTATACAGTTTTTCAAGGGGCGGGACACTCATCTGGCCCCCTCATTTGCTCATTAATTTTTTCTCATTCCTCATCAAAATTTTCAACCAATAAAATTACATTTGCATTATACATATATATTATACATTATGCATATACCTCGTCATCTGACTCCATCTTTTACCAATTTTTGCTTCCAATATAACTTATTTTCCTTCCAAATTAGTTTCCATTATCTTTTCACTTTTTTTGTTCAACTTAAAAAATATTGGGGTGGCGCTTACGTCTGCTATAAATTCTTGGTGCTTCCGCTTTACTCTACAGTTTTCAAGAGACAGGCCATGGGTAAGCATCGTGTACATATTATTCATTCATTCATTCATCTTCTATACCGCTTTATCCTTCTATTCAGGGTCGCGGGGGCCTGGAGCCTATCCCAGGAGGCTTAGGGCACAAGGCGGGGTACACCCTGGACAGGGTGCCAATCCATCGCAGGGCACACACTCATACGCACATTCACACACTCATTCACACACACTACGGTCAATTTGGGAACGCCAATTAGCCTAACCTGCATGTCTTTGGACTGTGGGAGGAAACCGGAGTACCCGGAGGAAACCCACCAAGCACGGGGAGAACATGCAAACTCCATGCACACAGAGACGGGAATCGAGGCTGGCCGGGGAATCGAACCCAGACCCTGGCGGTGCAAGGCGACAGTGCTAACCACTACACCACCGTGCCGCCTACATATTATTTTATTTTATTATTTTATTTTATTACTATTTGTCTAAATTTGTGAATTTTATTGTATTTACATATTTTTTATTCCTCTATTTTTAATCTTATAGCTAATCGCATCTGCACGAATGATCACCACGTCGCTTTGGACGACTCGGACAGCCAGAGCAGTCCGGCTCACAGTCCTACTGACTACACTCCTACTGAACCTGTCATGGACCGGGCCTCGGTGAGTTTTACTGAGGATGAGCCCGAGCCATCTGCTTCGTTACTGCAGTTCCTAGAGGAGACAGGGCTCACTTTTTCCAAAAATGTTGACCCCAAACCGGGTCCTTCTAAGAGGCCGCGTGCGGATAGCCCTTATCCATTTTCTTTTAGGCCTGTACGACCTGAATCTACAACGCCAGCTCCACCACTCCTAAAACCTGTGTGTCACGTAAGTGTTGGCACCCAGACCGATGTTAAAGTGTCTGTTGGTATCCAAACAGATTTTCCTTCCGCACCTGTGCCAAATCCAAATCGCGGCATTTCTGTTTCTATTTCCTTTCACTGATTCTTAAATTGGTGTTGTCCTTCCTCACAGGAAGTTTTGCTAATTCACTTCTTATGCATTTTATTTTGCTACTGATGCTTACCCAGGCCCCATGTGTTTTTTATTCATTCATTCATTCATTCATCTTCTATACCGCTTAATCCTGTGTTCAGGGTCGCGGGGGACCTGGAGCCTATCCAAGGAGACTTCGGGCACTAGGCGGGGTACACCCTGGACAGGGTGCCAATCCATCGCAGGGCACACACACATACACACACTCAAATTCAAATTCAAATTCAAATTAAAATTTTTGTTGGTCACATACACAATCATACACAGTATAATATGCAGTGAAATGCTTTATACGACCGCCAGTGACCTTAAAAAAGAAAATAAAAGCTTGTACGTAAAATAAATAATCAATAAAAAGGAAATACTGAAGAAATAATTTTAACTAGTAAAATTAACTGTGCAATAAGGGCATAATAAAATATTGCAAAAATATAGACACACACCCAATCACACACTACGGGCAATTTTAGGAACGCCAATTAGCCTAACCTGCATATCTTTGGACTGTGGGAGGAAACCGACCAAGCACGGGGAGAACATGCGAACTCCATGCACACAGAGACAGGAATCGAGCCTGGCCGGGGAATCGAACCCAGACCCTGGAGGTGCAAGGCGACAATGCTAACCACTACACCACCGCGCCGCCATGTGTTTTTTATACTTTTTTTATGTTGGGCCTAATACTTTGTATTGTATAATATTCACTATGTAGATACACATACTATTTTGTGTCTATTTCTTTATTAAACTTATTATTCAGATCACTGTGTGTCTCTTCTGATTATTTAATTTGACATGTTGCTTGTGTATCCAATACCTTGTAACGCTTGGATTTATAAAACCGCTTGGTTACAAAAAAACGGATTCGGGAATCTAAACAGGGGCTTGAAAACACTACTTCCGGTATTGCGCAACCGCAGCTGGACAAAACACGTCGCGACACAAAACAATTATAATAAATTAAACCAAGTGTATTAAACAAGACAGACAGATAAATAAACAAACACGGTGCACCACAAACCAATATATACAAAATATATACAAATAGAAAAAAGTGTGTGTGCGATGTATGCGGGTGGGTGTGGGTGTGTGTGTGTATGATAGTCCAGTGTCTGAAATATGGCAATTGGGGTGAAATGGTGAGTTGGAGAGATGGATCGATCTCACCAAATGACGATGGTAGGTCTGGGAGATCGATAAACGGAATGAGCTGGGTACTGAATGAAATTATCGGTATATAATCCGCAAGCAGTCGCTCAGCTTCAAACTAAATGCAGCGCGCTGTCTTCATCTCTCCGTCTCGGCCTCAATGCCGGTTCCGGCTTTATGCCGGATCATGTGACCCACGTCACTTCCGGGTTCCTTTGCGTCGCGATCGCGCATGCGCGGGAACTTGCCCGGTGACCAAACCACTGTCAATGGGGGAAAATAAACCGCTAGGGCACGCCTTCGGCCACAGGTGAGCAACATTAGCTCCACAACCAATTCCCTGCGTATGAAACCGCCCCTTTTGTGTGGCTGTGCTACATAGACCCCCCCCCCCCAAGCCTCCGGCGTCTGAGGAGAATGTCCGCACAAGCACTTTAAATTCGCCACACTGTAATCCTCGGCTTTTTGTGGGTATCCCCAAGACCTTGTGTATTTTTTCGGTCTTTTTCTGGGTTTTATCTCTGCTGGACCCTCCCACTGGGGCACTCGCCTTGCAGAATCTCTTGTTGTGGAGGAGGGAAGTCGAGTTTGGATCCACACCAAGTCTCCCGGTTGAAAGTGCGCTGCTTCCCCCCGGGTATTGTGACATCTGGCTTGTCTGGATCTCTGGTGTTCTGCTCTTTGTTGGCCCTCCTCCATGATAGGTCTCTGTCGGGGTGTTGATGGATGTCCTATCTTGTGTCGGTGGCACATGCTGCAAGCTCTGGTATAACGCCACACGTCCTTCCACACAGTCGGCCACCACGCCACCTCTGATAACCTCAGCAGGGTTTTCAGTTGTCCCCAGTGTCCTCCCAGTGGATTGTCATGGTAGAAATACAGAAAGTTTCTTATTAGCAACTGGGGGACTACTAGCTGAAATTTCTCCCCGTGCCTTACTGGTACCCGGCGATACAGCACGCCCTGATGACATTCGAAGGTGACCCTCTGATCTTGTGTACCTCTTTGATGATCTTTGGAGAGCAGCTTCGTGATAGTTAGGTCGTTCTGTTGGGCGTTGATGATCTCGCTCAGGTCGCTCGGGAAGCTGGAGGCCTCTTTAGTGGACGTGGTGGGTAGACGTGGGGTGTCAGCTCCTTTCAGCGGCGGGGGTGCTCGGGGTATGGCATGTGGACCTGGAAAAGGGCGGTCCTCGCTATCTTTCTCTCCCCGATCACCACTCTCCACCTGTTGTTCCATGGTGCTCGCCGCTCTTCTTAACACCACTCTCGTGTTGCTGTTCTCCAGGGTTCGCCCCATCTGTTCTTCCTCGGGGCTATCAGGTTTCCCCATGAGACAGAGGGCGGGGTGATCATTGGCGGAGTCTCCCAGGCGTTGCTGTGGCCGCTGTACCGGAGACCTCAGGTTGTCTTCCTCTTCGTCGAGGTCGTCATCCAGTATGAATGCTGCCGTGAACGCCTGTTTAAAAGATTGCCAGTCCTTCACCTTGCCCTTCTCCGCCTTCCACCAACTGAGAGCCGGCCCTCGGAGAACTGAGCCGAGGGTTCCCAGTAGCTCTGGTCGGGTCAGGGGTCTGATCTCCAGGTATTTCTCTGCTTGCTCGATGAAGTTCCTCACCTCAGCTGTCTCTGACGCGTCGCAGAAGGCTGGGAACTCCACACCGATGGATGGATGAGCATGCAGAGAAGAAGAAGAAGAAAGTGGGGAGGAGAGCAGAGCCGAGGAGTGTGTTGGAACACCAGGAGGAACGTCGGCGATGGCATGAGTGCTTGGTAGCTTCAGCTTGGCCGTCGCTGTAGTGGTTGGAGTGCTGGACAGATGTGGTGCAGGAGATGGAGGGGTGCAGGCCTGTAACCTGTGTGTGGTGGGCGTACTAGTGAGACGCAGTCTCTTCATCCGGTTTTCCCAGATGACGTCCCGTCGCAGAAAACAGTCAACGATGGCTCTCTCCATTTTTTCGAGAGCCTCCTGGCAGTAGCGCTGCAGCCCTTCCAGGCTCGCGTCCACTGCGTCACGCAGACTGATTTCTCGGTTGAGACTGCTGTCCATGGATTGTCTATAATCCTGCTCCATGGAGCTCACTTTATCAGTAAGCGCCCCCAAGTCCCTCTTACATTGATACAGTTCTTTTTGTAGTGTGTGCACTACTTCAATATCAGACCCATGAACAATAATATCATTATCATCATCATTGTCATGGTTATCAGATAAATATAAAGAACTAATCAATGAAGTTAAGTCTGTTGTAGGGTTACGGCGTGTATTAAATGCATCCTCTACATCTACCGGCATGTTATTATGCACTACACAGTCGGCCTTAGCAGCACTACTAGCATTAGCCTTAGCATTAGCTTTAGCACTAGCATTAGCATCCATCTTGTTCAGCCACATTACACAAAACCGGAAAATATCCCAAAATACAGATTCCCCGTGCGTACGGGCCACCACTATGTAACGCTTGGATTTATAAAACCGCTTGGTTACAAAAAAACGGATTCGGGAATCTAAACAGGGGCTTGAAAACACTACTTCCGGTATTGCGCAACCGCAGCTGGACAAAACACGTCGCGACACAAAACAATTATAATAAATTAAACCAAGTGTATTAAACAAGACAGACAGATAAATAAACAAACACGGTGCACCACAAACCAATATATACAAAATATATACAAATAGAAAAAAGTGTGTGTGCGATGTATGCGGGTGGGTGTGGGTGTGTGTGTGTATGATAGTCCAGTGTCTGAAATATGGCAATTGGGGTGAAATGGTGAGTTGGAGAGATGGATCGATCTCACCAAATGACGATGGTAGGTCTGGGAGATCGATAAACGGAATGAGCTGGGTACTGAATGAAATTATCGGTATATAATCCGCAAGCAGTCGCTCAGCTTCAAACAAAATGCAGCGCGCTGTCTTCATCTCTCTGTCTCGGCCTCAATGCTGGTTCCGGCTTTATGTCGGATCATGTGACCCACGTCACTTCCGGGTTCCTTTGCGTCGCGATCGCGCATGCGCGGGAACTTGCCCGGTGACCAAACCACTGTCAATGGGGGAAAATAAACCGCTAGGGCACGCCTTCGGCCACAGGTGAGCAACATTAGCTCCACAACCAATTCCCTGCGTATGAAACCGCCCCTTTTGTGTGGCTGTGCTACAACCTGTTACATCACAGTTAAGATCACCCCATTTCTGAGATTACATCATGTTTGGGGCTATGTCATATCTGCTGATCTTGTGTCATTTCTAGGGTTACTATGAAATCTCTAAGATGGCTGCTAGTCTAAGGTTCGTTGGGTGCATACTGTATACTGAACATCACAAGATGTCTTTGCTATGACATGACATTGTTCTTGGCTCAACTCTGTTCACTTCACCTCACATCCATAAGATAAAATTTATAGGTTTTAGTTATATTACTGCATGCACAAATATATTTAATTAAAATATGCTTACACAGCCTCTGTGTCTTCGGATGGGCTGAGGTTAAAAACAAATAAAGCGTAACCTTCGTGGAAATCCTGTCTGTCAATGGCGAGGGGCAGATCTTTCAGATGTCTCCCTGTACCAGATGAGCATGGGTTGCCTGTTGAGTCTGGTTCCTCTCAAGGTTTCTTCCTATTACCATCTCAGGGAGTTTTTCCTTGCCACTGTCGCTCTCGGGCTTGCTCACCAGGGCCAATCTGACCATTTTGATTCATACACATTCCATACAAATTTAAATAATTCTTTTGATTGTGTAAAGCTGTTTTGCGACAATGACAATTGTTAAAAGCACTATACAAATAAAATTTAATTGAATAGTAAGTGTGCCAATTTCGCATAATGAGGAATTAGAGCTTTTTGTAAACAAGGTTCATCATTGGGGCTGTACCATATCCTATCCTTTAATTTGCCACCTGCTTTTAACCACTCCCGTCTTTCTTCTGGCATGGCTTGTGTCTGCAAATCCTGTAAATCATCTGTAGTAACAGTGCATTTTTTCATCCACATATTAACAATGTCATTACGTGGTCTTATATGAGTCATTATGTTTTTATCTGGACAGGTTGAAAATGCTTGATGTTTCCCAAAATCTGGAATCAATGTAGATGTTGACAACTTGATGTTTTCTTTTTCTCTTGTTCTAATTTAATCAAATAGCATGAAGTGTAAATTCAACCTGGTTTACCCCTGCAAATAAAGTATGAATGTTGAAAATGTTTTAAAGAAAGGTCGTATATCTGTGAATGATGATCCTGGCTAGGGTGGCTTGGAGCTCATTGCAGACAGTCCCATTAACCCATTATCTATTTTCCACAGAATGCCCCTGGTGAAATATGTCCACTAATTGAGATCGTTACATCATTTACAGAAATTTCTTAGTTAATATGATGGCAAGTTCAGCATGTGCATGGGCCCACACATAATCGTGGACACACTGGGTCCACCCTGAAGCTAATCCTGGTGTTGTGTCTGTATCTTTATTTGCATTAGCTTTGTGTAAAGCAATACAAACCTCGTCTTTTTTGTTAGCTGACGTATCTTTCTAGTTCTTCCTGTTATATTACACCATTATATTCCAGCTTTTTTTGCAGTTTAAAATAGAACCCCAAACCAATCCTTTGCTGTACGGCCCAAACCTAGACTGCTTTGTGACAATGACAATAGTTAAAAGTGCTAAACAAATAAAATTTTATTAAATTTAATTTTAATTGTGCTAATTGACACACTTTCACTTCTGCACCTTATGTAGTTTGGGATTCTTTTGGTATAATTGTACATATGTGTATGTGTCTCAGTTAGTTGTGTGGTTGTGTCCATGTTCCTGAAGGAATGTTTCAGGTTGTTATTTAATAACAATAAAAGCAACTTTGACTTCTGACACTGTCCTCTTGCCCCTTTTGTATTCATACTAAACTTTAGCAATATTTTCTTTTGTGTGTATGGACATGCTTTTACTTTCACTAGTAAATATAGTCAAAGTTCTTACTGTAGATTTAGTTTTTTACTGTGCAACTTCAAGTATTTAAGTGATCTCCAATTGTATGTTTTTTTTCTTCCACAAAGTAAGATAGTTCAGCACAGTCTTTACAGGTTTTAATAATGTGTTAATTTTAACACTTAGAGATAAGTGTTGATTTTAAAACTTCTTAATTGTTTTCAATGCTTAATGCACAACAATAATTTTATGACTTTTTATCTGGGCAATGTAATTTTAGCAATTTTAAAATCTTGTATTTATTTTAATAACTTCAAATTAAAAGTCAGTAACATTTTAGCAGGAAAAAAGGTTTCTCTGAATTTTAAACAGCATTAAATAATAAGATGTAGCTTTTTGGTTGTAATTAATAACAATTTGGCGGCGCGGTGGTGTAGTGGTTAGTTAGCACTGTCGCCTTGCACCTCCAGGGTCTGGGTTCGATTCCCGTCTCTGTGTGCATGGAGTTTGCATGTTCTCCCCGTGCTTGGTGGGTTTCCTCCGGGTACTCCGGTTTCCTCCCACAGTCCAAAGATATGCAGGTTAGGCTAATTGGCGTTCCTAAATTGCCCGTAGTGTGTGATTGGGTGTGTGAGTGTGTGTATGTGTGTGTGCCCTGCGATGGATTGGCACCCTGTCCAGGGTGTACCCTGCCTAGTGCCCGAAGTCTCCTGGGATAGGCTCCAGGTCCCCCGCGACCCTGAACACAGGATTAAGCGGTATAGAAAATGAATGAATAATAACAATTTACATTTTTAAGCCTACGATATGAACCGATTCAAAGAGTCGATTCATATTCGACTCATAAAGTCGACCCGATTCCCGAATGACTCATCACCTATGATCACATAATGAATCATTTTTCCTAAAGTGAAAGTGAAAGTGTTTCAGCCTCAACTCCATTTTGTGGAAGTTTTCGAAAGGTTAAAAAACTATATTTAAAGCAGAACTTTTAAAGGTTCAAACTTTCATTTAAAGGTGAGTAATTTATTTATTATTAATGACTTTATATAAGAACAATGTGGATATATCGTAAATAAAACTCGTGTAAAACTCAGATGTCTGTAATCCGTGGGGTTCTGGTACAACCTGAAACAGGTATTGGTCGGGCATTACTACAGTGTATAAAACCGATATTAGTATATAGAGATTGTACAGTACAGGAGCTTTTTGTCATTCTGCATTTGGCCGATCATCTGTTTCTGTGAAAGCAACAACGCGCTACCAGATGACATTTTAATGTGTTTCACTTCTTACAGTAGTTAAAAAAATTAAAACTTAAGATGAAAATTAGCTGTAATGTAACTCTGGAACAATACTGTGTAATCTTATGGCAACATTTATGTTTAAAACAAATGATCATGTTTTTATTAAAATTAGAAGCAAACCTGAAAAGAAATGATATTTAATGTAAAAGAGCGCCCTCTGCAGGACATGTAGCAAAACATTAACAGTACATTTTAAAGCAATATCTTACATGACCTGGATGTTATTGAAATAAAAGTATATGTATGTTAGAAATTACAAACCGGATTCCAAAAAATTTGGGACACTAAACAAATTGTGAATAAAAACTGAATGCAATGATGTGGAGATGGCAAATGTCAATATTTTATTCAGAATAGAACATAGATGACAGATCAAAAGTTTAATCCGAGAAAATGTATAATTTTAAAGGAAAAATATGTTGATTCCAAATTTCACGGTGTCAACAAATCCCAAAAAAGTTCGGACAAGTAGCAATAAGAGGCTGGAAAAAGTAAATTTGAGCATAACAAAGAGCTGGAAGACCAATTAACAGTAATTAGGGTAATTGGCAACATGATTGGGTATAAAAAGAGCTTCTCAGAGTGGCAGTGTCTCTCAGAAGCCAAGATGGGTACACTGTAAAAACTGTTACTTAGATTCAACTCAAAAAATTAAGGCAACATTTTCCAACTACTTTTTGTAAGTTTAGTGAACCTCTTGTTATTTTGATTTGGTAAAAATCAGTATTATTTATTTTACTGTATGCTAAAAAATTAAGTAGATTCTACAATATAAAGCAAAACATTTGAGTTTAACCATTGTGACAAAGAGCAGCATATTGACCAAATCATACTTAGTTAAAATAAGTAACATTTAAAATAAAAAATTTAACTTTTTGATTTTAATTAATTAATTTACTCTATTACTCTAATATAGACAAATTATTCATTCCACTTGAAATAATTAGTTAGCATTGCCATAACATTAATTAATAAGGAAAGATAGGTATTCGTTTCCAACGTTTATTACTCTACAACAGCTGCCATATGCAAACAATTGGGTGCACGAAGTTTCTGTAATAAATTTTAATGTTGTAAACATTTTAACATTAAAAATTACAAAAACTTTAAGTGCAGCATAGAAGACTAAAGGCCTGACTTTAGTGCACAGTACAGTACATTTTCGTATGTATTAAAACATAATAAACTAATACAAGAACATATTTTAAGCACAAGCTGTGCTATATTTCAATAAAACATTTGACATTGAAATAAAAATAAAATAAAGGGCATCTGACCTCAGCATTTGTTATAACAAAACTAACTTCAGCACATCAAGTGCCCAGAACCTGGAGACTTATCCAGGAACTGAAGAATACTGAAAAATCCTTACAAGAACTACTTCCACACACATTTGAATTTAAAATAAAACTTCAGAAAAGAAGTGACTTCAGCTTCAATCCGTAAGTGCACAGTACCTTAGTATTTTACCATAAAATGGTTTATATAACAGAACCTCTGATCCGCAGCCAATTCACAATTAAACATTAACAATCTTCTGAAAAACTTTTTAAAAAAAACACAACAAGATTGCCATTTAGTGCGAGGCTGGCATTTGACCAACTAACTGAGAAGTTTGTTTTTGAGTGTCATGAATTGGGAGGAAGGCTTTGGGCGCAGTGTGTCAAGTCCCACAAAAAGTCTTTGGAACACCTCAAATGTTTTACAGAGTTGTGGTGGATACTGCAGGTTCAGAGCATATGTCATCCCCAGAAGCAGGCAACATGCCCTGGCCAGATTTCCAAGATCAGAAAGCACTGGGATTCCCTCAATGATGATGCCCACTGCATCTGGTTCACGGCAGACATATATTTGCATATTGCGCATTTTCAAGTCCTCATGGACACTGCTCTCCGTTTTTCCCTGTATGAGAAAAAAACAGAACAATAAGTGGCAACAGAGAACAATCTTCAAAAGTCAGGTGTGGTTAAGTAAAAGTATTGAAAATGCCACTCTTCCAGTTATATCATCAGATGATTATGATTCCTGCATTATTGTAAAACCAGGATTTTACTTTTGTGAAACTCAAGTTGAAAAATGACAGTATTTTTTAAATCAAGTCTACAAGCAACTGGAAGACCAAAAGGTTAATTTTGGACCCGGGTTCCTGCACATACATTTGGGTTTTTGTAGGTGCACTCTAAAAAATTTGACCATTGGTTACTCAAAAAAATTGTGGCAACAAAGTGACACTTAAAATAATTAGTAGATTTTAAGTGCCGAAAATTTGAGTAAAATGCATTAAATAAATTGTTTAAATTTAATCAAAATATTCAGTGATTTGTAATAAAAGCAATACCTAAATTGTGTTGCATTTAGTAATATTATAGTAAATTATGAGTTGATGTAATCAAATGCATTAAGTAAATATAAAGCAATTTAAACAAAAACAAGCTTTACACTAACTCATTATCCGGCCTAAAATTGATTTCAATCTACTAATAATTTTGTTCATATTTAATTGATATTTACTAAATATCTATCTTAAACAAATTTATATTTACTAAAAATATATGTAAAATTAATAAATATTTATAAAATATCCAAGTGTAAATGATTTAAGTTGACTAAATAAATTAAATATAAATTAATGGAACTCATTTTTCCTGCTTACTTTTTACTGCATTAACTACAATTTACTGAAATTACGGTACCAAGAAACTGACATTATAAATATAAGTAAAGTCACAAAATGGTATTGCAAGATATGTAACAATTTATTTTTGCAACTTGGAAACAAAAATGTTTACCTGCAAAATGCCAAAACACATTCTGAGACCACTTGGTTAGCATCGCTCAGATACATACTGTACAGTACAGGCAGTAGACACAAGATTAATACTTACAACAAGTGCTTACTGTATGTAGGCACATGTTGCTTTACAACATTTTTAATTGTAAACAGGTTTGGTGAGGCTTAAAACAAAATTATATACATATATACATGTTTGCAATTTTTTTTTTTTACAAAAATATGACATTTCTTAAAGAAAAGTTAAAGAGTCCCTTGACTTAAGCAAGAAGCTTATTTTAAAGCACTTAAGCTTTTGAGAACTTTTGGAGACATCCTCCCACAGTCCAGCTATAAGAACAGATTCTTAAAAGGGCAAGAGCCAGTGTATACGTCAGTGCATGATCCAGTGCATACCAGCACGCAGCAAGACTTTCAGAACTTTTACCCCCCTCAATTATGATCCCAGTGTCCTCTGGTTCTTCTGACACAATGTTCTTGATCATAGATTTTCATCATTTGTGTTGTGAGGAGACAACACTCTGTCTCCATCAGCATTCTGGTGAAACAAAAACAAAAAACATATTTGAGATTGGAAACCTCTATTCAAAAAGATCCATTCATGTAGACATAACCCACATTCCCCTGGGGTTCTTATGTCCTGGTGAATAGTTTACTATATCTTAACTTATATCACATCATTTAGACCTCCTACGTAAATTATCCATGAAACATGATCTTTATCATAATTAAGTATGCATCTTGTCCTAATTAAGTGTTAGAAATGTTCAGTGTAAAATCTCACGTACAAATATTTGTCAACTTGGCAACTAATGAAATATGCATATAAAAATAAAGCCATTTTTTTTTACAAAGTAAGAGAGAGAGTAAAAGAGAAATATAAGTTTCGGAGCTTAAACATTTTTTAGGTAAAATATTACTGCAGTCATCCTTAGCATCCCGTGAAAACGCCAAACTTTTGAGGCAATAGACATTTTTTTTTTTTTTACTGATTTTACATTTGTATTCACTTACGTCTTTCATACTGTAAGTTGATCTAGTTCCACTACGTACTCCATCAAGCAGCATTGTTTGGGACCTGAAATGGCAAAACAAAACAAAAAAAACCATTATAAACCAATATCATGTTACTGTAATTAATACTGTAGTTACTGTAACTCTCCAAGAAAATAGATTGCAGAATGAGCTTTGCACTGAAGCAGTAAGTAAAGATAGGACCAGAAGTATCTGGACAGTAACAATATCGTTTGTGCTGTGTACACCACCATGGATTTGGAATGAAATGAAGAGATGTGCTTAAAGTGGAGACTGTCGGCATTAATTTTTTTATTTTTTTTTGGTCGAGAGAGAGAGAGAGAAAAAAAAGGTTGAACTGTGTAGGCATTACAGACATTTTCATACAAAGACACCTATTTTTGGTGGCACAAAAATATTGGGATAGCTTGCTCCTCAGCAGTTCCATGGCCAGGGGTGTATTTTCTCTTGAGTTCATTTACAAGTCAGCAGATAAAAGGTCTAGAGTTTATTCTAAGTGTTGCATTAGGAACCTGTTGCTGTTAACAATGTGAAGTCTAAAGACCTGTTACTGCCAGGGAACAAGCATCATTAGGCTAAAAAACTAAAATGAATCCATCAGAGAAATAAAAACATTAGGTGTGCGCAAATGAACTATTTGGTGCATTCTTAAAAAAGACAGAAGACTGGTGAGGTCAGGAACATCAAAAGTCTGGAAGACCATGGAAAACAACTGTGATGGATTACAGAAGAATTCTTCTCTGCTAAAGAAAAACCCCTTTAGAACAGCTGTCAAGAACAAAAACACCTTCCCAGAGGTAGGGGCATCTGTGATAGTGACAACAATCAACAAAAGACTTAACAAGAGAGCAAATACAGAGGTTTTGTAAACATAAAAACTAGGAAGGCCAAGCCCTTAAATTAAAGCTATTGATCGTGCTTAAAGCTATTACACGATAAGCAGGACCTTTCATTCCAAATCCATTGCGGTGGTGTCCAGAGCCAAAATGATCTGTCCAAATACTTCTGGTCCTCACTGTGAATATCATCATACAGTCCAGTTTGATTATGAAATCCCTGACACTGCATATAGGCAAACAGAACCCTTGTTGAATGATACAGAGTAGGACTGTCTGTAATCCATGGTTTATTTTTCAAGCAAAATGACTTGCAGGAAAAAAAAACATGACTATCTATAATTGTTTATGTTCATGGCTTCGAGGTGTGTAACCCACTTGGAACTTCAAGGAAAAAGCACAAAATAACAGCTGTTTATTGGGTTTTGGCAAATCTGCCATCCAAGTTGTGATCTGCATTAACATCAATACTCCTAGCTTTACTTTGAAATCTATACAATAATGTTCATGAACCTTTTCCTGTATTACATGATAGACATTCTGTGCCTTTTCACAAAAAATATATAGTCTTTATCACATTGTATGTATGGTGTATATAAATACCTGTAGATAAGAGACAGTCAGACACTGCATATGCACCTGTAAAAGAAATAAATATACATTTCTGTTCATACATTCAAATTACAGTCACTGACAGTATAAAAAAATCTAAAACAGGGAACTTATCAGAAGTAACTCAGTCAAATGTTAAAGACTTTATGACAAAAGATATTTAGAACATGTGAGATTCAGATAGAGTACAGTACCAGTCAAAAGTTAGCACACATTTTCACATTCAGTTACTGTAAATGGTGTCCAAACTTTTGACTGTTACTGTACGTCCTGTAGACATTTTAGAAAATTTGTCATGTTGGCAAATGTCAGTCAGATAAGTTCCCACTTGTGGCATCCAACACACAACAACAGCGCCTACGCAAATTACTACCGAGAGGATTTACATTAACTTACGACACCCGGACACACAGAGTGAGAGACCCGCTATGAGGTGATTATCGCTGGTTTCACTAAAACACGATAACATTTACCTAACATTATATACACAACGTTAGATTATATTTTATCTACGTTGCCATACACTGTAGGGTGGCGGGTCTTGCGGGTGGGGAAAAAAACACCGCCAAACCGCATCATGTCTCCTCTTTCTTCCCACCTGACAGGCCGCTGGTGAACAATGTGAACATGTCGTTCATTATCGTGTCGGACTTTAAGCTAACAGCACCGTTGAGTTGGTTAGCAGCATGCTAACAGGTGCCCGGCTTTACGAGACCTGACTTGCTGGATAGATTCTCGTCCAATGAGAGGATTTTCAAGTTCAAACGGATACATGCAAACGATTGGTTTAAAAAAAGGGAAAACTTCGGCGCGTTGAGATGGGAATATTAATGTTATATTATTATAAAAATAAAAATCGTTAAAATTTCGTCATTAATTAAAACGTCGTCGCTGAATACTTATTGTGAACAAATGAACACTGAGTTATTTACGTTTATTTGCCCTGTAATGTGCATTTTGTGCTCTCATGTGGTAACTTTGCTAATACTTTGACTTGGGGTAGGAAAAGAGAGGCAATGCCACTACTATCGGTAAAATATAGAAGGGGACATTAGTGTCATGTTTTATGCAGATAATTTTAAATTAGAAGGGTATGTTATTAACAGTTTTATAAAGTTAGACGGCCTTCCTCAGTCCTATCCTTGACCTGAAGCAAATTAAGATGTCCGTCACCTGTTACACCACAAACTAAATGCAAAGACTTTGTTTTTCACAGATTCAGCAGCAGTAATTTAACCAAACTTTAGCATTAACATGACTTCAGTTAATTAAATATACTTTGAGCACTCGTTAACCATATTAGCTTCGGCAGCTCATGTGCAATGAAATGAACTAATGTTAGTCTGTCAAATTGCATTAACACCAACATTGCTACTAGACATTTATTCATTAAAAATGAGAGAAAACATCTTACCTTGAGGTCTTTATTTGATATGTGACAAAGCAATCCAACAAGCTTCTGCTTGGTCCATGTCCATGTGGCGCGATTCAGGCGGAAGTGGGTGTTGATTAAAATTAGAGTGTGTTTTGAGTTAAATCCACCTTTTTTTTTTTGAGACTTTAATTTCCTCACTTAATTTCTACTCAGTTTATTTAGTCTAAGTATTTTCAACAAAAATTTAGTAAAATAAATTAAATGTTTATCAAAATTTGCTGAATTAAGCTTAATGTTGTTTAAAACTAGCTGTACTCTTTTTCATAGTGTAAAGGTTAATCAAATTTTCTATTAAATATTACTTCACCCCAGTCCCAGTTTTTACAGTGTGTGTTTTGAACTTTTGACAGAGCCAGACTAACTATTTCCACCCAATTACAGTATTTGTTCTAAGACAACCTAACCAATCCCCAAGTCTAGCTCCATACTATAACTCATACAGACATAAGATTGATATAGTATCTGAGGAATAAGTGCTCTCTCACCCCCAAAGAAATAAAAGTCAAACTATGCTTTTTAAACAATACTTACTGAGTAGTCAGAGATGAGCTCTTGCCCACTCTCTCCCATGTATTCAATGAGGCATCTCAGAGTTACGCCTCTCTTCTTCACCACAGAGGTACTTGCATCCTGTAAGTGAATAATGAAAAAACTGAATCTTGCAGGCAATATAACAACAAACATACAATGTCATTATCAGTGTGGTACTACCTATTCAACAAAGCTTTATATTATATATTAATTAGGAGCTGTAAAAAAAAAAAAGTATATATATATATATATATATATATATATATATATAAGCTCAGATTTTCAGTAAGTGGGCAGGCTTTTTTTACACCGTAACAGTGTGTCAAAGCTGGATTTCCTTTAACGGTCAATAAATGAGTGGCATGATTTTCTTTGGTCCGAGCAGGAAATTCACCTGACCTCACCTCCTTTCTTTGAAATTCTGATTGCTTTCCAAGACAAAATCTACAAATGAATGGTCCACAAAAATTTTCCACAAGTCCACAAATTGAATGTGCCCCAAGATTATCAGCGGCTACACAAAACACAGAGCCTTTAACACTGGAAATGTAGACACCGTCACGCTCCAAAATAGCAATGTCTTTTAACAAAGGAGCAAGCACTTCAGCGTAGCCAAATCTTTTGATCTCAACTGCTTTGCATAAAAGGGCCAAGTATACAGAGTTAAAAGTGGATCGTGATGAATGAGGGATGTTGCCAAAAACCCAGTATACAGCTGTGATTTTATGCTTTTTCCTTGATGTACCCAGGGGGTTACAAATTTCAAAGTCATCTACATACAACACAAGTGCAATTCTTAGCTCTTCAGAATAAAAGGAATTCTCTTTATAGACTGTACCATCACGATATGATCCATATTGAATAGATGACAATTGGTCCTGTTCTTTACTCAGAATTTTTTCTCTAAGATTTTCTTTACCCAAAATCTGAACTAAGGACTGGAGAATTGGGATGTACTGGAAACTTCTCTTTTCATTTGGTTCGAGGATGTATTCAACGGGCTCAACAACTTCAAATTTCTCTTTATAATACTGTTGCCTTCTAAATGATGATGAAAGAGGACCACCAGCACTAAGTGCTGTGCTCAGTGGATTTGATTTGCACAATTCTTCCACTAGAGATGTTACAAACGTGTCAGCGTTACAATCATTTTTCTTTAAGTGTGAAACAACAAGATCTCTTATTGCAGTAATGGATGCAGAACTTACTATGAAGTGAAGATCATCTACCAGTTCATCAATGCACCGAATTGAAACATTATGAACACTTTCTAATTTCAAAAGGAGGGATGCTATGTACTCTACAACCACATTGCTTCCATCATCCTCTTCATAGTGAGCATCTGAGCCAGAGACTTGATAATTGGCATCACTGTGATCATCATCCTCTTCAGAAGCTTCAAAAACAAGTGACTCCTGTTCAGTTAACTGCCTTTCACAAATAATGCCTGGTTTGAAATCTTGTGATGTATGTGGCGTATGCTTCCTGTGTTTGTGTGTCGCGAAAGTCCCATACACATTTGTTTGGTGATCGCACCCTGCAAAAACACACTTTACAGTCTCGTTATTCTTCAGATGATGACCAATGTGTTCAAAAAACTCTTTTTCGCTAGGGAATCCAGATTTTTTACATAATAGACAGGTAAAGAAAAGAGTTACTTGAGGTGAGTTAAGTGAGTGAACTGCTGGATGTTGTCGTGACAAGTGACAGCGGAGGCTACTCCAGTTTTTAAAAGAGCATGGGCAATTTATATGTATACAAGGCAAGGCATGGCTGTGTCCAAAGGTCCCATGATGCAGTCTATAATGTTTTAGAATATCAGTCTTTGCTGGTACAACAGCACTGCATAATTTACAAGGCCATCCCATCTGTCATTAAAAATAGAAAGGGATGACAATTTAGTTTTTTTTTTCCAACTTTGAATAACTGACTTTTGGTTACCTTAATTCCTCTAAATAACAGATAAACCCCTGAAACATTTACCTCAATTCCACCTACTCAAGAGCTTAACTACTCCAAGAACTGCTCCTCCCAGTAGATCAGAAGGTCTTCTAAAGCAGCAACACAAATGAAAACGAGTTTATGAAAACCTCAGGATCATTGAATATTGCAATGCAAAATAAATATTCAATCTTTTTAGTTGAACAAATGGTTTAAGACAATATAAAATATTTCAACAAAATATATCATATATTTCCACGGGGGGGGGGGGGCGTAATGGCGCGCGAGACGTATCCGAGAGAATAATCCTGTCATCTTTCTAAATACAAGGTTTTTCAAAATGGCAGCCCGGTGGTTGGGGACCACTGCTTTAACTGACACATGTACAAGGAGAGACCGTTGCTACTAGTGTTTTGCTAGATATTTCGGAACGAGGCAGAACATTTAAGACAAGTGATTTGAGACAAAATAATTCACATTCACCGAGGCTAACAATATTAGACACCTTAAACAAACAAAATGGCGATTTTTTAAAGCACCCAGACTAAGTAGAAATATAATCTGGCAATATAACTCACATATACCTATCCTACGTTAATGTTAGCGATAGTTGTTTGAAGATTAATGTTAATTTCAAGACCTTCGGTACGGCCGCATGGCGCCTGCAAAACTTACAAACTTAACGCTACTGTCTGAAACCCGGCGACGCTTTTACATTTTATAGTGCAATAAATGCGTGCTCATTCGGCTAAAACCTAACTTTATGTGATGAAAATAGTTACTTACATGTGTTGCACGTTGTATAAAACCCTCAAAACCGCCAAAGAAATCCGAAACTGGTCTGGTACAGTAGGTGACAATGAGCAATGATGTCGTTCAGCTGCAGCACGTGAGCGGGTCGTGACGCTTTACTTTGGATATAAACACTTAAATAGAGTTTTGTAGAAGCAATTTGTTGTGAAGGTCAGTAAAAAACTTTTTTGATAGGTAATAATAAGTTACAAAAACAATCACACTTTTTACTTATGTAAAACTTAAATGAATTCAAAAAGAAAAGGGAATCAATTTATTGGAAGAAATATACTTTAAAAAATAAATTCCTTTCGACAATACCCTTGAAGAGCTTTTTACAGTGAGAGGATCACCAATTCCCACAATGTTGCAGAAAGGTGTTACCCAGCGAAAAATTGCAAAGACTTTGCAGTTATCATCATCAACTGTGCATAATATCATCCGAAGATTCAGAGAATCTGGAACAATCTCTGTTCGTAAGGCTCAAGGGCGTAAAACCATACTGGATGCCTGTGATCTCCGGGCCCTTAAACGACACTGCACCACAAACAGGAATGCTACTGTAAAGGAAATCACAGAATGGGCTCAGGAATACTTCCAGAAACCATCGTCAGTGAACACAATCCACCGTGCCATCCGCCGTTGCCAGCTGAAACTCTACAGTGCAAAGAAGAAGCCATTTCTAAGCAAGATCCACAAGCACAGGCATTTTCATTGGGCCAGGGATCATTTAAAATGGAGTGTGGCAAAATGGAAGACTGTTCTGTAGTCAGACGAGTCATGATTCGAAGTTCTTGTTGGAAATGTGGGACGCCATGTCATCCGGACCAAAGAGGACAAGGACAACCCAAGTTGTTATCAACGCTCAGTTCAGAAGCCTGCATCTCTGATGGTATGGGGTTGCATGAGTGCGTGTGGCATGGGCAGCTTGCATGTCTGGAAAGGCACCATCAATGCAGAAAAATATATTCAGGTTCTAGAACAACATCTAGTCATCTCTTTCAGGGAAGACCCTGCAGTTTTCAACAAGATAATGCCAGACCACATTCTGCATCAATCACAACATCATGGCTGCGTAGGAGAAGGATCCGGGTACTGAAATGGCCAGTCTGCAGTCCAGATCTTTCCCCTATAGAGAACATTTGGCGCATCATAAAGAGGAAGGTGCGACAAAGAAGGCCCAAGACGATTGACAGTTATAGGCCTGTATTAGACAAGAATGGGAGAGCATTCCTATTTCTAAACTTGAGAAACTGGTCTCCTCGGTCCCCAGACCTCAGTGTTGTAAGAAGGAGGGGAGATGCCACACAGTGGTGAAAATGGCCTTGTCCCAACTTTTTTGGGATTTGTTGACACCATGACATTTTGATTCACCATATTTTTCCCTTAAAATGATAAATTTTCTCAGTTTAAACTTTTGTTCTGTGATTTATGTTCTATTCTGAATAAAATATTGACATTTACCATCTCCACATCATTGCATTCAGTTTTTATTCACAATTTGTTTAGTGTCCCAACTTTTTTGGAATCCGGTTTGTATTAAGTGGCAACTGTTTTCATAGTTTATTGTTTTAAACATCATTTTCAAACAAATATATGAACTGTTTTCTAGTTTCAGTTTTTAAATGTCTCAGTTTCTGCTTTTCTATTTTTTTTTGTTACTTCAGACTGAATTTTGGGCACCATGAAGCACGGACACGAGGCGAGGTCTTATGGGACAAATGTTAATTTATTTAGGATAAACAGGGAAGGAAAGGGTTAAAAGGAGGGAGGATAGAACGAAACGGGTAATTGCCATTTTCAAATTGCCCGTAGTGTGAGAGTTAGTGTGTGAGTGTGTGTGCCCTGTAATGGATTGACATCCTGTCCAGGGTGTACCCTGCTTATGCCTGGGGTTGTATCGAATAGGCTAACCCTTTATAAGATAAGCGAAATAGAAAACAGGTAAGTAAGTGGGAGGTGACATGACCTGAAAGTTATGTGTTTGTTAGTGAGGGAGAGTGTGTGTGTGATTGTGTGTGTGTGTGTGTGTGTGTATGTGTGTGTGTGTGTGTAGGTGTGTGTGTGTGTGTGTGTGTGTGTGTGTGAAGGCGAGAGGAGGGTGAGGGGCATGCCATCCAATGACGTGCACGCACACACACACACACACAGGTGTTATAATAAACATTAAATGTGAGCTTGAAAGGATGCCTTTTACACACACACACACACACACACACACACACACACACACACACACACACACACACACACACACACATACAAACACAAAATAAAAGTGTATGAGGTAAAAAAAAAAAAAATTTCAACCAGTGCTTGAAAAGAATGTGTTCATGGGGCCCTTAAGAGACATTGAAGGAGAAAAAAAAAGCAAACTTATGCGATGTTAAAACAATCCTTCCTTCTCTGTTATGATTAGTCATAAGAACTCTGTATCAGTAGGGACTGATTAGAATCCTACAGGATCAATGTCTTTGCATGACATTGTGTTTTTAGTGCAATTTAACATAATATTTGTTAATTTTTAAATCTGTCTTTTTCGATTAAATTGATTTTATGTGTGATTTACAGTATTTACTAGTATAAGAAAGGTTAGGTTTGTTATATACTATTATATAACATTATATATTCCTATCTTCAGCAAATCCCACCTTCTGGGTTATGATTAGGTATAAGTCTCACTCTCATCTATGATGGGTACATTCTCAAGGCATAAAAATTGTGAGACCATTATAGAGCAGGACTTTATTTTCTTGTGTTTTTGGCACAGGTTAGGCAAGATTATACAACAAATACGTATTAATTACTAAATGTAAATGTCAGTGTATATTCTTCCAGAAGAGGCATATAGGAACATAGGGTGACATATAAGAGCGGAGGCAGAAGCACTCAGGTGGACTACATCATGTGTTTACGTTGTGATCTGAAAGAGATCAGTGACTGCAAAGTGTTGGTAGAGGAGAGTGTAGCCAGACAACACAGAATGGTGGTGTGTATATTGACCTGGTGATGAGGAAGGTGAAGAGGACAAAGGCAGAGCAGAGGACAAAGTGGTGGAAATTGAAAAAGGAATAATGTTGTGTATTTTTCAGGGAGGAGTTGAGCTCTGGGTGGTCAGGAGGTGCTTTTAGTTGACTGAACAACTACAGCTAATGTGATCAGGAAGACAGGTAGGAGGGTACTTGGCGTATCATCAGGAAAAGGGAAAGTGGACAAGGAGACTTGAAGGAAGTCCAGGAGTGTACAGTATACAGAGAAGAAGTGGGACACTGAGAGAACTGAAGAGAGTAAACAGGAGTACAGGGAGAAGCAGCATATGTTGGTAGAAGGTAGAAGAAGGTAGAGGTGGCAAAGGCCAAACAAAGAGCATATGAGGACTTGTATGTCTGTACATGTTGGCAAGGCACAGAGATGGAGATGAAGCACCAGCATCCGGTATGACGAACGCGGACGCGACTCTGGCAGACGAGCTCAACAACTTCTATGCTCGCTTCGAGGCTGCAGCTAAAGACGCTAGCGATGCTAATGCTAACGGCGCTAATGCTAGCGGCACTAACGGCTGCAGACAGGAAGACACTGCCAGCACCGGGAACGCGCTCATCATCTCCGAGCACGACGTGAGGAGAGCCTTCAAGAGAGTGAACACCAGGAAAGCAGCAGGACCAGACGGCATCTCAGGTCGTATTCTCAGAGCCTGCGCAGACCAGCTAGCACCTGTGTTCACTGAGATATTCAACATCTCTTTATCTCAGTCGGTGATCCCCACATGCTTCAAAGAGTCCATCATTGTTCCTGTTCCAAAGAAACCACATCCTGCTTCCCTCAATGACTATCGCCCTGTAGCCCTCACCTCAGTAGTGATGAAGTGCTTTGAACGCCTTATCAGAGACTTCATCATTTCTTCACTACCCGACACACTGGACCCACTACAGTTTGCATACCGTCAGAACCGCTCCACAGACGATGCAATCTCTCATCTCCTCCACACATCACTCACTCACCTGGACACTAGGAAAGGGAATTATATTAAAATGCTCTTCATCGACTACAGCTCTGCTTTTAACACCATAATTCCCTCCACACTCACCACCAAGCTGGAGCACCTGGGACTGAGCTCATCTATATGTCAGTGGATCTCCAATTTTCTGACTGGCAGACCACAGGCAGTAAGGATGGGCGGACATGTCTCAGCTACACTCACTCTCAGCACTGGAGCCCCCCAGGGTTGTGTTCTGAGCCCCCTGCTGTACTCTTTGTACACCCACGACTGCGTGACCACTACCAACTCCACCTCCATCGTCAAGTTTGCTGACGACACCGTCGTGGTCGGACTGATCACCAACAATGATGAGTCGGACTACCTAGAGGAGATTGGAAATCTGGAGAACTGGTGCCAGAGGAACAATCTCCTCCTGAACGTCAGTAAGACAAAGGAGCTGATAGTGGACTTTAGTACAAAGCAGGAGAGGAACTACCAGACCCCTGTCATCAACAGGAGCCCAGTGGAGAGAGTGGACAGCTTCAGATACCTCGGTGTTCACATCACGCAGGACCTGTCATGGTCCTGTCACATCAACACCGTGGTGAAAAAAGCCCGGCAGCGTCTCTACCACCTCAGACGCTTGAGAGACTTTAGACTGCCCTCCAAGGTGCTCAGGAACTTCTGCTCCTGCACCATAGAGAGCATCCTGACGGGAAACATCATGACCTGGTTCGGGAACTGCACCATGCAGGACAGACGAGCTCTACAGAGGGTGGTGCGATCAGCCGAGCGCATCATCCGCACTGAGCTACCTCACCTGCACTCCATCTACAGCAAGCGGTGCTGGACTAAGGCCAGGAAGATCATGAAGGACCTCAGTCACCCCAGTAATGGACTGTTCTCTTTGTTGCGGTCTGGGAAGAGATTCCGCTCCCTAAAGGCCAACACAGAGAGACTGAGGAGGAGCTTCTTTCCGCAGGCGATAGGGTCTCTCAATCACACCTCGACACAGGACTAATAACATCTTTTAAGCTCACAACACTGACTGGACAATCATGGACACATTCATACACACTTGCACTAAATACTCATACATCTGGACAATTGCACATGTCACCTTTCATGCATATTTGCACAACCACTGTCACTTTAATTCTATATACATATATACTCTACCCTATATTTCTATATTTTTGCAATATTTTATTATTCCCTTATTGTACAGTTAATTTTACTAGTTAAAATTATTTCTTTAGTATTTCCTTTTTATTGATTATTTATTTTACGTACAAGCTTTTCTTTTCTTTTTTTTTTTAAGGTCACTGGCGGTCGTATAAAGCATTTCACTGCATATTATACTGTGTATGATTGTGTATGTGACCAATAAAATTTGAATTTGAATTTGAGTTGTGATTAAAAATGGATTAAAGATGAGGATGGAAATGTACTGACAGGTTCCAGGAGGGTGATGGTAAGATGGACGGAGTGTTTTGAAAAATTTATGAAAGAGATGACAATGAAAGAGAATGAAGAGTTGACTCTTATGAAGCAGAAAGTAGCGAAATTAGTAAGAGTGAGGTGAGGAAGGCATTAAAGAGGATGAAAAGTGGAAAGGCTGTTGGTCCTGATGACATACCTGTAGAGGTATGGAAGTGCTTAGGAGAGTAGCAGTAGAGTTTATGACTAGTCTGTTTAACAAAATCTTGGAGAGTAAGGGGAATGGAGAAATGGAGGAGAAGTGTATCAGCTGTGGTGTTGCATAACGAAGTATGTTAGAGTGGTGCAGGACATGTATGAGAGCTGTAAGACAGTGGTGAGATGTGCTGTAGCTGATTACTCATTTTTGTGACACAGATTTTTTTTTTTAACCGAAGAATGTTATTTAGGGCAAAGATGTGAAAATTATTGTGTGGAAGTTTAAGTACATATTTGTGTTTTTGCTTTCCAGGAGTGTGATTCTTCAGCACTCAACTTTGTGGATACTGATGTTCAAAGATGGAAAATCCTGATCTTGACACTGATGAAAAAAGGTAACCTACCATATCTAGGTATTTCAGTCATTAAATATTCATACCCAAATTTAAAGAGTACATATGAAAGAAGTAATGTAAAAGTGTAAATTGTAAAGTTTCACTATTATGGACAAAATAAGGATCACCATGAAATTGATTCTGTTCATTGCAAGTAAAATTTTAGCTCTTATTAAATTAACAGCTAAAATGTTGTGCAGTAAACTCCAGGGAGAGTGATCAAAATAAACAGGATGGCAATCTAAATACTAAAACATCATAACTGTGATTAATTAAGCCACTTTTAAGTGTCCAAATACTTATATCTTACCTTATTTAAAGTTATTTTTGAGAAATATTTGCTTAAAAAGCATGTTTGCGGTATCTTTAAAATAAATGTTACTTTGTTTGTCATGTTGTTCGTAAGTGTCCAAATACTTTTTTGGATTGCTGTATGTTACAGTAGGTCACTGCAGGTTAGATAACCACTCATTTAGGGCTTATTTAGCCCCTTATAAGATACCATGAAATAAGAATCTTTTAGAGTTGCACCATGTGAAAATGTAAGTTTCAAAACAATAAATACATGTTTCCCATGCTACCTAATGTCAGTCTGAGACCTGAATACATTTTTAAAGAGATACTGGTCAGGTTCTAGCCAAGTAACTAATTTGCTGTGCAAATCATGTGTAAGGTTAAAAATCTCTTTTTGTCTGCAACCATGAATGTAGGAGCTCTTCACGGGAAAGGTCTTTACACAGACTTGAGGACAAAGAAGTGGAGGAACACTGGTGCTTTTTTATTTACAGTCTGTGATAGTTCAGAAAAAAGGGAATATGAGGTTGTGTGCCATAGTGTAAGATATACATATCTAAGCACAGGCAGGTGCAGATGGTGCAGGTGTGGTGTCCCTCTTGTTGGAAGTGGCCACATGAAGCACTCGAGTAGTAGCAGCCAGAGGCAAGGAAGCTGGAGTGACCATCGGATGAAGGCAAAGGTCACTTCTTAGGTGGTTTTTTGTCTAAGAAATGCTCCCTGGAGCTCTCTTGAAAACTGTAGGAGATGAGAAAACACCATGAGTCTGAACACCACACACTATTTGTCAGAACTAACCTCGGAAGACCAGAAGACGTAGCTTTAGCGGCTAGCCCCTTTGTTGCGTGAATGGTAAACCCAAACGCGGAGAAAACACGAGTAGGCAGGATAATCACGCTCTTTGTTCTATGGACTCTCACAATAGGGGAGCAAGGGAAAGACACAATCTAGAAATACACACTCAATCAGGAAGCAAACCAAAAAGGGTGAGTACTCACGGTTTAGTGAACGATTCCGACAGGGCATCAGAAAAACTCAATGACTGAGCGTTGTACTATGGTTTGTTTACTCCTTTTATACTTCCTGGTTCATGACCGCATTACTTCCGGGTCCTAGTGCCGGCCACGGACCGAGTGTGGATGACACTATTTACCTGACTGAAGCTCTGGAGGCCCTTTAAAGTGCATTCTCTCTGAGTGCATTGAGGATCTGACTCTGCATGTTCTGTTTCATCTCCATTTGATGAATGAGGAGCGATGGGATGTGTTTGAGTGCTGGCTGTAAGCCTGCTGTGAGAATGAACTTCAACCTTTTAAACAATATGCATATCGGAAATGGATATGGATAAACTATTCTGTATCATATTGGTACATTTGTAAAGTTGTCAAATTGTAGCGCAGCCACATAAAAAACGGCTCACGCTGATAAGGGAAAGGCAGCTGTGCCCCTTAAAAGTGTCCTTTCGGGTTTTGTTTTACTCCAGACAATTGGTAGTGGTCCCGGAAGGTACTCTCGCGAGAATGCACGCACAGGTAGTGAGAGGTCGGCAGTGATGCAGGAGGTCACCTGGTCTGCCTTTAAAGCGCTGCCGTGAAGAAGCGAGAGGTGTGGAGAAATGAGGAGTAGTGATGCGAAGTTTGAATCATTTTAGTGACTCTAAAATTTGACATCAAAATGAACAAATATTTTTTGAGTCATTTAGTTAATTTCGTTCTTTTGATCAGAAATAAAATAAAATGTTGCATTTTCAAATAAAAAGACCCACAATATGTCTACACACACAAATTTTGCCTATAGTAGCTCACCTCTCATATTCTCCAGTCTGAGTGGTTCGTTTTCTTGAATCTATTGCACCGCATAGCGTCTATGGGAGTCACGTGACAAAGGACCGACTCATTGAGAACCGCTCAATACTGTTTCCTGTGTACTGCACTCATAGCGTCTATGGGAGTCACGTGACAAAAGAACGAACGACTCGGGCTAGAAGAGTCATTGTGAAAGAATCGTTCAATTCTGTTTCCTGTGTACTGCACTGCATGGCGTCTATGGGAGTCAGGTGGCAAAAGAACGAAAGACTCAGGACCGAAGACTCAAAGGTAACTAATTTCTGTTTCCTGTATATAACATATTGAGGTTTTGTGATGCTTTGCACATGCGCAAATGAACGAATCAATCTCAGAGACTACTCGTTCATCTGAGTCATGTTAAACATTTGTTTGAAAAGAACGAATCGTTCATGAACAACCCATCACTAAAGAATCAGCGCTGTACTTTTACAAGAGAAAGAGAGTGGAGACAAACGACAAGTTGGATTTACCGTTTTTTTTTTTTTTTTTTTTTATCCTTGCCAGACATTTTCACTACCCTCTTGCTCCATTGTCTCTTGCTCTATTGTTGTGCTCCAGGAGCGTTTCATTATCACCGGTGAGACCGATTCAACAGACACACACACGCTCCTCAAGCACGGAGGGGGTCAACGAAATTGAACTGGAGTGGAAATGGAGTTTGTGAGGGTGCTTATGACACGCACGGGAAGACCCTTCTGTTTGGAGATAGGTGGGGTTATTACTGCAAATAAGAACTAAAAAGGAAACAAAAGAAAAACTGAAAACAGTGCTTTCTCCACCTTCTGTCCTTTCTCGGGGCCTATGCCCTTACCGAGGTTTTATTCATTCATTCATCTTCTATACCGCTTTATCCTTCTATTCAGGGTCGCGGGGGACCTGGAGCCTATCCCAGGAGACTTCGGGCACTAGGCAGGGTACACCCTGGACAGGGTGCCAATCCATCGCAGGGCACACACACATACACACACTCACACACCCAATCACACACTACGGTCAATTTGGGAACACCAATTAGCCTAACCTGCATATCTTTGGACTGTGGGAGGAAACCGGAGTACCCGGAGGAAACCCACCAAGCACGGGGAGAACATGCAAACTCCATGCACACAGAGACGGGAATCGAGCCTGGCCGGGGAATCGAACCCAGACCCTGGAGGTGCAAGGCGACAGTGCTAACCACACCACCGTGCCGCCACCGAGGTTTTATATGAGAGAATATTTTGTGTCATGTGTTGCAACACTTTAACTGAAACTGAGTGCGCTCACTGAACTCATGCGTGCTGCTCTCTTTCTCACTTTCTTTGGAAGACTGAGGCTAGGTCTTTACCTGTCTTACCACTTTGTCTTTGGCCCTTATACCTTACCGGTTCCACCTAAATGATCGCACAAAGTGCGGAGGTATTAGGACCTTTAAATAGACATGCCACCAGGTGAGGTGTGTCCCGGCTGACTGCCTTGTGGCGGCGTTGCCTGGCTAATGTGTCTCTAGCTGACCGCGCCTCTGTCTTTTCAGAATGGTTCAGAGCATTTTTGCATGGTTTTGCCCCTTGTGAGACCCGCATTGTTACACTAGTATCTTTTATTTTACAGTTACAAAATCTAGAATTATATTTGTACAATAACCACCACTCTACAGCACACTTATCTCTGTGCTGGAACACTGCTTAAAATCAATACCTTGTGTACTGAATTTGGTATAGATCACACTAGCACACATGGATTACAATCGTCATTGAATAAATATTTTACAGCACAAATTACTTTCAGACTACATTGTCAAAACAGCACCGCTATAAAATAGTTTGACCCTTACACTGAAAGGAATAACATACCATGCAAATATTAAGGGAACATTATGATTATTTTATAAATTCTGCACTAATTTTGTTTTCTTCTTACTGTAGTAAAACTTCAGCAGGCTACTTTACTCACACTGATTGTAGATGCGGTTGGCTTATTTCACTAGTTTTGACGCGTAGCTAATGTCTTAAAGTTTCACTCACATGACAGAAGTCCGATCTCTTTGTCTTTTGTCGTTTATTTGTCAGCATCAAAGAATCAACACTTCATACAGTCGTCTTGAGTAAATCCACTGTTATTACAGACACCAGTTGCTGCATCTTGCAAATCTCTGAGTTTTACAACAACCTGTTTGCTGTATCTTGTAGATTACAATCTTGGCTTGGGTATCTAACAACACTCTTGTTGTTTCTTACTTTCCCAGCTTACGTTAGCTGACGGTTACAACAACCTCGTTGCTGTATTTAGCATTTCTAGCTTACCGGGAGCTCTCATTAGCTGACGGTTACAACAACCTCGTTGCTGTATTTAGCATTTCTAGCTTACCGGGAGCTCTCATTAGCTGACGGTCTAAAGCTTGTGTTTCCGTAGCCTTCCAAATCTATACTGAGCTTTCTAGCATATCACAGTCACACAAATGCATGTAATAGTAGAATGACATCACAGACCAACCTACGATTATCAACTTATGATGCATAACTAAGAAATTTAAAGCTTATGGCTTATGTAACAAACTTAATGCTTAATGCTTTACTAATGAATAGAACAAGGTAGAATAAATGAAATAACAGCAAGTAAAATAAACTAAAATAAACACAACAACAAATTCATAAAAAGTGCGATATGGCACTTACATTCCAGCCCCTAATTGACAGGCATGGAGACTGACAATTACAATTTTGTGTTTTTTTTTTTTTTGATAAAGCAATGAAATCAAACATTCTTAACCTTCTAAAACGTTTTAAATCTTTTAAGTGTGTAATATTTATCTCAGGTGTTTACATTTGCATATCAAATTTCATAACATATTACCACACATTTAACAGTCCATTTCACATGTGAGACACAGCTTGTCGATGGGTCTTTCCAGAGTGTTGGTCTTGGTTTTAACTAACACACGTTTCACCAGTCCCCCTTTGTTGGGGAACACTTTCGTGATTCTTCTCATGACCCATGAATTTCTTGGAGAAGACTCATCAGTTATTAAAACTATGTCTCCAATCGAAAGGTTTTTTTTGTTTTGAAACCACTTTTGCCGCCCCTGGAGCACGGGCAAGTATTCACGTACCCATCGCTTCCAGAGCAGGTCTGGTCGATGCTGGATCTGCTTCTCCCTGCGACGTGCATAGATGACAAATCCAGGTGGCAGGTTTGGCTGTTTTTTCATCAGCAGCAGGTAGTTTGGTGTCGGAGGTTTCAGTTTGGGCGAGCAGCTGTTTCTTTTCACAGTTGCCTTTCGTTTTTGCTGTGTGCGAATTCCCTGTTTGAATTCTGCTGCTGCTTTACCCTTTTGCAACGTGAGAAGTTCTTCCTTAAAATTTTGTCTTTGAGTGAACTTAATGATGTCGTTTTCTGCTCTTGTTAGGTCTTGCGCTTTTAGAGACTTGTGATTTTCTGTCTTTGGGTTATCTACTTGTGTTTTAACCCTTTCTGTTTTTTGTTTCAGCATGTCTCTGGTGCGAAGGATCCAGGCAACGGATCTTTTTAACTTGTGCCAGTCAGAGTGATGATTAATCAGTTTACTCACTGCGTCTGTGTCTGTGCATTTTGTAATGCTCACAATATTCACTAAAGCTGAGAGCTTAACTTCATCAGCATTTTCATCAAAATTTTCTTTTATTGATGTGTCATGAATATTTTTAGGCCATTTGCACTCTGCTTCTTTGAGAAGAGAGGGACCTTGGATCCAGGTGACATTTTTCATGAACCTTTCACAGGATAACCCCCTGGAGGCAGAATCAGCTGGATTTTGTGAGGTATTAACGTACCTCCATTGCTGTGGCTTGGTTGACTCTCTTATAATGGCGATTCTGTTGGCCACGAAGGTTTTAAAACGAAGTGTTTCGTTATAAATGTGTCTCAAAACAGTTGTACTGTCAGTCCAAAACATAGAGTCCAGCAATTTCAATTCTAGCTGTTCTTTTAGCATTTTGTCATTTTTTACAGCGACCACTGCCGCAGTCAGTTCCATTCGTGGAATGGTGGTTTGTTTCAGGGGTGCTACACGGGAATTCCCCATCATGAATGCACAATGTGTAAGTCCATCAGCGTTTACTAACCTGAGGTATGAGACAGCTCCGTATCCCATTTCACTTGCATCCGAGAAGTGATGGAGTTGTGCTGTAGCTCTAACTCCGAAGTCGGCTGATTTTATGCACCTTGCTATGCTGAACTCGGACAGTCGGTGCAGCTCTTGCAGCCAGGTTTTCCACGCCGTTGCAAACTGCTCGGGAATGTCATCATCCCAGGCAAGTTTTTCTTTACATGACTGTTGCATTAGGATTGTAGCTGGCAGTATGGCAGGTGGGAGAAAGCCTAACGGGTCGTATGTTGAGCTAGTGATTGACAGAATTCCTCTTCTTGTCACAGGTCGTTCCTTTAAGCTAATCTTAAACTTGAACATGTCTGAGTTAATGCACCACAGCACCCCCAGAGCTCTCTCTATGGGCAGTGCATCGTTACTCAAGTCTAAGTCTCTCATGTCTTTGATCCTTTCACTCTTGGGAATGACAGTCAGTAGGGCACGGCTGTTGCTTGCCCATTTAGTGAGGTTAGACCCTCCACTTGTACAGAGACTTGTGAGATCATTGTATAGGGCGACTGCTTGGTCATGACTCGAAACAGATTTCAGGCAGTCGTCTACATGAAAGTCTTTAAGCACTGTGTTAACTGCCACAGCAGATGCATTGCTGCGGTTTTCTTCTGCTGTCTTTCTGAGGGCGAAGTTAGCACCACTAGGCAACAATTTTACACCGAACAGATGAACTACCATTTTATTTTCAACTAAGTCTTGGTTCACATCTCCATTCGGCCACCATAGGAAGCGCAGCAGATCAGTGTCCTTTTTCTTGGACTTTATTTTAACGGGCACAATGGGGAGGATGCAATTACCTCCAGCCCCAGTGAGCGCATTTGATTCGTGACTCTCTGCCGGTGGTGTATTTTTTGTGTCACTTTCGGTTTCGTTCTCGTCAGCGCGTGTAACTGGCTGCGCCGTGTCTTGCACTGCGCTGTGTAACATGCTTGGATGTGACTTTGAACACAATGAACATACAATTTTTCTGGTACAGTCTTTCCACAAATGACCCGTTCTTAAACATCCGAAACAGAATCCGTTTCTTTTTAAGAATTCTACTTTGTCTTTGTGTGTCTTATCATTAAATTGGAAGCAATCGTCTAAGATATGCTCCCCTTTGCAGTGTGCGCACGGTGTAGTGAAAGCGCTGACAGGTGATGTACCGGCATTCTTCATTGTAATCAATTCTTTGTGAATTTTACCAACCTGTCCGTCGTCGGTTGGGACGCTGACCCTGGGTTTTCCTTGGCCCGATTGTTTGGGTCTTTGAAGGGATGTGTGACAGGGTTTTCCGTCGCTGATTGCGGCGTCCAGGTCCGTAGTGTGCGCGCTGCTCAGGTGCGCGTTGCTCGATTCAGTGACCGCGCTCTCGTTCGCAGGCTGCGCTCGGCTGTTGCATGTTGAGTTGGAGAGGTGAAAGTGCGCGCTGCTCAGGCACGCGCTGCTCGGACGCGCGCTGCTCGATTCAATGAGTGCGCTCTTGCTCTTGGACGATCGGCTGTCGTATTTGCGATCTTGACGTTTATTTCCAAATCTATCCTGCAACAGTCTCATTGCCTCTGCATAACCACACTGATCTGGCATAAGCTGACAGCTCATAACGAGGTCTCTAGCCTCTCCCTTAGTGAACTGCTCAAGATAACACAGCTTATCAGCATCACTATCGGTTTTGTCAACAATAACATGTTTAAATGCTTTCATGAAGGACGTAAACTCAAGAGGGTCACCATGAAACACAGGAACATTGCGCTGAGGTAAAAAGGATTGCCGTTGGCATTTCATGAGCATTGCTATGATGTCAGCCTGCTGTTGCATCATGCTCTGTGATTCTAAAGTATAAATGTCATGGCGGGTGTATTTATTGTCTTGGGTAGACCCTTCATTTAAAGTACTTTTAAATTTTGGTTCAAAACTTACTGGTACACTTGGATGGGCTGTCTTGCGACGTGATGGCAGCCCGAGGTCTTCTATCGACGCGCTGCTCTCGTAAAGTTCGTTGAATTCCAGTTTGGGAGCGCGTGCGCCACTTGGTTCGTTGAAGGTGCTCTCTCTTACCGGCTTTCGGCGGCTGACGTATTCAGGTTTGTGGCCCGTCCAAGGCGGGCTGCTCGAGCGTGTGCAGCTCGGGTCGATGACTCCGCTCTTTGATGCAGGCTGTCGTTTTTTACAACCCTGATAAACCTGTAATTCAGCGTCGACAATTGCGAGCGCAGTTTCTAATTCCAACTTTTCTTTATCAGCCTTTAGTTCTGCTTCTTTTGCCTTTAATTGTGCTTCCTTCTGTTCTAACGCCCGCCGTTCTGCTAAGGCTGTTACTTTAATCAACAAGGCTGCTCTGTTGGCTTCCGCTTTCTTTATTAGGGCTGAGGATGATGTAGAAGTTACAGACCTTTTGGATGCTGCCGTTGTCTGTGACACGCTGACGCCCGGCGAGACACCTTCGCGTAGTCGCGACGTCACAGAGTGGTCCTTGGTGTCCTTGGTGTCCGCTTTCCAGCGACCCACCGTAGATATGAATTCTGTGCGGCCTTGAGCCTCAGGTGCGCCGCAAGCGACCTGATCGCGTCTGTGTTTGTCTTCATGAGTGTACACAAGCACATCAACGTTACTTCTCATGAAGTTCTCTCTTCTGCACTCAGTTTCAACGATGTCTAACTTACGTGCATAGTTCATAGGTGTCTTTAATGCATTAGACGTTGCATTCAGTCGAATTCGCTTGCCTTTTCTTGCATCCAGCGCCTCGTTGAGGTTCTTTCTGTTCATCTCGTGGAGCGCCGTTAGGCTCCCCAGCCAAGTGCTGGGAGCGTTGTCCTCGTTGTTCGGCATGGTGAAGTTCGACGGCTATTCTCTTTCACTTTCCATTTCAGCGTTCACTTGTTTTCGTTCAAACAGCGGACAAGCTTTAGACTTTATGTAGATGCGGTTGGCTTATTTCACTAGTTTTGACGCGTAGCTAATGTCTTAAAGTTTCACTCACATGACAGAAGTCCGATCTCTTTGTCTTTTGTCGTTTATTTGTCAGCATCAAAGAATCAACACTTCATACAGTCGTCTTGAGTAAATCCACTGTTATTACAGACACCAGTTGCTGCATCTTGCAAATCTCTGAGTTTTACAACAACCTGTTTGCTGTATCTTGTAGATTACAATCTTGGCTTGGGTATCTAACAACACTCTTGTTGTTTCTTACTTTCCCAGCTTACGTTAGCTGACGGTTACAACAACCTCGTTGCTGTATTTAGCATTTCTAGCTTACCGGGAGCTCTCATTAGCTGACGGTTACAACAACCTCGTTGCTGTATTTAGCATTTCTAGCTTACCGGGAGCTCTCATTAGCTGACGGTCTAAAGCTTGTGTTTCCGTAGCCTTCCAAATCTATACTGAGCTTTCTAGCATATCACAGTCACACAAATGCATGTAATAGTAGAATGACATCACAGACCAACCTACGATTATCAACTTATGATGCATAACTAAGAAATTTAAAGCTTATGGCTTATGTAACAAACTTAATGCTTAATGCTTTACTAATGAATAGAACAAGGTAGAATAAATGAAATAACAGCAAGTAAAATAAACTAAAATAAACACAACAACAAATTCATAAAAAGTGCGATATGGCACTTACATTCCAGCCCCTAATTGACAGGCATGGAGACTGACAATTACAATTTTGTGTTTTTTTTTTTTTTGATAAGGCAATGAAATCAAACATTCTTAACCTTCTAAAACGTTTTAAATCTTTTAAGTGTGTAATATTTATCTCAGGTGTTTACATTTGCATATCAAATTTCATAACATATTACCACACATTTAACAGTCCATTTCACATGTGAGACACAGCTTGTCGATGGGTCTTTCCAGAGTGTTGGTCTTGGTTTTAACTAACACACGTTTCACCAGTCCCCCTTTGTTGGGGAACACTTTCGTGATTCTTCTCATGACCCATGAATTTCTTGGAGAAGACTCATCATTTATTAAAACTATGTCTCCAATCGAAAGGTTTTTTTTGTTTTGAAACCACTTTTGCCGCCCCTGGAGCACGGGCAAGTATTCACGTACCCATCGCTTCCAGAGCAGGTCTGATCGATGCTGGATCTGCTTCTCCCTGCGACGTGCATAGATGACAAATCCAGGTGGCAGGTTTGGCTGTTTTTTCATCAGCAGCAGGTAGTTTGGTGTCGGAGGTTTCAGTTTGGGCGAGCAGCTGTTTCTTTTCACAGTTGCCTTTCGTTTTTGCTGTGTGCGAATTCCCTGTTTGAATTCTGCTGCTGCTTTACCCTTTTGCAACGTGAGAAGTTCTTCCTTAAAATTTTGTCTTTGAGTGAACTTAATGATGTCGTTTTCTGCTCTTGTTAGGTCTTGCGCTTTTAGAGACTTGTGATTTTCTGTCTTTGGGTTATCTACTTGTGTTTTAACCCTTTCTGTTTTTTGTTTCAGCATGTCTCTGGTGCGAAGGATCCAGGCAACGGATCTTTTTAACTTGTGCCAGTCAGAGTGATGATTAATCAGTTTACTCACTGCGTCTGTGTCTGTGCATTTTGTAATGCTCACAATATTCACTAAAGCTGAGAGCTTAACTTCATCAGCATTTTCATCAAAATTTTCTTTTATTGATGTGTCATGAATATTTTTAGGCCATTTGCACTCTGCTTCTTTGAGAAGAGAGGGACCTTGGATCCAGGTGACATTTTTCATGAACCTTTCACAGGATAACCCCCTGGAGGCAGAATCAGCTGGATTTTGTGAGGTATTAACGTACCTCCATTGCTGTGGCTTGGTTGACTCTCTTATAATGGCGATTCTGTTGGCCACGAAGGTTTTAAAACGAAGTGTTTCGTTATAAATGTGTCTCAAAACAGTTGTACTGTCAGTCCAAAACATAGAGTCCAGCAATTTCAATTCTAGCTGTTCTTTTAGCATTTTGTCATTTTTTACAGCGACCACTGCCGCAGTCAGTTCCATTCGTGGAATGGTGGTTTGTTTCAGGGGTGCTACACGGGAATTCCCCATCATGAATGCACAATGTGTAAGTCCATCAGCGTTTACTAACCTGAGGTATGAGACAGCTCCGTATCCCATTTCACTTGCATCCGAGAAGTGATGGAGTTGTGCTGTAGCTCTAACTCCGAAGTCGGCTGATTTTATGCACCTTGCTATGCTGAACTCGGACAGTCGGGTAGATTACAATCTTGGCTTGGGTATCTAACAACACTCTTGTTGTTTCTTACTTTCCCAGCTTACGTTAGCTTACGGTTACAACAACCTCGTTGCTGTATTTTACATTTCTAGCTTACCGGGAGCTCTCATTAGCTGACGGTTACAACAACCTCGTTGCTGTATTTAGCATTTCTAGCTTACCGGGAGCTCTCATTAGCTGACGGTTACAACAACCTCGTTGCTGTATTTAGCATTTCTAGCTTACCGGGAGCTCTCATTAGCTGACGGTCTAAAGCTTGTGTTTCCGTAGCCTTCCAAATCTATACTGAGCTTTCTAGCATATCACAGTCACACAAATGCATGTAATAGTAGAATGACATCACAGACCAACCTACGATTATCAACTTATGATGCATAACTAAGAAATTTAAAGCTTATGGCTTATGTAACAAACTTAATGCTTAATGCTTTACTAATGAATAGAACAAGGTAGAATAAATGAAATAACAGCAAGTAAAATAAACTAAAATAAACACAACAACAAATTCATAAAAAGTGCGATATGGCACTTACACTGATATCACTGTCTATTAGGGTTGGGTCGATCGATGGCCGATAGACATCACAATGCTGAGTCGGCATCGCGATCCTCTGCCCCGCCCCCGCCGCAGCAACAACCAGCTTACGAAAAAAAACACACACTTAATAACACTATATAGCCAAATGAAATGCATGCTTTCAATTTTCGCATCATTACTTTTTTTATTATTATGAGGAAATAATAACAAGGAGGCTGTGAGTGATCACAATACAAACTACAGTGAACTCCAAACAAATTACACGTTTGTTTACATTAATAAATGAGGTATACAAAAACAGCAGAAAAAAATCTAAATAGTTTTAATTAAATTAGATTAAATAAACTATACCAAATATGTCTTTTTCATGGTTTTACCATAACGAACAGAGATTGGAACAAAAAACAAGTTTAAATATGAAGGTTACTGGCTTTAATAAGCTGTGAAGTGGAGTAACAACATTACCCGCTGTGCTGAACACACGTTCAGACGGAGCACTGGTGGCACATATGCACAAATATTCCGCGGGATGGTGAACACGCAAATTTGTCTTCTGCGCATCTTTTGCGCTGACAACTTTACCGCAAATCTTACACACCACTTCAGATGTGTCTTGTGGCTGTCCTCTTTCATTCGGTCTAAAGCCAAAATATTGCCAGATGAACTTGCACCTTTTTTACCAACCAAGTTTGTCGACGCCATTATAACGACACAGATCACTGTCCCTATTCATGCCAGAGTCCCGCGGAAAAAGTGATTGACAGGTGGTAATTTGTGTGTAACTTATCTTTATTTATTTATGGTTTGGTTATGGGTAAAACAAAGACCATGGTGGTCAGGTAGTGGAAACGGTAGGCTATAATTAATTAATTCGTTATGAATTAATTATTTAACAACAACCCCACCCCTACGACGACGATGCAATGTTTCACATTAGACATCGTACGATGCCAAATTGCTCACCGTCGCCCAACCCTACTCGGCGCAAGTTAAATTCATTCCAGAGACAAGTTCTTAAGGTAAAATTTCATATTGCAAAATAAATTTTTCCTTAGAAAATAATGTAAATTCAGATAACCCGTTCCAGCCAATATTATTGATATTACCATCACATATACTCATATATACTGTAAACTAATCATATTTTTGTATATAAAAACAATCAAAACATTTAGAAAAGACATGTAAATGAAGTACTGCCACGGCAGTTTTTGGATGAGACAAGTCGGATTTTTACAATTAATTTTTAAATTTAAATAATTTAGAATTAAACAGGTCACACAAGTATGCTGTTCAAATGTCACAGTTAAACAAATGTACAATTTATGTATAGAATATGCATCACAAATGAAGTAGAAACTGTAAATAGTTCGCTTTAATGTTTTTAAGGAAAACAAAAAGGAACAAACCAGTGGGAGTTTCTCCACAGATCTGTTCAAGTATGCCAAGCACCAAAAATAGATGAAAAAAAAATTTCACTGAAAAAAAAAGAAATTCGGCTTCGCAAAAATATCCACTGGCGATATAAAATTAGTTGTTAATGTTAGTCCGTGAGTGAAAAATATGAAAGTCAGTCAATAGACTCATCACAAGGTATTAAAGTCTACTCCAAAGTGAAATAAAGTCAAATCCAAAATGTGCAACCCGAAGCACAAAACCGGGTAATAATTCCAATTATTATGTCCAACAAAGAGTTTGACAGAGCACAAAGCACCAAATAGAGTTATATTACTAGTTACAATACAACAGCCGACATGTCTAGACACGTGCAAGAGCACATTAGCAAGCTAATCTTACCGTCCCACACACCATGCGGCGTCGCATGAAACTTCTAGAACATCGGAATAAAGTCCGTGAATTGGAACGTTTCCCCCCTAGAAAAACCAAAATCAGTTGTCGGATGACAAATAAAATGTGTGGACAACATCTGAGTCCAGAATTAGAAGTTCGGGCGCCAATTGTGACGTCTTGTGCCGGATAGCCAGAGAAAAAAAGGAGCTCAGAGACAAAGCGGTGTTTAATACAAACTTTTATCCTTTTCTCTTGACGTCACAAAAACACAATACAAAAGCATGAGTTAGAAAAAAGGAAAATGTAAGTGTAGGAAGCACGTCGGGAGGAGAGCAACACACATGCTCCTATATCGTCTACGTCTTCTCACACACCTCTGCAGCGCATGCACCGGGGGCGGGGCAACACACCTAAAAAGGGCAACAGACATACCTGCATACATGCAATTGTATATACGTTGTAGTGACCGTTACAACGCCACAGGTAATGCTTCAGGGTCTAGGCTTCTTATTGGCTCTCTGTTGATTAAGGAGGCTCCTAACAGCACTTAACAGGGCGTTCTGCATTTTCATGTGGACAAAGTTATTTTTAAAACGTAGATTGTGTGGACAGAATTACTTTTAAAAACGAAGAAGAAAAATCTCAGTTTTTAAAAATATCCGGCTACGTGTGGACATGGCCTTATAGTTCTGCTTCGTTCAGTCTATATTAATAGTGGGCTACTCAGTGCAGGCGCTTCTGGCACTAACACATTGCGCACCCTACAGTATGTAACGTGTCGCTGCATGCTTAAAAAGGGGGCAGACCAACCAAACTCACCAGGAATGGAGGCTTGCTAGCAGATTCACTCCGCGCATTTCATAAAAAGGCCTCTTCACGTCCACCCGGGGAGTAGAGAATATCTGTGCATATTTTCACATGTTTCTCTTGTCTACGTCCGAGTCCAATTCGCCAAAGAAAAAAGCTACCTGCCTTCTGCTCTCTCGCACAAGCTCTGCACAAGCTCTGTATAATCACATATTATACACACGCGCATACAGTATATATACACACACCGAGCCAAAAAAAATCACTACTTAGATATTTAACTAAGTTAAGAGCTCTCCATTGGATAATTACAGATGTCGCCATTAAAACTGCGCGTGTTTTCCCGCGAGAGGCCGCAATTTAGCGCGCGGCGTGCCGTGACTTGCCGGAGGCAACATTTGGGAATTTAAAATTAATGTGTTGTGCTTCACTGAATATCCGCCAGATGGCGCATGGAAGGACTTTATCTAAAAGCCGGTGGTCCGGTAAAGTCAGTTTCCCTATGTTTCCCCGGTGGCGCGCAGATTCAAATCATGACGTCACTCGCTACCTAACGCTGAGAAGGCGAACGAGGATTTTAACAGTTTTTCTCTAGTTTTAAAGTGTTTTTACGAACTTTTTGAATTAAACAAATAATCTATGCATAATAATCGAGTGTCTTTTCACTTTTTTTTGTATATTTGAAGATAATTGATACGTTTTAAGCCGCTGCAAAAGGCTGGTTTGCTGGGCGAGTACTGACATCACGACTACTTTTATTACACGTACATTTGTTTATTTGTATATGTATGTTATTAATATAATTTTTTTTTAGAGATTGTGTGTGCGTGCACGGAGAGTTTGTGTTCATAAGTGTATGTGGATAAGTTGATAAGTGTATCAGAAAGCATTAAAATGTTCATTTGAATTAAAATGACACACACACGTCTGTATATACAGTATACTGTATCAATTACATATATATCAATTATATCAATTTCACGGAAGCCTATCCCTCGCCATATGACAATTCGCCATTCATTCTCCCATTGATAATCAGCGATATTTTATAAGGAGATTTAGGGATTTAGCTCTACTTAATTTTCTAACGTTTTAAGGAAATTAATTAGTTCGTTCATTCTATTTGAAGCTTCGGATGTTTTTTTTTATTTTTTAGATTAGTTCTGAACTCGCTTCCGTGAAACTATCGCTAAAACAATGTACAGAGCCCTCCTGAGGATATAAAGCTTTATTATTGTGTTTGAATAAATAATCAGATCTACCACAGCAGATAATAAATTATGCTATGTCATAACCGAAGCAAACACCACGATTATGCCTCGTTTCGTTCGACGGGAACGTGGTTCACTTGGCCGCGGTGTATTATAAACCTGTGGAATGTTTCACTGTTTATGCTCACATAAGAGGAATAAAAGCGAGTGAAATGTGGAAATGATGTGTGGCAACTCAATGAGAACTAAACCAAAGATTTCGGTAACTCCACTGAGTGTAACATCTACATAGTGACACTGAACATCTTCACTTTTCCGTTTACCTCTGAAAAAAAAGCAGTATTTTGTTTGTTTATATTTAGAGTTTTTATAACAGTAGAAGAAGTACGCGCGCGCACACACACACACACTCCCCTGAGCCCTCGGGAAACACCCAATCACCGTCGGTATACAAATGAGTCAAGACGTAGCCTAAAGTGGTGTCGTGTCGGATTTCAGTGGTCACGGAGTGGGAAGACTTTGAAGAAGCTGCAGTGACAGTAAACAGCTGAACAACTTCACTTTTCCGTTTACCTCTGAGGGAAAAAAAAGCTGTATTTTGTTTGTTTATATTTAGAAATTTTATAGTAGTAAGAGAAAGTTACAGTTTGGTCTGTGTACTGTAGTTTGCACCCTTGTAGAGAATAAATAAATGAATAACACCTTCATATCCCCTCTCAAGAGAGTGCCATAGTCCATTGTTAGTTTTAATGATTTGGCTGAAACTAATTATCACTACATAAGTACCCTAACACCATTGATCATGAGTTTCAGCTCAAACTAATTCTATACTTGTAACAGAAAATGTAGATGCAGATTTCAAATGCGTATTTATATGATAGATAGATAGATAGATAGATAGATAGATAGATAGATAGATAGATAGATAGATGTGTGTGTGTGTGTGTAGGCTCTATGCAGGGGCAAGAGAGGGCAGCGCACCCTCAAATAAATTTCTGCACATGTTAATATATTCCTAAAATGTATATATTGCAAGTTGATAAACTGATCTGCGGCAGCGGAAAAATCAGCTGAAAAAAGGACAGGCTGCAGCGCACGCGCACACACACACACATACACACACAGACACACCTCCGTTGAGCCCTCCGTCTGTCGGATTTCAGCGGTCACGGGGTGGAAAGACTTTGAGGCAGTTTATATATGAATCTAAGCTTGAACTTATCAGCATTGTAAATATATAATACTTTTCAAATAAAATCGCTATTACTTTGACCCTGAAGTTTAGTTTAGCACACACAAAAAACAGAAAAGTAATTTCTGGTAAATCAACGGAATGTGTAGTTTATTTACAGTAATTCATAAAAAAATTAATATACATTGTACAGTACTTCTATTGAAGGGATAATGACAGATTTTTAAAAATTTTGGGGGGGGTGAACAATTTCTTTAATGTTTTTTGAGTTGTGGCTGTTTAGTAGAAAGTAATAGGCTCACCAATTTACAGTATGATCTTTCAATTTAGCAAGTGTAATGTAAACAAGTTAGTTATTATGAGTATGGAAAACATCTTTTCCTGCATTTTTTTCTGCTTCAGGAGTCAGTCTGTTCTGAGACAGTGAGAGTAGAGGAAGGGGCAGATTGAGAACCAGGAGGGAGCCGGAGACAGCAGAACAAAGAGATGATATTGCCAGCACCAGCACAGGGAGCACAGTTTTTAGTTTAGATCTCATGTTTACATTTTATTGTATGTTGATGGCTTGACTGTAAACAACATAAACAATGCAATAAATAGTTCTGAAGAAAAATCTGCTTTGTCATTGAACCTGAGAAAAACTTTGAAAATAACCATAATGGTGCAGTCTCCGTGCTACAATAATAATGATAGAAGCAAAGTTTTTCACTGTGGGGACATATCTTTATAAGTACAATTTGACTGTATTATATGTGTCCCCTTCAAAAATTACTCATGAGAAATTTTATATTTATTGTCTACTGTTAAATGAAAATTACGCCCATGCTTGAGGCATCCTGGAGGCAAGGGGCAGGTGCCCAAGCACCCGCCGCCCTCCCCCCTCTGCACGTGCCTGTATATGTGTGTGTGTGTGTGTGTGTGTGTCTTTACAGTGTATACAACGTGAAAGCGCACTCAGTTACAGCTCAGTCCCTCTTCTCACCTTTGATAGGTGAGAAGTTATCAAACCGGTTTCGGATGGGGGAATTGGCACAATTCAGGGGTTTAAAACTATTTAACAAGACCAAGACATCTCTGCCTAAAATGTATTTCTCCAGCAAAACATAGAATAAATAGAAATAAAATGCTTAATATTAATAATATTGATCTTAGCTGGATGGTCTAATTCTCAAAACCGTTTAAGAAAGACTTAACACACTATAACTAGAATATTTACAAAACTGAAAGGTTGTCTTATGAATAATAAAAAACAACAACTCATAACTCAAAAAGATCATATGTTTTTATATATTTTTTTAGATCATAAATAGACATGAATTAACTATATATATATATATATATATATATATATATATATATATATATATATATATATATATATATATATTGGACACAAACAGCAAAAAACATGATGAAAAGCAATAAAGTGCTTAGGACTTTTCATATTTTTTGCTGTTTGTGTCCAGCATTGAATAATTATTTCATCCATTATTTGACCACGGCTGGGAATAAGAGCTGGAATGTGATTGTGAATTTATATTTATAAATTCATTCATTCATTTTCTATACCGCTTAATCCTGTGTTCAGGGTCGCGGGGGACCTGGAGCCTATCCCAGGAGTCTTCGGGCACTAGGCAGGGTACACCCTGGACAGGGTGCCAATCCATCGCAGGGCACACACACATACACACACACCCAATCACACACTACGGGCAATAAGGGAACGCCAATTAGCCTAACCTGCATATCTTTGGACTGTGGGAGGAAACCGGAGTACCCGGAGGAAACCCACCAAGCACGGGGAGAACATGCAAACTCCATGCACACAGAGACGGGAATCGAGCCTGGCCGGGGAATCGAACCCAGACCCTGGAGGTGCAAGGCGACAGTGCTAACCACTACACCACCGCGCCTATATATATATATATATATATATATATATATATATATAGAGAGAGAGAGAGAGAGAGAGAGAGAGAGAGAGAGAGAGAGAGAGAGAGAGAGAGAGAGATGTTTTGCTGGCGAAAAACATTTTAGGCAGAGACGTCTACTCGGCCTTGTTAATTGTTTTTAAACCCCCACTTCCACGAATTCCCCCATCAGCGAAATCATGAATGAAACGTGAGAAGAGGCATTATAATACAGTGGGGGTTCTGTGGGTCTCCAAACTCAGAAGGCTACGTGTCAGCCGATAACTTCTCCTTTGATCTGCTGGTTACAGCGGGGCGCCGATTTCTGATGAGTAGCCTGTACAAGCCAAGCTCTTCCCCAAAAAATAATGTGAATGTCTGCAACAATCACTAACCATTAAAAAAAAATTTAGTAATTAAACACGAATATATAAATTATATTTTCTTTACACATAATATTTTCATTATATATACACGGGCATCGCTAGGCCATTTTTAGGGGGGCTTTAGCCCATCGTCCCCTTTATATTTATTTAAAGTATTTTTCATATTTTTATGTCTGCCAGTTTCCAACAAAAAGCAGCAGTATTGTCAAAGAATTAACAGATAAATATTTAATATTATTGGCACAAACACAGTTTATTCCATTGTCCAGCCTCATAGGTGTGTTGTTTATATTGCTAATCAATGTAAGTTTAAAGTTATATGCTGTTTTCTGTTTACATTTTTCTGATTGTACCTGTACATAGAAAAAAGTTTATACGGTAAACAAACACATATTAATTAAATTCTTAAATCATCGTGTTCACCCATGCACTGAAAAAAAGAACTTGTAAGATTCACTTGATAAAATCCTCTTAACATCTACAGTATTTGCACACATAGATTTTAAGTAAATTTTATTGCTCCAATATTAAGTAAAGCTCACCCGTAATTGTCAGGTAAAATCTACTTAATTAAATTAACAATCAAAGAAATCAAGTAAAAGTTACATAATTATATTTAATGCACAAATTAGATTTATTTAAAATAACCAAGTAAAGGTAATTCATTCCCAGATAACACACACACTTCGCAGAGATAATGCTCCCTAATGCATGGTACAATGACCAAATATGATAAATAAATAAACCACACTCTCAGCTAATAATAAAACACAGATTCGTTTATTTTTTATAAAAAATACATTTAACAACAAGCAAACATTTGATTAATTCATACAAAAACGAGAAAACGAGATAACAGTAACTTACAAATGAGGTCTCAATTTGAAAAGATGTACAAAACATAAAACACCACAAATAAGTATTAATCATAGAAACAAAATTAAACACCAACAGAAACGTTTTGTACGTTATGATTTTTAAATATGACCGTTAGAAACGTTGGTCAGGAAACTCCTGAAGTCAGATGCAGACACACTTTCAGTCACAAACTGCTGTGAAAAAATACAGAGATAGATATTCAATTAAAATTCATGATACTTAATTTAGCAAATGAACAATATTTATACTTTGTTCCTCTCGCTTCACAACTCATGAGAACAGACCGAAACCAGAACCGAACCGGAGATTAAGGAAAAAGTGAGAAGCAAGAATCATGTGTGGAAAGATTAAGCATGCAAGGTCACAGGATGACTCGACTTCTTTTTATTGTCTGCAATGCGATTTAGACAAATTAGAGCTGCTGTCAATACTGTATGAACATATGTACAGGTTCTTTACAGTTGAAATTTAACTTGCAACTTATTAATAAAATTCGGATTCAGAAAAAAACGTTTATTGCTAGTGCTCTTTTACCATTTAATGCTTTAACACACACGACTCAGTTTGTTCAGAAATGGCATCTCACTGGCGAGCCTTTCTCTGAACACGCCGTTTTCACGAAGGGTGGGGGTAAGAAATACACATCTCGGTTTATTAATCCGCGCGCTTGGTTCGTTATTATTTTATTTATTCATTTATTTACCACAGGACCCCTGGGGGGCTCCGTAGGTTCATGTTTTTACACGAAAACGGTGTTTTGTGAATATCCACACTATTAAAAACTGAAATATTGCTAATTGTACGTCCTGAGATTAAGATGAACATTAATTGGGAGTCATGAAAGCGAGAATCACATCCAAAACAGAAAGCTAAACTTACCTCAAACACGACAAACTCCAGCTCTAGCCACGCCGTGTAATACCTCCGTGATGATCCCCAACCGACTGATCCACAGCGCGGGCACAGCGTCTCCAAACACGCATGCGCGGTTTAATTTGGACACATTTTCGGCTTCAGTAGACACACAATACTTCAGACTGAAACACGACTGCCCCCTACAGGTAATGAAGGGCATGTTCACAGCTTCCCGCACGCAGCCGTGCAAAGCCGCGGCAAGTCACGGAATCCCTTTTCTCGAAACGTGCGTTTTTAATGGCGACATCTGTACTGTTAACAGTAAAAACATTTGGTCACATTAAATCGCAAAAAAATAAACAAACAACAGTAGAATTTACACCTATGTTTACAAGTGCAAGTAAGAGCATTTCTCAAAGGATTGGGACTAAACATCTGTGTAACCTTAAGAAAACCACTTTTTAGTTAGCCTAGTCTATAAAAAGGTTTGAATTTGCTAGAGAGCATAAAAAATGGACTGTGGAGCATTGGAAAAAGGTAATGCGATCTGATGAGTCCTGATTTACCTCACAACACAGAGTTGATGGGATGCATGACGCTAAGAAGAGAGGCAGCTGAATTGATACAGCTATCATGCCTAGTGCCTACTGTATAAGCCTGTGGGGCAGTGTTATGATCTGGGGTTGCTTCTGCAGATCTAGGTTCAGCCATGTTCCCCAGAATGAGGACAGCTGATGACTGGGTTTCATTTGCAGTGGTTCGTACATACTAAAAGTGGTTCAAAGAAGGTCAAATGGTGAACCAGGGGAATGGTTGCCTAAGGCTCAGTTATGTGCGTGGGGAGTGGGGCTGGCCCATACAGTATGTTCTATTTGTACAGATGACATACTGTAGTAAAAATTGCTAGAAAGTTAACACTTGCTATGATAGAGAAGTGTCAGAATACACAATCTATCACAGCTGGTTTTGTCTCTCAAAAATAGACAAATAAATAAATAAAACACAGGGATTGCACTGCTGGTTTAACTGTATATACCATGTCAATGTCCTTTTTGCCTTTGTTCAAAACCTTTGCTCTCCACATTTGTATTAAAATGTTTCACTAGAGTTTGGTGTGTATCTGTGGGGATTTGTGCTCATTTATCTACAAGAGCATTAGTGATGTCAGGCACTGATATTGGGTGAGGAGGCCTGGGTGCAGTCAGTGTGCTAGTTCATCACACATGTGTTCAATGGACATGAGGTCAGAACTCAGTGCAGGACACTCAAGTTCTTTTACTCCAACCTTGGTGTTTTAATGTAGCTCACTTTATTCACAGATGCATTGTCATTCTGAAAAAGCATTTGGCCTCTTGGTTCTGGCGAAGGGAATTTGCATATTACAATTTCCATATAGAATATTTATTGAGAATATATGAAAGGAATAATTTTTATTTATGAAAAGCTAACAGTTTAAAATAGTAAAGAGTGTGTTTAAATGACTAAGGGACTGTCTGTAATGTTGTGCAGTGATCTCCAGAGAGAGAGAACAGAATCAGCAGCACCCAGCTGTATCTCCATGAAGAGTGATTGGTCTATTGATCATCCTTTTAATTTTAAAGTTGGAGACTCCTCACCTCTACACAGGTAACGTCTCTTCACTGTTAATGTCACTGCTGAAGTCACAGTTACAGGGAAATTCATCTAGATAAACCGGATGACAAACTAAATACTAAAACGCCATATCTGTTATCATTAATGAAGTCAATATTAAGTGTCCAAATATTTTTTGTCTTTGATAGATATTTGTTCTTTAAAATGTGTTTGTGGTAACTTTAAAATAAATGCCACTTGGTTGGACATGGTGTTTAGGGATGTAGATAAATTATGTTTCTAAGTATGGATTAATTGTCCAAGAACGTTTTTGCTCGCTGTTTGTTCTGTCATCACAGATTATCCTAATTTAGACACCAAACCAAAAGAATGTTCTAGATTTAAGTCAATATTCAACCAGGAAATCTTGCTTGATGTAGGAGTGGGAGTCACTCTAACTACAAAGAGTTAATCTGGGAAGATGGTTATAGAATACGCCGTCCCAAATTGGGAAACATTGAATGAACTAAGGATTAAAACCCCTAACTAACTTAATCTAAGTTCCATCCTTGGCAAGCTGTATTTAAGCAAAAAAACATAGAAGTTCCTTCTTTCCAAAGGGTGACTAGAAAACCTATTTAACATCTCAGGGCTAACAGGGAACATACTGCAATTTTTTCTGTGCTTGCCAACATTTAAACTCTTATACCTGGGCATATGAAATTAATTATCTTGTTTTATAAGTTATTCTCTAGCTGTTTCTCTTATTTTGTAACTTAACAAAATTAAAGATTTAATTTTTTCCTTTCTGTATGGACAGAAACTAATGCAAAGGGATTTTTTTTTCTTTCTAAAATAAACTTGTATTTGATAAGTGGAACTGCAGAAGTTTATTATGAGTCTCAGCTAAATGTTGGAATGAATTTTTTTTTCACAAATTTTTTCCTGGTTTTCTCCCCTAATTTAATCATATCCAATTCCACCCAGTCACTAGGGGCTCCCACATTAAGCTCCTACCGCCGCCCAGTTGGGAGGGCCGCAGACCGCCCTCGTGTTTCCTCCGACCCACGTGACGTCACCAACCATTTTTTTCGAACTGCTTGCTCACGTACCACTGGGGGCAGCGTAACACACTCGGAGGAATAGTGCTATCCGCTCCCGCGAGCTCACAGACACCCCTGATTGGCTTGTATAGCCGTCGTTAATGTGGGAGCACTAAATACCTCTCATCCCTCCCCTTTGAGAGAGCTCGGCCAATCAGCCCTCTCTAGGGCCTCCGGCTGTGAGAGGCAACAGCATCACCCTGGGTTCGAACCAGCGATAGGGCGAGCACTTTACCACTGCGCCCCTCGGAGGCCCCTGGAATGCATTTTTGAATGGAATGAGGGTTGTGGAATTTACGCTTATTTTACTTTAATCACTTTTCACGTGACAAACGTGAAATGGGCGGTGTGCAGAACAGGAAAATTTAAAGCAGAAAATAAAGACCTAATGTAATAATACTTATATGCACCTCAGTTCTAATATAACAATGCATAGAAAACAGACAAACTATGCCTTCAAGGCTAATGTTTAGACTATAGTGGGAATGATCAACTAAAATTTTTGTTCACAGTGATCTCCAGAGGGCAGGAGATAGAATAGCAAGGAGGATCATCACAGATACAGGGTAAGATAAAAACCAACAACATGACTGTTACACTGACACACTAGTGCTATAAACGTCTGTTATTAACAACAGATTGTTTTATTCGGTTGTATGTTTTCTATAATCTAATCAAACACATAGTGTGAACATTATAAAGAGCTATCAGTTATAACCATTCAGAAAAATTAGATCTTAAAGATTAATTATTGGACCCCATGTCTCACCACATTTTACTTCACCATCTCACAGGCACGACCCAGAATCTACTGCTGCAAATGAATTCCAGGAAGCATTAAAATTAAAGCTGATGAATAAGTTTCAGTTCTTGAATGGAGTGATGATAAACCTGGGAATCCAAACCCTCCTGAATGAGATCTACACAGAGCTCTACATCACAGAGGGAGACAGTGGAGACATCAATAATGAACATGAGGTGAGACAGATTGAGGCAGCATCCAGGAGAACAACAACAGAGGGCACACTGATCAAATGCAATAACATCTTTAAGCCCTTATCTGAACAAGACGGACCCATCAGAACTGTGCTGACAAAGGGAGTCGCTGGCATTGGAAAAACTGTCTCTGTGCAGAAGTTCATTGTGGACTGGGCTGAAGGGAAAGCAAATCAGGACGTCCACCTCATATTTCCACTTCCTTTCAGAGAGCTGAATTTAATGAAGAACCAGAAACTGAGTCTGATGGAGCTCCTTCATGCCTTTTTTAGGAAAATAAATGAGACAGAAATGTCTCATTTATTATGTTTGGAAAAGGTTCTGTTCATTTTTGATGGATTGGACGAGTGTCGTTTTCCTCTAGATTTCCAGAACACAGTGAGAGTGTGTGAAGTAACTGAATCTGCATCAGTGCCTGTGTTGCTGATAAACCTGATCAAAGGGAATCTGCTTCCCTCTGCTCTCATCTGGATCACCTCCCGACCTGCAGCAGCTGATCAAATCCCCTCTGAGTGTGTCCATCGAGTCACAGAGGTACGAGGGTTCAATGACCCACAGAAGGAGGAATACTTCAGGAAGAGGATCAGTGATCAGAGCCTGGCCAATAACATCATCACACACCTGAAGTCATTAAGAAGCCTCTACATCATGTGTCACATCCCAGTCTTCTGCTGGATTTCAGCCACTGTTCTAGAGAGAATGTTGGATGAAGCAGAGGGACGAGAGATCCCCAAGACTCTGACTCAGATGTACACACACTTCCTCATCATTCAGATAAACATCATAAGAGAAAAGTACACAGAGAAGCAGGAGAGTGATGAAGAAATGCTTCTTAAACTGGGACAACTGGCTTTTGAGCAGCTGGAGAAAGGGAACCTGATCTTCTATGAGGAAGACCTGAGAGAGTGTGGCATTGATGTGAGAGAAGCAGCTGTGTACTCAGGTGTGTGTACGCAGATCTTCAGAGAGGAGTTTGGGCTTCACCAGAGTAAAGTGTACTGCTTTGTTCATCTGAGTATTCAGGAACACCTCGCAGCTCTGTATGTGCACCTGATGTTCAGGATGAAGAAGAGAAATGTTCTTGATGAAAGTGTGGATATGGAAATCTCAGATGTACACAAGTGTGCTGTAGATGAAGCTTTAGAAAGTCAGACTGGACATCTGGATCTTTTCCTTCGCTTTCTTCTCGGTCTCTCACTCGAGTCCAATGAGGAACTCTTACAGGTCTTAGTAACACAGAGAGAATGTAGCCCCCAGAGCACAAATAAAACAGTTCAGTACATTAAGGTGAAGATAAATGACAATCTTCCTTCAGACAAATCCATCAATCTGTTTCACTGTCTGAATGAACTGGGTGATAATTCTCTAGTGGAGGAAATCCAACACTATCTGAAATCTGGAAAACAAAATGAACTCTCTTCTTCACAGTTGTCTGCTCTGGTGTTTGTGTTACTGACATCAGCACAGGAGCTGGAAGTGTTTGAACTGACTAAATATTTTAACATAGATAAGGTAACAGATGATGTTCTTCTTAAGCTGATGCCTGTGATTTCAACATCCAGAAAAGCAATGTAAGTAAGACTGAATATCACTGTATTATTGTTATGATGGTAGAAGAACTCTCTGGCAAATCTGTAATTTGGGATGTTTAGACATTAAGGTGGGTGCCAATACAGAGTGGAGCCAATACAAATATACAATTGAGGGAATACTAAAACAATGTTAAGGTCATGTGGTCTGGTGAGTTCAGATCGAGTGATGGTTATGCCAGGGTAAGAAGAGAAGCACATTAAGCAATGCATCCATCATACATATTGCTCATTGTACAAGCCTGTTATGATCTGGGGTCGCTTCAGTTGGTCTAGGCTTGGGAAAGTTATGTGGAAACAAAATGAATTCAGCTGAAATTGTGATGTGCTAGGGAAAATATTATTAGATGGGTCTTGTATGGGCAATATGAGATCTCACATTAATACATAAATCAATTTAAGATTCAAGATTCAAAGAACTTTATTAATCCCAGAGGGAAATTGCTCTTGGTTATACAGTTGCTCATATTAATCAGATTAATTTACCGGGAAGGAAGAAAAGTTAATTTTTAGACAGGAAAATAAAATTAAAGAAACAGAAATGTAGAATTCAATGAAAAATAACAATAAATAGAAGTAAAATAATATAGAATAGAATAGTAATTAGCTCTGGCACATAATTTAATTACCTATTGCACTAAAACTTAGTGTAAGTGAAAAGAAGTATTGCACTGAGAACATTGAGTTGTGTGAACAAAAGTGTCAAAAGTGTAAAATGTTATAAGTTATTAACCAGGAACTACTGACAGTCCCTGACCTGTAGCAAAAATGCTATAGAGAAGAGTTATATAATTTTATGGCCGTAGGGAGAAAAGATCTCCTGTGGCGCTCTGTAGAACATCTGGTCATAATTAGTCTCTGGCTGAAGTTGCTCCTCTGGTCGGTGAGAACTCCGTACAGCGGGTGAGAAGGATTGTTCAAGATTGTTCGTATTTTGGACAGCATCCTTCTCTTTGCCACGACATCAACAGAGTCCAGATCCAAACCCAGGACAGATCCGGCCCTTTTAATGACCTTGTCCAGTCTGTTCCTGTCTGCCGCTTTTATGTTACATCCCCAGCAGACCACGGCAAAGAAGACGACACTCGCCACCACAGATTCGTAAAACATCCGAAGAATGGTATTACAGATGTTGAAAGATCTGAGCCTTCTCAGAAAGTACAACTTGCTCTGTCCTTTCTTGTAGATGTCACGACACACCAAGCCACAGCCCCGTCATGATCCATGTTTGTCAACCCCCCTCTCTGCACACCTGGACGCCATCAGTAATCAGCCTCTACCTATTTAAACCACGCTCTGACACCGCCACGTCGCCAGATTATTGTGTGCTATCCATGCCCAGTATTCCAGCGTTTCACTCTACCTTGACATCACGGATCTCGACCACGCTCTGTTTTCACGACCTCGACCTTGTCTCACGTTACGGATTTCCTGCCTTCTCGGATTTACTGTTGCCGACTATTGGAATTGTTTTTCGACAACGAATTTGAATCACGGACTCGTTTCTCCAGTTCAGATCTCTGCCTGTTCCTCGACCGCGAGCCACTCAGCGCTCACTCCACGGTTCCACATTCCCGCCGCGGAGATCATTCGGAGAAACGGCAAGCACTCACTCCGCACTTCCGCATTCCCGCCACAAGTGCCCATTCACAGAAACCGCGATCGCTCCTCACGGCACTTCCGCATTCCCAGAGCTCATTGATAAAAGCGCTGAATGCGCTGTGCATGCACACGTCCTGCACGGTCCTACACTACCACGTTATCTCCACGGGCCTCTTTCAGAGACTATAAACACTTCTCTCTGCACTTGGATCCTTCAACTCCACCCCCGACGTGACAGTAGAGGGCCATTGTGTTAACTGACCAGTCCAGTTTATTATCCAAATGCACTCCTAGGTATTTGTACTCATGTCCACTGTCTCTCCCTGGACGGATATAGGAGTCACAGGGGTTCCACCTTTCCTAAAGTCGACCACCAGCTCCTTTGTTTTCTTTACGTTGAAGGTGGTTGCGCTCACACCAGAAAACAAAGTCATCCACCACAGACTGGTACTCGGAGATGTCACCGTCCTTAATACATCCCACCACCACAGAGTCGTCGGAGAACTTCTGTAGATGGCATGATCCTGAATTATATTTAAAGTCCGATGTATAGAGGGTGAAAAGAAATGGAAACAGAACAGTCACCTGAGGAGCACCAGTACTGCAGATCACGGTGTCAGTAGTAGTCACAGTTTTGTAGACAAACATACTGGGGACGGCAGGTCAGGTAGTCCATTATCCAGGAGACCAAGGGAGTGTCAATTTCCATGATTCTCAGTTTCTCCCCCAGTACCGCTGGTCATATGGTGTTGAAGGCACTGGAGAAGTCAAAGAACATAATCCTCACACAGGTCCCAGGATTGTCGAGGTGGGAGTACGTACGGTGGAGCAGGTGTATGATGGCGTCATCTACTCCCAGGAGTGGCTGATAGGCAAACTGAAGAGGGTCAAGAGAAGACTTCACCTGGGGACGAAGTGTATCCAGGATAAGTCTCTCAAACACCTTCATAATATGTGATGTTAGAGCGACAGGCCTGTAGTCATTCTGGGCAGAGGGTCGTGGTATCTTGGGGACAGGAACAATGCAGGATGTTTTCCACAGGGCTGGGACTTTCTGTAGAGACAGACTTAGGCTGAAGAGGTGGCGTAGGACACCACACAGTTGAGGAGCACAGGATTTCAGGACTCTTGGGTTAATGTTGTCCAGACCTGTAGCTTTTGTAGGGCAGAGTCTGATCAGATTGCGTTTTACCTGGTCATCTGAGATATTGTTTGATGGGATTGCAGCAGAATTAGTGGCTGTTTTCTGTGTGGGGGTGGATGGGGGAGCAGTGGAGCCTGTGTTAGGGCTGAAGTTGAGGTTTAGGGTCGTGTGAGACAGAGGGACATCAAATCTGTTAAAGAAGGTGTTGAGATCATTAGCACATTCTACATTGCCCTCAATAGCTTGTCCACTCTTCTTGTAGCCAGTAATGCTCCTCATGCCTCTCTACACCTCTCTCATGTTGTTGTCCTTCAGTCTTTGTTCCATTTTTCTCCAGTAAGACTCTTAAGACTCTCAACATTCGTTGAGCCTTCTTCGCCGCTTCTTTATCACCAGACCTAAAGGCCCTTTTTTTCTCATTTAAGGAGGCTTTAATGTCCTTAGTGACCCAGGGTTTGTTTTTGGGGAAACAGCGAATATTTCTCATAGGAACACAGGTGTCCACACAGAAGTTTATGTACTCTGTTATGCAATCTGTCGTACCATCAATGTCCTCTTTATGTGGCTCACAGAGAACTTACCAGTTTGTAGCATCAAATCAATCCTGCAGGGTATTAGTTGCCTCTTCTGACCACCTCCTCACATTCCTTACTGTAGCAGGCTGCCTCTGGAACAGGGGTATGTATATTGGCTGGAGATGAACCAGGTTGTGGTCTGATTTCCCCAGCGGGGGCAGGGCTGCAGCACTGTAAGCACTTTTAACATTAGCATACAGCAAGTCCAGTGTCCTATCCCCCCTGGTGTGGCAATCCACATACTGAGTGAAAGTGGGGAGAGTCTTCATCAGGGGTGCGTGGTTGAAATCGCCGGAGATCAGAAGAAAGGCATCTGGGTGCTGGGTCTGGAGTTTGGCGGTGACCGAGTGGATGACGTCACACGCTGCAGCGGCGTTCGCGGACGGAGGAATGTACATGACAGTTATTATAACATGAGAGAATTCTCTGGGTAAATAATATGGGCGAAGTCCAACAGCCAACAGTTCAATATCCGGACTACAAACACGCTCCTTGACAGTCACATGACCGGGGTTACACCACACGTTGTTGATGTAAACAGCCAGCCCCCCTCCTTTCCTCTTACCACTCTCTCTCTTCGTCCTGTCGCTCCGTATAGCGCTGAAGCCGTCCAGTGTAATATTAGAATCAGGCACATTACTATGTAACCAAGTTTCAGTAAAACACATCAGACTGCACTCACGGAAGATGTTTTCAGTCTTTAACAAAGCGGTCAACTCTTGTACTTGTACTTTCTTATCCTCTCCTTCTGCTCTTTACGTCTCTCCTCATCCTTGCCTCCTCTGCGCTGATTTCTTCCCCCTCTGCATCCTCTTTTAGCTGCATTGGAGGATTTTCAAGGATGAACGGTCTGCTTAAGGTCATCTCAAATGTCAGGATTTTGACCAGGCCACTCCAAAATCTTAAACCTTTTTTTTCACCAACCATTTTTTTTTTAGCCATTCAGAGTTGGACTTGCCTAATGTGTTTCAGATCATTGTGCTGCTGCCTAACCCAAGTGCGCTTGAGGTCCTGAACAGGATTTTCTGGTAGAGCTCAAATTTGTCCAGGTCCTGAAGCTTCAAAGCAACCTGGTGTAGGGGGAATTGTAAAGCATTTTACAGCTTTTGTTCTGCTACTAAATTGCCAATCCAGCCAGTTAGTTAGAAGTTCTGCATTCTGATCGGCAAGTAGTTCCTTGTGAAGTAGATTACACAAGGAGCAGAAAGGGCACACTTTAAAGTACACTGCAGAACAGAACACAGCAATTAGCAATCCACTGCTCTTCCTGTGACATGGGTTACCTGAAAATGCGGTCATTCAGCAGCCACAAACATTAATCCTGTGATGAACAAAAAAAAATGTGATGAATTACAAAAATGTACACAAAAATTATTTATTTTTATTGGCTCATGATAGGCCCTTGATCTTGGACCTGGGGCTTCAGCCAAGATAAGCCAATGCATTTGGTGGCCTAGCCTGTACCAGCTTTCTTTGTATGTGTCAGAAGTGGGATGCAGAGTCTCGAGTTGGAGCGCACGGCGGAGGACCTGTGGAGGATCCAAGAGGGCCGCCGAGTTGCAGCACAAAAAGCAAAAAGCATCTTCCGGACAGCACCAGCAAAGCAGCGCGGCGAAAGCGCAGCGGCGAGATGACCATCCCGGCACTGGATCTTGGGGTGGAGCCCAACATCGACGCTGCGCAAGCGCCGGACATAGCTACAGCTCCGTGCGCTGTTAGCCGTCGACCCAACTTGCAGCTGCACCTTCCATTTTACAACAGCACCGTCGAACCCTATGCATTCCTTGCGCAGGTAGAGTTAGCCACTGACCTTGCGGGCTGGTTCCCGGCGGAAACCGCGGTCCGAGTAGTACTCTCGCTGGAGGGCGACGCGCTCTGGGTGCTAGAAGACCTCCTGGCCGACGAGCGGAAGGACTGGTTGACGCTACGGTAGTCGCTCCACTTTCGGTTCGGCGCAGGTAACCGCAAAGAAGCAGCGTGCAAGGAGCTAGCGATCCGTGAGCGGTGCCTTTCAGAGCCACTGGATGCATTTGCTATGGATGTATGATGCCTTGCGCTCCGGGGCTACCCCAATTTCGAGCACGAACAGCAGGAAGAGCTAGCTCGTCGTGCATTCCTCCGGGGGCTCCAACCACCGCAGCTCTGTGAGCACATCAGGTTAGCGACACCATCTTCCCTCGGCAGAGCGCGCTGAACCCATAATGGCGGTTCACCACGGCGAAAGAGCCAAGCGACCGCCCGCAGCTCAGGGGCGCTCGGTAGGTGAATCTAGCCGGGGACAGGGCTACCTGTCACGGTTAGACAACAAACAAGTCTACGAGGGCTCGCAGCGATGCCGAGGCACGGGACCTCGGGACTACTGCAGCAACATTCTCAGGCGCCGAGGACAGCGTACCCCAGCAGCCGTCTCTGTTCCCCCAACGTGCGGATTCAACTTCTATTCGGGACGTGTGGAAAATCGCGCTGGGGTTTACGTAGACTGTGTGCTGGACAGCGTCTTACTACGGGCGCTAGTGGACACCGGCTCCACTGTTTCGCCGCTGCGCGTCGGGATGTTGGGACTTGGCGGATGGGACTCTGCATGGTAACTTCGGGGTAGCTAGGTTGACAACACCCAAACCACAGCCGCACACGCTAGTAGCACACACCCGGGGGGCGGAACTTCCAGTAGTCGCGCCAGGTAAACATCCAGTAAACATCCACGCTGATGCTGACGCTTTATCCCGACGGCCATGCAGCAAAGCGTGTCGTCGGGACCACCAACGAGTTAAAGAGCGCGTGGGCGGTTGCGACGAAGAACCCTCGACTCCGAACATTCTGCCCGTGCAGTCCTCCGGACTCTCCGGCGGTAATCAGCCATCCAAGCCGGCGTGCAGCTGAGTTACTGCGTTGCCCAGAGTGCCAAGCGTAGTTTCGCGTGTGCCACAGCTGGACCGGGATCAACTCATGGCCGAGCAGGAGAAGGGCCCCACCCAGCGCTCGCGGGCACCGCTGCAGGATTTTTGGGTGGGGGCACCTATGGAGCGTATGGGCGTGGACACTCACAGCCGGGGTCGAGACTTTGCTACTGGAGAGCTGGTATGCGTGTATTCCTCCAGAAGGAAGAGGGGGCTCTCGGCTAAACTTATGTCCCACTGGGTGGGCCCCTGTACGGTAATTGCGCACCTCTCCGATGTCATCTACCAGGTGCGGTTGGTGGGGCGGGCGCGAGTGCTGCTCCAGCGAGACCAGCTGCACGCTGGAGAAACATCCAGAGATGTTACAGAAGGGTGTTTAGGTTAATGGCTTCGGCCAAGTTGTGTGTGTGGCACGTGTGCTTGACCTGTATGTGTGTGTGCTTGTGCTGTGTTAAATAAATGTCAAAGATCAACTAACCTGAGGTGACCAGAAGACGTAGCTTTAGCGGTTAGCCCGATGTAGCGTGGATGGTAAACCCAAACGCGGAGTAACAGCGAGTAGGCAGGATAACCACGCGATTTAGTTTAAGGACTCTCACGAAAGGGGAGCAAGGGAAAAACACAAATTTAACCCGCATCCTATAAATACACACACAACGGTAGGAAGCAACAACCAACATATAGTGAGTACTCACGGTTTGATGAACGCCAACCTGAACCGACATGGGCCGAACTCAATGACTGAGCGGTAAGCAATCGTTTGTTTACCTCTTTTATACTTCCTGGTTTGACGCCTGCCTTACTTCTGGGTCCTAGTGCCGGGCGCAGATTGAGTGTGCATGACAATAAAGTACTCCTCAGCAATTTGCATTGGGGAGCAAGCAAGCCAACTCGTCCTCCAAGATCCCTGCTAGCGGTCAAAAACCGTAACAATATGCAGGCACACACAGTGTGTGTTCATTTTCTCTCCCATTTCTCTGTAAACTGGTTTATATTTTTAAATACAAATCCTATATTATTTGTACTGTTTATGTATCTAGATACTGATTTCTTGTAGTTAACTATGAAATTTTAACTTTGTAATTACACCAATAAGCAAAGGGAATAAATAGACAAAATTTATAATACTATTTGTTATTGTTGTAATAATTCTAATTATTATTCTCATCGTCATCATTATTGGTTCTGTGTCACTCATTTTATTTAAGTTGTGGATTGTAGGGCTTATAGGAAATATTGTCCCTGTGGATATTTACAACAGATTCTATCTATTGTTACATTTTAGATTGAAGAAACTGATGTTTATACTTTTTGCAACTATGAAAATAAGAAGGCACAATGAAAGCTTTGACAACTTGTTTGATCATTTGCTCTAATTGTATAGTTTAATATGATTTATTTTATTTTATTCAGTATCAGGTGTAACTTGCTTGGCTTTAAAAGTTGGTCAGCTCTGGTCTCGGCACTCAGCTCCAAAACCACTAGTCTGAAAGAAATGGAACTGATTGTGAAAACACTGGATCTGTCCTACCATAAACTAGAAGACTCAGGAGTGAAGTGTCTCTCTGCTGTACTGGAGAGTCCTCACTGTAAACTGGAGAACCTGAAGTAAGATTAAAAGTCCCAATAACTCACTATTTTTCTTTTATCTAAACATCATATTTATACCCATAGTTCTGACCACTGTACAAACAAAATATATTTTTTATACATTTATAAAACCACAAATAACGAACATTATAACAATTCCTCTAATAGATAATAGGGAGTTTAAATAATTTATATTACTTGATTTCCCTTGTAAAACAAAGGTCCTTGTTTCATTGCCTTGATCATAGCCTATAAAAAAAATACACATAAATAAAATTAAATAAAACATTTTAATTTCACATGGCTTTCACACTTTTACAGCATTTTGGATTGTTGTAGCAGGCATTGAAATATAATTTTAGATGACTTTGTCACAAGTACTTGTAAATCAAAGCAGTAAAGATCTGCCTATCTTAACAACAAGTAAACAAAGATACAACTTTGTTGATTAAGAGTGTGTTATTTTGTCTCTCCACAGGCTGTGTGATTGTGGTGTCTCAGATAAAGACTGTGCTGCTCTAGCTTCAGCTCTGAGATCAAACCCCTTATCCTTGAGAGAACTGAGTCTTTCCTTTAATAATCTAAGGAACTCGGGAGTGCAGTGTCTCTCCACTGTACTGAAGATTCCTGACTATAAACTGGAAAAACTGAGGTAAGTTCAACTCTCTGAGCATGACATGACCTGCTCCTTGGTACTGTAAGACTGAACAGACGTTCATCAATGTACTGAGGAGGAAGACTACTTAGTTTCAAAGCACATTTATGAGTTGTCTTTCGGTCAGGTGTACACATGAGAAGCAAGGAGCAAAACATGACTTGATGTAACTGCAGTGTGTCTGAAATTACTGGTAAATTTACTAAAACTAATAATTAATCACACAAACTATGTGATTACAAACTACACAACCTAAATGCAGTAAGAGTGAAATGCAGAGTGTAGGTGCAGTAGTGTAATTGAAGTTTAAAAAGAAAAAATGGAAATTGAAATAAATTTAAACCATTTGTCTGAATTTGTCATTATTACATTTGTCACATTTAGATTTTTGCATAAAAAAAACAAAAGGAGCTCAAATGTTGTATATGGCAGCCCCATAGACATGAAGTTTTCCTGCATAGTTCATTGAGTAAAATATTTAAATTGTGTAATTATTTCACATTTGGTCATGAATATGAAAAAAAAATGTTAATAAGTAAACTTGCTGAATAAAATACATGTATTTTGTATTGTGTGTGTATTAAAGGAGACTCAAAAACTAAAGAACAAAACATACTGTACTATCCTCAAGTAGGATTCTATGAGCGCTGGTCTAATTCCTATTGGAAATCTACTGTGGTGTGAAAAACTATTTGCCCCTTTCCTGATTTCTTATTCTTTTGCATGTTTGTCACACTTAAATGTTTCTGCTCATCAAAAACCGTTAACTATTAGTCAAAGATAACATAATTGAACACAAAATGCAGTTTTTAAATGAAGGTTTACGTTATTAAGGGAGAAAAAAAAACTCCAAATCTACATGGCCCTGTGTGAAAAAGTGATTGCCCCCCTTGTTAAAAAATAACTTAAATGTGGTTTATCACACCTGAGTTCAATTTCTGTAGTCACCCCCAGGCTTGATTACTGCCACACCTGTTTCAATCAAGAAATCACTTAAATAGGAGCTACCTGACACAGAGAAGTAGACCAAAAGCACCTCAAAAGCTAGACATCATGCCAAGATCCAAAGAAATTCAGGAACAAATGAGAACAAAAGTAATTGAGATCTATCAGTCTGGTAAAGGTTATAAAGCCATTTCTAAAGCTTTGGGACTCCAGCGAACCACAGTGAGAGCCATTATCCACAAATGGCAAAAACATGGAACAGTGGTGAACCTTCCCAGGAGTGGCCGGCCGACCAAAATTACCCCAAGAGCGCAGAGACAACTCATCCGAGAGGCCACAAAAGACCCCAGGACAACATCTAAAGAACTGCAGGCCTCACTTGCCTCAATTAAGGTCAGTGTTCACGACTCCACCATAAGAAAGAGACTGGGCAAGAACGGCCTGCATGGCAGATTTCCAAGGCGCAAACCACTTTTAAGCAAAAAGAACATTAAGGCTCGTCTCAATTTTGCTAAAAAACATCTCAATGATTGCCAAGACTTTTGGGAAAATACCTTGTGGACCGACGAGACAAAAGTTGAACTTTTTGGAAGGTGCGTGTCCCGTTACATCTGGCGTAAAAGTAACACAGCATTTCGGAAAAAGAACATCATACCAACAGTAAAATATGGTGGTGGTAGTGTGATGGTCTGGGGTTGTTTTGCTGCTTCAGGACCTGGAAGTCTTGCTGTGATAGATGGAACCATGAATTCTACTGTCTACCAAAAAATCCTGAAGGAGAATGTCCGGCCATCTGTTCGTCAACTCAAGCTGAAGCGATCTTGGGTGCTGCAGCAGGACAATGACCCAAAACACACTAGCAAATCCACCTCTGAATGGCTGAAGAAAAACAAAATGAAGACTTTGGAGTGGCCTAGTCAAAGTCCTGACCTGAATCCTATTGAGATGTTGTGGCATGACCTTAAAAAGGCGGTTCATGCTAGAAAACCCTCAAATAAAGCTGAATTACAACAATTCTGCAAAGATGAGTGGACCAAAATTCCTCCAGAGCGCTGTAAAAGACTCGTTGCAAGTTATCGCAAACGCTTGATTGCAGTTATTGCTGCTAAGGGTGGCCCAACCAGTTATTAGGTTCAGGGGGCAATTACTTTTTCACACAGGGCCATGTAGGTTTGGATTTTTTTTTCTCCCTAAATAATAAAACCCCTCATTTAAAAACTGCATTTTGTGTTTACTTGTGTTATCTTTGACTAATAGTTAAATGTGTTTGATGATCAGAAACATTTTGTGTGACAAACATGCAAAAGAATAAGAAATCAGGAGGGGGGCAAATAGTTTTTCACACCACTGTATGTAAAGATCTAAAACGTGCAGAAAGGAGAACCACCCCTTTAAACCTGTGATAGTGGGCCAATCTACAGTTCCTTTTGACATGCAGATGCAATAGTAACATTGAGAGCTACAGCACGAGCTACAAATAGTAAATAGTAAATTTCTTAAGTGTATCTTCTATCTATCTAACATATCTGCTAGTTGCAAAGCTTAAACATTAACTTTTTTTTAAGGTAAATACTGTAATGGTTTTATTACTCGGTTTGCCAACTATGTTGCTAACAGAACTTCAGCCTGCAACTCATAAATTATTTGTCTAAATGCCAAGTGACCAGCATGAAATTATGCCATTTTGTTTTATGTAATACATTTTGATCACACTTGTGCTGAAGCATTCTCTCTACTTCTCCAATTATACTCCTCACCTTGCAGGATCAGAATTCCAACGAGTCCTGTTTGTGTTATCTATTAAAAACAACTGGATTTAAAAAATGTGTTGAGGGAGAAAGGGAATGTTTACTGATATGAATAATTTGTGCTGTGACATATGGAGACTGATAAAAGTTCATGTACTGTATAAATGATGACTGATTATTTATACTAACGGATTTAACGGAACGCAATTTCCTCAGTTTGACCTATAATTCCAGTGGTAGTATTTACCTAGCTGACCACTTCTCATTTTTATCAACAGTTATTTGAACATATATAAACAAATTATTTCATTAAAATTATAAACAATCGTAAACAATAACAGTGTAAGTAACATAATTGACAGGTAATTAATATACTCATATATCCATAACAACGAGCTATTATAGATCAAATATTTTCAAAATGAAAGAAAACTTACCACCTTATCTTTAAAATTTAGGACATAGTGAAGAATGAGATCATGAGGTTGCTTGATATTGGGGTAAAATTATTTTTGAGTTACAGGATGGAGTTCTATTAGTAACTTTGTTGACAGATCTTTTACAGATATTAATTAATTAATGTAAGTACATAATTTAAAACAGAATCTGGGCCCGGTTACTCGAAAGCTTCTTATCGCTAAGTAGTTCTTAAGTTGTACCTTAACCTCTCTCTTAACTTTATGGCGCATTTCCCGAAACGTTCTTACGTTAAGTATCTCTTAGCTAAGTCACACGTTCGTAAGGTTGGTCTGGACCAACCTTAACTCATACTTAGCGTAGTTTCAGCTCAAGACACTAGTCGCCGCCCCTGAGCAGCAGTCTTTATAAACCAGCGGTGTATGCAAACACATTATGGCACGTTATCAAAGTCGTATTAACGATGGAATATATTGTAGGCCTGTTTAAGAATTTTATTTTATTTGATATCAGAACTAATAGAGTGACTTTTAATTAGCCTATTTCATAATGTGACTAACGCATTAAAATTGCCAATCACAATTAATATTAAACAGGTGGCGAACAATTAGGCAGCGATACAACGTGGTGTTATATAATGCCTTCCAAGGCAACAGATTATGGAGCTTCTTGAGCTGCTCAGACCTGCGCGTGCCAGGCCAACGCGTCGTACTTACTGTACACTCCCTGTCCCGATGTCCAGCTGCTTGCTGCTTTCTGTTTAAAATATGTTTCATTGATCATTAGCCATTATCCATAACTTTATGGGTTTTTCTTTTGACACGTTTTATTTTTATGAAATTTGATTTCATTAAATGAGAAAATAACATTGGGAGTTTCAAACCCCGCATCCATTCATGTTTCTGGGTGATTGTAATGTTTAATACCCCTACAGTATTCACTTATGCGGTTTGACTCGCTGTGAGATGCGGTGTGTTATACCCCTATCTCACCTGCGCGGGCTCGCGCTGTGGCCGTAGGCTTGATCATGATTCACCCCGAGTTTTTGCGCTGTGATTACGTTTCCATCTTTCCGCGTGAAAAATTCAACGTTTAATTTTTTGCTGGTCCTCGCGGAAGCTTGCAGACTTTGCAGAACTTCGCGGAACGTTAAAGGAACGTCGTGGGCAATCGCGGCAGCTCACGGAGATGAGTCCGGCCACACAGGTGAGAGAGGGGTATTAGGCATCGTGATCCGCCTCGAGTGGCCGCCCGACGGTCCGCGAAGATCTGCAAGGTCCGCAAGCTTCCACATGTTAAACATGTTTATTTTTTTTGCGTGGTAAAATGGAAACGTAATAACAGCACCAAAACTCGCGCCGAATCATAATGAACCGCACTTACGGCCCCGCGTGTGAGATAGAGGTATTAAACCTCCACTCTGTCATCTCATCGTATTCATTCCATAAGTGCGCTATACAACCCCAACAACTGACACTTCACATTGTTTCTGAAGGTGGTGAAGAGTGTTATCAGCTGTTTGTCCATCAACTATGATTGGATACCCGGTTCGTTTCACGGCCACATGTTACATGAAAATATTAGCGATATTAATTAATTAATTAATGAATATTAATTTATATATTTGCCTATTATGGCATGTTATTGTTAAGTTAACCCATGTCGAAATAAACTCTATTAAAAGAATTTACTGCAATTTTTAATTTGCATAGAAAGTGCCGTCTTTCTTAACAATGCCATGCAAAAGGAGTGAAAAATCGATTCCTGAGCCACCGATGTCCGCTAATTCAGGACCTTCACTGTAGACAGCGCCGCGTAACGTCGGACGTAAGAGGCAGTAACTTAAGAAGACTCCTAAGAGACAGTTCGAGAAATACTCTTAGAAAAGTTATCACTTAACGTAAGATATATCTTAAGAGTCTACTTAGCGCGCGAATAGTGTGCGTTATCGAGAAACCGGGCCCTGATAATTAAGACTTTTGAAAAAATTAGTTTTATATTCATTGTTTTCAAACCAAGAAACTCTCATTTGCAAAACATGGAAAAAAATGGTAAATTTGTCAACATTATGTATTTTCAAGCGAAGTGAAGCGAAATGAAGTAAAGCAAAGTGAAGCATAGGGTGCAAATTACAATGGCTAATATTATAATTTGCTTTCCCTTAATAGGTAAAATATTCTATTTTTAAGAAAGTATTTAGAATAATTATACTCATCATCAACATACAGTGGAACCTCGGATTGCGAGTAACACGGTTTACAAGTGTTCTGCAACATGAGCAAAGATTTTTAATAAATTTTGACTTGGAAAACGAACTTGGAAGTCTTACTGGTATAATCAACATCCATGCTACACGTGTACTGTTTACTATAACACTGTGACCATGTGTGTGTGCGTAAAACATATTTTATTTTGAGTTTGTATGTGTGTGTGCACTGCATGCGTGTACTGTTTATTATAACATGTGTGCGTGCATGTAAAGCAAAAGCAAGTCTCATTAGAGAGGTTAAAGATCCATTCTCTCTCTCTCTCTCTCTCTCTCTCTGTCAGCTGGCACTGCGCTGCGCTAGTCATTGGACAGCATGCCTCTTCACACACACACACCCCTCCTCCTCTTGCCTACACACACACACACACACACATTCTGCTCTACACAGAAACACTGCTCTGTTAATGTGCAGGTTAATTTGTTTTATCTTTACAGCAGTGATTCCATTAGTGTGCGCTCATTCGAGTGTCATTGAAGAGATTTCTTGTTTATTTTCCTAATAAAATAGTGTTTCCGTTGTGTGCATGCGTGTGAAACTTAAGGGGGAGGGGAGGGGCTCATTCCTCCTCTTACTTTAGCTTCACACACAAAGACACACACAAACATACACAGCACCTGCGCGCACAAGCGGAAAATGTCGGAATTTATTTTTACTTATTTTTAAACGTAAAGTGCAGATTAATTTGTTTTATTTTTACTTTATATTTTGTATAAATTATAATTTTTTTGGGGGGTGGTGAAACTAATAATTTAAGTTTCCATTATTTCTTATGGGAAAATAGAATTTGGTTTACGAGTGTTTTGATATACGAGCCCACTTCCGGAAATAATTGTTTGTAGTCCAAGGTTCCACTGTACATGGAATGTACCCCAAATTATAGAATGACTCGTGTATCAGTCATAAAACACATTCTAAACTTAATGCAAGTCACAATAATATACGTTATAATTCTTTATAAATCTAAAAACATTCAAGCATATTGATATAAACGCAATAAAATTTGTTGGTCTTATTTGTACTAAATAAACCATTTTCATAGTTTACACTTCATATTTGCATTGAAAGTACATTTGATATGTATAATTTACCAGTTTAATCATGTACAAGGATCTAACAACTTTCAAACACTGTCATTGTATGTCTCTTTAGATTGGAATGGTGTGGTGTCTCAGATGAAGGCTGTGTTGCTCTGACTTCAGCTCTGAGATCAAACCCCTCACATCTGAGAGTGCTGGATCTATCAGGAAATAACATAGGAGACCCACAAAAGAAGCTGCTCTCTGCTCTTAAGGATGATGAACATTACAAACTTGAGGAACTAAGGTAAGTAATGACATTTTGTTAGAGTGTTATAAAACGACAAATCATTAGCATTAGTTTGTACATTCACTTTAGCGCCAATAAATATCAGATTAGCACAATGTGAAATAAAATCAGTTTATTAAAAATAAAAATATATATTTAATATATTTCTAATAAAAAATTTAGGGTAAACAGTAAAATGCTTACATGACCACCTGTGACTAAAAAAAGAGTATTCAAATAAAGAAATAAGAGAACATTTTACAAATATAGAAAACTTTAGCTGTAAAAATTTTAAATATAATATTGCCTTAAACAATTGGATTTAAGGCTGTTTTTTGTTGCCTTAATTGTTTTAAGCATGGCTGGATGACAGCAGTGATGTGATGGGAAAATACAGTATTTGCCTCTAGCCAAGTACTATAACACAGATGCTACTAAAAATTTGAATAATTAATTATAAACAGGCGATGATGATGTTTTTTATGGAGAAGATGATTACATGCTGTTACTCAGGAAGTACTGCGATTACAGTTTGTGATTATTGACATGTTTTTTTCTTTTAGCTTCGGGATATAATGAGTGTGATGGTGACAGATTTTTCAACACATTACACCAGGTGAAAAACAGCACCCTTTTAAAACATTGGTAGAATTCTCATCTAAAAGGATTGGCATCTGAGAAGTTTATCTGAAGATTTTATTCAGGAAAGCCTTTAGGAGGCTCATTAGTTATATTTATCACTGTTCCCTTTGTCCACTAAAATTATAGTGTACAGGTGCATGTCAATAAATTAATATATCATCAAAAAGTTTATTTATTTCCATAATGCAATTTAAAAAGTGAAACTCATATATTATATAGATTCACTACACATAGACTGATCTATTTCAAGTGTTTATTTCTTTTAATTTTGATGATCATGGTTTATAGCTAATAAAACACAAAACTTGCTATCTCAGAAAATTAGAATAAGAAATAATTAGTTCAATATTAGAGACTCATGATGTCACACCCTTATCACCTAGTTAACTCAAAACACCTGCAAAGGTTTCCTGAGTCTTTAAATAGTCTTTCGGTCTGGTTCAGTGTTCAGTCAAGAGCCACCACACACACACACACACACACACACACACACACATATATCCAGGACATGGGTCTACAACTGTTGCATTCCTTGTGTCAAGCCACTCTTAAACCAGAGAAGTCCAGTGTAAAGATTGCAGTCAGTGGTGGTTTGGGGAGCCACATCATCTGTTGATGTGGGTCCACTGTGTTTTATCAGGTCTAAGGTCAGCTCAGCCAAGCAAGTTTTAGAGCTCTTCATGTTTCCCTCTGCTGAGCAGCTTTATGGAGATGCTGATTTCATTGTCAGCAGGACTTGGCTTCTGCCCTCACTGCCAAAAGTACTAATACCTGGTTTAAGTATCATGCTATCCCTGTGCTTGATGGACCAGCAAACTCACCTAACCTACACCCCATAGAGAATCTTTTGTGAGCTGTAAGCCATAAACATCAAAATGAAAGGAAATAAACACTTGAAATATATCAGTCTATGTCTAATCAATCTATATAACATGAGTTTCACTTTTTAAATTGGAAATAAATAAACGGAAATAAATCTACTTTTTGATGATATTCTAATTTATTGAGATGCACCTTTATTTACCTACTTACAATATCTTGTGAAAGTGTGCATACAAAATATATTTGAAAAAATCAAATATGTTAATATACTTAAAAAAAATTTTAATACTGTTTTTAACATGTTGTCAACAAAAGTGTATGTCGTGCAAAAACATAATATAAATCTTTTGATTGTAGCGGGTCTTAGTATAAGGCAAATACAACCCCAGATGAACAACATACTGTATAACTTTTTTCACTGTGCAATTATTCTAGAGGAAAACATCACACTATTATTTTAGAGGCAAACATCATTGTATTCTATTGGCAAATATGAGACCATCTTTCCAACAGCTAAAACTTGTATTTTTAGTTAATTTAGGAGGAAAATCGATGGAGGATCTTAAATGGCTATAATTTCTACATTTTCTTAACCCTATCTGCTCCAGGGGCGCTGTAAGCTGGCTGACCCTGCGCTCTGACCCCAGTTTCCTAATTGGGATATGCGAAGAAGAAATTTCGCTGTGCTGTAAAAAGTACATGTGACAATAATTGAATATTCTATTCTTCTGTTGTTACTTTATATGTTGTTGTTGGCACTAATTTTAACTTCTAAATTACTGTACTGTTACAAATGATATATTAATTAACAAAAAAACTCCATTGATATGTTTAATGATACCTATTCATGATTTTTGTAATTTATTAGTCTCTTTTCATGTTTTCCTCTCCATTGTTTTAGACATGTCAATTTTTATTATTTCCATTTTTTTGTGTATACCAGCTTTTACCCCTAGAAGCATTTGAGTTTGCATAATGTAATGCAGTTTTTGGCAGCTTTTGGATGTACTAAAATATTCTTTCACTGATGCAGGTTTGGGGTTTTACACATTCCCTTCGGGATAGCCTGCATGTTTTAGTTAATTTAGGAGGAATTTGGATGGAGTATTTTAAATGGCTATAATTTCTACATGGATTTTGCAACACTTTTGTTGAATCACATGAAGCTAAGTCATTTTAGCTTCATTCACATAGGTGGGATATGAGAGTCATTGAACTGCAATCCTGGTCATAGCTAACTGAAAGCTGTTTAGTCATACTATGTGGGCTATAGGTTGGTCAGGTCCTAAGGCCCTTAGAACAGAACAGAGTGGAGCAGGTTAATCAATGCACAGAGTAGATGTTGAAAGTTGACCTATTCATCAGGGCAACACAGGAGGATATGTGGGGAAAAATTTTTATAACATAGATACTAAAAAAATTTTGATAAGCTTGGATATTTTGGGCATTTTTATAAATGTAAAATATCATCATGAATAATGGAATTAATTTAAAACATCTGTTTGTTGTCAGACTGATCCCATTAGGTCTGTCACATTTGTGAGATCTGTGGGCTGTCAGACTGAGCCTGTTCAGTCAGTTTCTTCGGTTGGTATCCATACTATTCTGAGAATTCTTGTAAAAGGTTACTATAAAGCTTTCTTTAGAAAATAAAACTTTTATGTTCCATCTATTCTCTTTTTATCATCAGAGTTCTGTTGGCTAACTATGGGTTTATATGTAATCAATCCCACATCTGCCCTTTTGCTTACACTGTTGTATAGTGCCATGGTACTTGTGTTTTTCTCATTGGGTCAATTAAAACTCTCTTTACTTTTACTTAACTGTTTCTTGTTTTTTTTTTATATATATCCACACCCTCCACATTCACATCCATTTATATTTCTATGGTTCACGTAACCACACTTTTGTTTACAGATCCTATTTTCCAACCTGAACCCATTCTGTACAAGTAATAGCAGGATTATGAAAAAAAAACTGTTTAGTTTTAACTAAAAATGTTACAGTAAGTGACACATATCTGTAATTCATTACTGCTGGAGTGTCTTAAATAGCAATAACACAGTGTAAACATACTTTTTACTTTTTCTTAGCTTCAACATTTTCCAAAAATTAATTGATGTATTTAGTTTGCTCACTGCAGATGGTGTTTTGCACATGACTGCTCATATAACAGAAAAAATAAATCTGATTGGCTTGTGACAATGTATTGAATTTTGTCCAAAAATGTGGCCACTACATGCACCTAAAAAGTCCAAGCTTCTAAAATAAGTTTATCCGCCAATAAGCCACAACACCACATAACTTTAACATATTAACGTTGATGATCAATAATAGCTGAAGACGTTTTAAATGGCCAGCTGGTCCATGACAGAACCCAGTCATGAACACATGAACCCATATGATCCCCACATTGATGCAGTTAATGTAGCCCCGTCTTGTCAGTGCCCACTTGCACTGTTCTAGGAAGCTGGTTGCAATACTGTATATTTCCACCAGGAAGGAGTAACTGCTTCAGATAACTGCAGTGTTGGTCTGAGTAGCATCCATTTAATTATGCTTGAATGGTAGGGGCAGTAAGAGATTATGTGACTGGAAGTTACTGAATTATCTACATATTTTCATTGTTAAATAAAGTGTGTCATCTTGGGCACTTTGTATTCTCAGGTTCTGTCATTCTCGCATGCCTTCAAAATAAACCACACATAATTTTCCCTCACAAACACGCAGTGAATGACACCATGGCCAATTTGGGAACACCAGTTAACTTAATCTACATGCAATGGACTACCTGGAAGAAACTCACCAAGCATGGGGAGAACATACAAACCCTTTTCCTTATAGACTTAAGGTGGAAATTGGACCCGCAGCCATGGAGGTGTGAGGCCACAGCGCCAACCACAATGCCACTATGCCTTCTCAATTAGAAAAAAAATATTGAAATAAATATAATCTCAGCCAGCAGGTCCTGTACCCATGTACATCCAAATATACAAATAAAGCAGATGTTCCCCAGTTTATGTCTTGGTGCAAGTACATTTATGCAGAATACTACAGAAACAGGTGAACTGAATGTCTTTTTATATAAAATAACACACATCCTTATATTTTATCCCATTTTAGGGGCATAGAAATTTTTGAAAGGCAGATAGTGGTGTAAATAATGATGCTTACTGTAGGTCTCAGGTTATCTTAAAACTTAATTTTCTTAAATGAGAGCATCCAGGTAAGTTACCTACCTTTTATGTTCAAGTTATGATCACATTTTTCTTTTATATTCAGGCTGTGAAGATCAAGACTCCGCTTTTCCTGAATTTCCATGTTGGGGTATAGAGAACATGCTTATAAAACATCTTTTATTGAGCTATAATACATTTAACAGACAGAGATACATGAAATGGAAAAACAAAATGAAGGGAAGAGCAGGTCAGGAGGCCAGTGAGGTGTGGCGCTGTAATATTAGGTCCAGACTGGCTGGAATACAGGTTTTTATAAAATGATGATAAATCTTGAGTGTTTCAAACAACAGTGGTGCTACAATGAAATAATTTGCACCATAATAGATGAACTGCAATTCACACAATTTTTTCACTGAGGAATGACTTTTAGTTGATTTTAATGTTTTTAACCATTGATTTATCTATCTATTTATTTACTTATTTATTCATTTATCTATTCCAAAGTCAACTATGTACAAAACAACAATACTTTAATACCATGTAAATGTGAAGTTGAAAAATAGATAAATTAAGTCAGTTGTGAAAAAAAAAAATCTCTCACATTTCAGACATCATTCCTTCAGATGTAAAACAATACCCTGTGTACATAATTTTAATCAAGTTAAATTAAAAGTCCAAGTAATCATTTTTTTTTTCTATGAAGCACACAGTGTATGTGTGTAGGTACAGAACACACACACATTCTAATCATCTCCATCATCCTCGTAATCATCCTGTCTTTCTTTTCTATTCAGTCTTTCTCTAATGTTTGCAGTACTTGCACCACAAACCCCCTTCATGTCTCTGTCTCCAGGATAACATTTACCCTCCCCTCATGATACTCTGCCTCCCAATGGGGGTCAGCGCTGGGAATAAACACTTGTAAAACAACCATAAAGCGTGTCCTTCAGCATTGTACAGCCACAGAGGAAGAGACGAAGAGTGAGAGTAAATCTTATCATTTGAAATAGATGAAGCAGTTTAGGACAAAAAGAGAAACAATAATGAGTGATGCTGACCTTCTGACTTCACTTATCACTCAGTAATAAAGCTTCTGCTGGTCTGTTTGATCAGAACAGTTTAGTTTCCAAGCAGCAACATTAAACCACTATCTTGTATTTTGCCTAATTCTTGGACTCATCGGAGTAACTCATTATCGCCTGGTATCCTTTGTGAATGCTACCAGCTAAACCATTAAAGAAGTTCTGACATTGGTGTATTTTTCAGTTACTTATGAACATACAGTGGCTTGCAAAAGTATTCGGCCCCCTTGAACTTTTCCACATTTTGTCACATTACAGCCACAAACATGAATCAATTTTATTGGAATTCCATTCAAACATTTTTACAAATAAATAACTGCAAAGTGGGGTGTGTAATTATTCAGCCCCCTTTGGTCTGAGTGCAGACCATAGGCATTGCCTGATGAGTGCTAATGACTAAATAGAGTGCACCTGTGTGTAATCTAATGTCAGTACAAATACAGCTGCTCTGTGACGGCCTCAGGAGGTTGTCTAAGAGAATATTGGGAGCAACAACACCATGAAGTCCAAAGAACACACCAGACAGGTCACGGATAAATTTATTGAGAAATTTAAAGCAGGCTTAGGCTACAAAAAAGATTTCCAAAGCCTTAAACATCCCACGGAGCACTGTTCAAGCGATCATTCAGAAATAGAAGGAGTATGGCACAACTGTAAACTTACCGAGACAAGGCCGTCCACCTAAACTCACAGGCCGAACAAGGAGAGCGCTGATCAGAAATGCAGCCAAGAGGTCCATGGGGACTCTGGACGAGCTGCAGAGATCTACAGCTCAGGTGGGGGAATCTGTCCATAGGACAACTATTAGTCGTGCACTGCACAAAGTTGGCCTTTATGGAAGAGTGGCAAGAAGAAAGCCATTGTTAATAGAAAACCATAAGAAGTCCCGTTTGCACAGCAAACATGTGAAAGGTGCTCTGGTCAGATGAGACCAAAATGGAACATTTTGGCCAAAATGCAAAACCCTATGTGTGGTGGAAAGCTAACACTGCACATCACTCTGAACACACCATCCCCACTTTCAAATATGGTGGTGGCAGCATCATGCTCTGGGGGTGCTTCTCTTCAGCAGGGACAGGGAAGCTGGTCGGAGTTGGTGGGAAAATGGATGGAGCCAAATACAGGGCAATCTTGGAAGAAAACCTCTTGGAGTCTGCAAAAGACTTGAGACTGGGGCGGAGGTTCACCTTCCAGCAGGACAACGACCCTAAACATACAGTAGTAGGACAACCAGACTGCTCATTACCGTCGCGCTCACCACCGTGGAAACGTGGCAGCGGCCAAAATAAACCAGTAGTCTCGGTTTTTAAATATATTTAGAGCTTAAGTCATAATAAAGTCATAATATGTTGTAGCGAAGAAATACTACAATTATGATAATTTCCACATCCAAGTACTGTGTCCAACAAACATGAAAAACTATAAACTATTTTGTTTAGACAGACTCTGTTTTTATCTGTTTAGTGTTATTATTAAAGAAAACCACACAAACAGCAGCAATATATAATATAATATATAATATATATATAAAAAATAAAAATAAAAGCTTGTACGTAAAAATAAATATCAATAAAAGGAAATACTAAAGAAATAAATTTAACTAGTAAAATAAACTGTATAATAAGGGCATAATAAAATATTGCAAAATATAGAAATAGAGGGGGGGGGAAGTATATATATATAATTTAAAGTGACCATGGTTATGCAAATATGCATGAAAGGTGACTAGTAAAAGTGCAATTGTCCAGATGTATAAATATTTAGTGCAAGTGTGTATGAATGTGTCCATGATTGTCCAGTCAATGTTGTGAGCTTAGAAAGATGTTATTAGTCCTGTGTGGAGGTGTGATTGTGATTGAGAGACCTTATCGCCTGCGGGAAGAAGCTCCTCCTCAGTCTCTCTGTGTTGGCGGAATCACTTCCCAGACCGCAACAAAGAGAACAGTCCATTACTGGGGTGACTGAGGTCCTTCACGATCTTCCTGGCCTTGGTCCAGCACCGCTTGCTGTAGATTGAGTGCAGGTCAGGGAGCTCAGTGCAGATGATGCGCTCAGCTGATTGCACCACCCTCTGTAGAGCTCGTCTGTCCTGCATGGTGCTGTTCCCGAACCAGGTCATGATGTTTCCCATCAGGATGCTCTCTATGGTGCAGGAGTAGAAGTTCCTGAGCACCCTGGAGGGCAGTCTAAAGTCTCTCAAGCGTCTGAGGTGGTACAGATGCTGCCAGGCTTTTTTCACCACGGTGTTGATGTGACAGGACCATGACAGGTCCTGAGTGATGTGAACACCGAGGTATCTGAAGCTGTCCACTCTCTCCACTGGGCTCCTGTTGATGACGGTGACCTGGTAGTTCCTCTCCTGCTTTGTACAAAAGTCCACTATCAGCTCCTTTGTCTTGCTGACGTTCAGGAGGAGATTGTTCCTCTGGCACCAGTTCTCCAGATTTCCAATCTCCTCTAGGTAGTCCGACTCATCATTGTTAGTAATCAGTCCGACCACGATGGTGTCGTCAGCAAAGTTGATGGAGGTGGAGTTGGTAGTGGCCACACAGTCGTGGGTGTACAAAGAGTACAGCAGGGGGCTCAGAACACAACCCTGGGGGGCTCCAGTGCTGAGAGTGAGTGTAGCTGAGACATGTCCGCCCATCCTTACTGCCTGTGGTCTGCCAGTCAGAAAATTGTAGATCCACTGACATATAGATGAGCTGAGTCCCAGGTGCTCCAGCTTGGTGGTGAGTGTGGAGGGAATTATGGTATTAAATGCAGAGCTGTAGTCGATGAAGAGCATTTTAACAATTCACTTTCCTAGTGTCCAGGTGAGTAAGTGATGTGTGGAGGAGATGAGAGATTGCATCATCTGTGGAGCGGTTCTGACGGTATGCAAACTGTAGTGGGTCCAGTGTGTCGGGTAGTGAAGAAATGATGAAGTCTCTGACCAGGTGTTCAAAGCACTTCATCTGTCACGCTCTCAGTGCCTTCGCGCTGATCAGAAACCTTTTGACATCTCCTTTCCCACGCTGTCAGACTCTCATCACGTGGTCATGCTTTCCCACGCTGTCATCGCTCCTCCCGGACCGCCCCGCCGGCACACCGGTTTCTCATCTGGCGCTGATTTCACCCAGCTTATAAGGAAGCGCAGCGCGCTGCCTCGCGCTGGATTATTGTGTGTTTTTTTGGCCATAGTTTTCTCGCGTTTCTGTTCATGACTTTTCACGTTGCCGACCTCGCTTGCTTCTCGTTTTCCCCCTCGCCTCCCGATTTGGATTATTGCCACGCTTGGATTTAACGGCTTTGAACTTTCGCTTTCGTTTCTCGACCACGGCTCAGCTTCACGTTTTTGCTCGACGCACTCGCTGACTGATCACACGGCTTTGATCTCTTGCTCTCCTCCTCGACCACGGCTCAGCTTCACGTTTTGGCTCGACGCCCCCGCCGACTGATCACACGGCTTTGATCTCTTGCTCTTCTCCTCGACCACGGCTCAGCTTCACGTTTTGGCTCGACGCCCCCGCCGACTGATCACACGGCTCAGATCTCTCGCTCTCTACCTGCAACTGGGTCCACTTTCACAGTCCACGTTCTGCATCACGACAGAATAATCCAGCCAGCACTATGGACCCAGCAGGGTTAGACGGAATGCGACGGGCACTGGAGACCCAAAGTGTGCTCCTCGGAAAGAACCAGGAGGAACTCATCGCCACGAGACAAACTCTAGCTGACGTCATCTCCCAAGTACAACGGCTCCAGGTACCTACAGCTCAGACCTCACACTCCGGAACACCACGAGAGCCACGCCTACCAGCCCCTCCCACCTATGGGGGAGAACCAGGAACTTGCAGGTCCTTCCTCTCACAATGCTCACTGATTTTCGAGCTTCAAACCTCCTCCTTCTCATCAGAACGTTCCCGGGTGGCCTACATCATCACGCTACTAACTGATAGAGCCAGGGAGTGGAGTACAGCCCTCTGGGAGGCTCGCGACCCATGCTGCGAGAACTTCGACAACTTCTCCAAGGAGATGAGGAGGGTCTTTGATCGCTCATTCGCCGGCAGGGAGGCGGGAACAAGGTTATTAAGACTTCATCAGGGATCCCGCTCTGCTTACGACTATGCCATCGAGTTCCGCACCCTAGCCGCTTCTAGTGGATGGAATGACAGAGCCCTAGCGGATGTCTTTCTGGAAGGGCTATCAGAAGCTCTTAAGGATGAGCTCATCTCCCGCGAAACCCCCACGGACCTCCACGAACTCATGGATCTCGCCGGGCGGATCGACTCACGTCTCCAGTTAAGACGGCACCCCAGAATAGGGCACGCGCCTCCTGCCCTGCAGCAAACCAGTCAGGAGGAGCCCATGCAGCTAGGCAGGACCCGCATCTCTGACGAGGAGAGACGCCGACGCCGCCTACAAGGGGCTTGTTTTTACTGTGGAGCTTCAGGACACAGGCTTAAAGACTGCTCATTAAAAGGGAGGCCCCCCCTAGTCAGACTGGGAACACTAGAAGGCTCCCCTCCTGATAGATTTCCACAATCACGTCCCCTACTTCCCGTAAACCTAATCATCGGTGGTCAGGCTCACCCAATTCAGGCACTAATTGACTCCGGCTCCGATCGAAATTTGATCAGCGCGAATACGGTGAGAGCATTAAAGATCCCTGGCTTACCACTAGACGCTCCGCTCGCCGTTCAGGCCTTGGATGGGAGCCGGCTTCCACCCATCATACTTAGAACCCCACCGTTAACCTTAAGAACGTCAGGGAACCACTCTGAGGAGATCTCCCTCTTCATTATGGAGAAATCACACGCCGCCTTGGTCCTCGGACTTCCCTGGCTAGCCCTCCATGGACCCCAGATCGATTGGAACAAGCAAGTCATCACGGGTTGGAGTCCCTCTTGCTCCACGACATGCCTGCACTCAGCACTCCCTCCAACTCCTATCCTGGCCACGCCCCATGAAACCCCGGACATCTCCAGCGTACCCACCGAATACCATGATCTTGGGCAGGTCTTCAATAAGACCCGAGCCATGTCACTTCCGCCGCACCGACCATACGACTGTCCCATTGATCTTCTCCCAGGCACCTCTCCTCCGAAAGGCAGACTTTACTCTCTGGCACACCAAGAAAGAGAGGCCATGAATAAGTATATCACAGATTCCCTCGCCGCCGGAATTATTCGTCCATCCTCCTCGCCCGCTGGGGCAGGATTTTTCTTCGTCAAGAAAAAAGACAAGTCCCTTCGTCCATGCATTGATTACAGAGGGCTTAACGAGATAACCGTCAGGAACCGCTACCCGTTACCTCTCATGGCCACCGCCTTCGAACTTCTCCAAGGGGCGGACATTTTCACCAAGCTCGACCTACGAAACGCTTATCACCTCGTCCGCATCCGGGAGGGCGACGAGTGGAAAACTGCCTTCAACACACCCACTGGGCATTACGAGTATCTGGTGGTTCCGTTCGGACTGACCAACGCCCCTGCCGTATTCCAGGCCCTCATTAATGACGTTCTCCGTGACTTCTTGAATTCCTTCGTGTTCGTGTATTTGGACGACATTTTGATTTTCTCTCGAGGCCTGGAGGAGCACCGGCACCACGTTCGCCAAGTTCTGCAGAGGCTCCTAGAGAACAATCTCTTTGTTAAAGCCGAGAAATGTGAGTTCCATACAACTTCCACAACGTTCCTAGGGTTTGTCATCTCTCCCTCCAGACTGGAGATGGAACCCGCCAAGGTCCAGGCCGTCTCCAACTGGCCCACGCCAGCCTCTCGACGTGACCTCCAACGGTTCCTGGGGTTCGCGAACTTCTATCGCCGCTTCATCCGGGGTTACAGTTCTGTCGCCGCCCCCCTCACCTCCCTGACGTCCCCCAAGACACAGTTCTGCTGGAACAACGAGGCAGACAAGGCCTTCACGGACCTCAAGAAGCGGTTCACCTCAGCCCCCATACTCACCATACCCGATCCATCTCGCCAGTTTGTGGTAGAAGTGGACGCCTCCAACACTGGCGTTGGGGGAATTCTCTCCCAAAGATCCCCGCGAGACAACAAGCTGCACCCCTGCTCATTCTACTCCCGCCGTCTATCTCCAGCTGAGAGGAATTATGACGTAGGCGACCGAGAGCTCCTGGCCATCAAGTTAGCACTAGAGGAGTGGAGACATTGGCTGGAGGGGACCGAGCTTCCCTTCATAGTGTGGACCGATCACAGGAACTTAGAGTACCTGCGCACCGCCAAAAGACTCAATGCCCGCCAAGCTCGGTGGTCGCTGTTCTTCTCAAGATTCAATTTCACCCTGTCCTACCGCCCAGGTTCTAAGAACACTAAGCCTGATGCCCTCTCACGTCAGTTCTCCCTCCCACAAGATCCCACACCATGCCAACCCATTCTACCATCTCGTTGTCTCGTTGCCGCCTTAGAGCTAGACATCGAGACCAAAGTCAAGCAGGCATTGACTCAGGAGCCCGGCCCAAGCAATGTCCCCCCAGATCGCCTCTTTGTTCCCCCCGGTCTGCGCCCGCAGGTCCTGGAGTGGGGTCATGGATCCAAGCTGTCCTGTCACCCAGGCTCTGCCCGAACGCTATTTATCATACAACAGCGTTTCTGGTGGTCCACGATGGGGAGGGATGTCTCCAGCTTTGTGGCAGCCTGCGACATTTGCACCCGCTGCAAACCCAACAACCGTCCTCCGGCTGGCCTCCTCAGACCCTTACCCATACCTCACCGTCCCTGGTCGCATATTTCGCTGGACTTTGTAACAGGGCTACCCTCATCTGACGGAAACACTTGCATCCTGACCATTGTTGACCGCTTCTCCAAGTCCGTCCACCTAGTCCCGCTCCCCAAGCTCCCGTCCGCCAAAGAGACCGCAGAGCAATTGATATTTCATGTTTTTCGTCTTCACGGCCTCCCCACCGACATAGTTTCAGACCGTGGCCCTCAATTCACCTCACGCTTCTGGGGGGCCTTTTGTAAACTCATCGGAGCCTTTCCTAGCCTATCTTCTGGTTTTCATCCCCAATCCAACGGCCAAACAGAACGAAAAAACCAAGCAATGGAAGTCTCCCTCCGGTGTATGACTACTCGTGATGCCACCACCTGGAGTAAGTTTCTCCCGTGGGTCGAGTACGCTCACAACTCCCTGCCATCTGCCTCAACGGGCCTCTCTCCGTTCCAGTGCTGCCTGGGCTACCAACCACCACTGTTCCCCACTCAAGAGGAGGAGGTAGAGGTCCCCTCGGCACAACACTTTATCCGCCGCTGCAAAAGTACATGGTTACGAGCCAGACGATCCCTGCTGCAAGCATCCCGCTTATACAAGAGACAGGCGGACCGTCATCGCTCCAAGACTCCCAGGTATCACATAGGAGACAGAGTCATGCTCGCCACCAGAGACATTCCCCTAAAGACACTTTCCCGCAAGCTCTCTCCCCGTTTCATCGGACCCTTCACAATAACCAGGATAATCAACCCGTGCGCTGTCCGTCTCCTACTCCCATCGTCTATGCGACGCATCCACCCCACCTTCCATGTGTCCCAGCTACGACGCATTGTAAACTGTTCTCTAAGTCCACCCTCCCACCCTCATCCTCCTCCCCGTATCATCGATGGCAGTGAGGCGTACACAGTCAGAAAACTCCTGAAGGCCCGCCGGCGAGGCAGAGGAATCCAGTTTTTGGTGGATTGGGAGGGCTACGGCCCTGAGGAGAGAAGCTGGATCCCAGCCAGATTCATCCTCGACCGAACCCTGATCACGGACTTCTACAGACGCTGCCCCAACGCACCCCGCGTAACGCCTGGAGGCGTTCGTTAGAGGAGGGGTACTGTCACGCTCTCAGTGCCTTCGCGCTGATCAGAAACCTTTTGACATCTCCTTTCCCACGCTGTCAGACTCTCATCACGTGGTCATGCTTTCCCACGCTGTCATCGCTCCTCCCGGACCGCCCCGCCGGCACACCGGTTTCTCATCTGGCGCTGATTTCACCCAGCTTATAAGGAAGCGCAGCGCGCTGCCTCGCGCTGGATTATTGTGTGTTTTTTTGGCCATAGTTTTCTCGCGTTTCTGTTCATGACTTTTCACGTTGCCGACCTCGCTTGCTTCTCGTTTTCCCCCTCGCCTCCCGATTTGGATTATTGCCACGCTTGGATTTAACGGCTTTGAACTTTCGCTTTCGTTTCTCGACCACGGCTCAGCTTCACGTTTTTGCTCGACGCACTCGCTGACTGATCACACGGCTTTGATCTCTTGCTCTCCTCCTCGACCACGGCTCAGCTTCACGTTTTGGCTCGACGCCCCCGCCGACTGATCACACGGCTTTGATCTCTTGCTCTTCTCCTCGACCACGGCTCAGCTTCACGTTTTGGCTCGACGCCCCCGCCGACTGATCACACGGCTCAGATCTCTCGCTCTCTACCTGCAACTGGGTCCACTTTCACAGTCCACGTTCTGCATCACGACATCATCACTACTGAGGTGAGGGCTACAGGGCGATAATCATTGAGGGAAGCAGGATGTGGTTTCTTCGGGACAGGAACTATGATGGACTCTTTTAAGCACGTGGGGATCACCGACTGAGATGTTGAATATCTCAGTGAATACAGGTGCTAGCAGGTCTGCACAGGCTCTGAGAATACGGCCTGAGATGCCATCTGGTCCTGCTGCTTTCCTGGTGTTCACTATCCTGAAGGCTCTCCTCACGTCGTGCTCGGTGATGATGAGCGCGTTCCCGGTGCTGGCAGTGTCTTCCTGTCTGCAGCCGTTAGCGCCGTTACCATTAGCACCGTTAGCATTAGCGCCGCTAGCATTAGCATCACTAGCGTCTTTAGCTGCAGCCTCAAAGCGAGCATATGTGGTGGAGTGCTAGGGCAAGACAAAGTTTATTAAATTTAGAATTCCGATTACGCCACCCTGGATAAGGGCCAGGGACCCCGATTAAGTAAATCTCGTCTAAAAGGCACACAGGTCAGTTCACAATATAAGGCAAGAGACTAGGATATCCAAAGGTATAAAATTTTATTTCAAATACTATTTTGTACAGTTTAATCACACAAAAAAATGAAAAGAAAACAAAAGTAATACATTGCTGGGACCAGTGGTTCACGTGACATACACGGGTGGACAACCTGGACATCCAGAACTTCAACCACAGGAACTGGGGCTGGCAGCAGGGCCTACACACACACAGTCAGCCTACAAAGCACCACAGCCTGCTACTACACTAGTGGCTCATGCACACACACACACGTGCTCATATTCCGCACACTAAAAGAAAGAAGACCAGAATACCACTGCTGCTAGGGGCGCCAGCTCCTGTAATTCTGTCCCCCTCTGTTACAATACGCCACAAGTGTGGTCACACACACTAATAAACCCGGTTGACCACCCGTTCAACTGGCCCTTGACAACAAACAAAATAAATAGAAATACAATAAGTAAATGAAAAAAACAAGGAAATCCACGCTCCTCTTTTACCCACAGCACCTCTCTCTCACACACACACACACACACACATGCACACAGTGATTTACGATCATTAACAACCCGGTACACACTTCTCATTCACAAAAAGAGTTGGGGAAAACAAACGCACACCCTTCACACAAACGCACACACTCCAACGCACACACACAGTGATTTACAACCACAGGGCTGTAAATCCCCCAAAAAAACACAGCTAGACTTTGAGGGGAAACCTCAAACACAGGGCAATGATAAAGGAGGGACAAGGAAGAACAAAAAAACCAAAAGACTAAATAAAAAAAAATGTAAAAAACTAATAAAAAAAAAAAAAAAAAAAAAAAAATGACACGTTACTCCCGCAAAGCAGCAGGACAACCAACATTAACCCCACTTAGATCGCACGCAACATAAAATTTAAAACAGCTACTAGGGCAAACAGCAGCTGAACGGCAAAACACAGCCGGACGGCAAAACAGCAGCTTACTCCAACTGGGCTCTCACGTCACTCCAGCACGGGAAACTAATCCACGTCGCGCTGTCACAAATCTGTTACATAAAAATTACAATTAAAATCAAATCGCTGCGAACATGCTGCATAAGCATGAAGAAAAAAACTGAATTACATACCCGGTAACTTAGTAACAAGTTTCACTAGGATGGCAACTACCCCACTGTCCGGGAAGCCGAGAGCTCGTCCAGTGCAACAGGAAATGGACAGTTTATCGGGAGGAACCACATCCACAACACCAGACGAATATCCGTGTCCACGGACTAAATCAAGCGGCTAAACTGCATAAATACCACAGACGAAATATCACTATAATATACATATGCCGACTAAACCACACACCGCGATTGAATCCTTACCTGTGCCAAAGCAACCTCGGTCAAAAACCAACATAGGACTTCCAAGTTCCGTTCCGGATGTAACACACTGACGGAAGAAAAAGGGCGCGGGACCCGTAAACCCAAGCCACCTTACCAACCGGCTTAAATACTCTTACCAAGCCCATGATAGGACAATCAATCAACCACGGCCAACCAAAGACAGGTACTGTAGGAAGAGCTTTACGTGTCCTGTCACACATAGAAGGATTTAAATATAGAAATAACTAGAACAAATAGAGCAAACTTCCAGAATAGATAATAAAAAAATAAATCAATAAAAAAGATGTATGCAGTATAATCGGGGCCTCTCATTACATTATTTGCTCGCACTTCATCTGGCACTGAACCAAAATATATTGTCTTACATTTGTGAATAAAATATCATTGTTTTTTTCAGATATTTGTCTGTACAAAATAATATTTATGCAATATAATTACAGGCTCTGGATTCATTTTTCGTTTGCAGTATAAACCAAAATACATCTTACGATTTTTGAGAGATTTATTGTAAAAAAAACAAACTTTTTTTCAGATATTTGTCTGTATAAAATAATATTTATGCAATATAATCACAGGCTCTTGATTCGTTATTCATTTGCAATACAGTATAAACCAAAATACATTAACCATATAATATAAACCAAAATATAAACCAAAATATTTAATTTGTTGTATTAAATATTTATGCCGTCTCATCAAGGATCCAGAGATTTCATTGTACTAAACAATATTTTTGCTGTATAACCATCTTAATTCGTTAACTGTAGATGTTTTCTGCGATTCAGTTTTACTGAATGATGTTTATGCAGTATAATCAAGCTCTGTTATTTCGTTATTTGTTCGCATTTGGCTTGCACTTGCTGCATTGCACACTACTGAGCATCCAAGCGTGGCAACGCATGCTTGGTTTAAGTTGGACATTGACGCACATACTGTAAATGAATGTGAATCATATGGCATTATATTCCTGCCACAATTCTCACAGCTGTACAGTATGTATCGAAATAATAACAATAGAGTTTTTCTTTACTGAATAGAAATATAATTGCGCAACTGTTAAGCATTAGCTCGTACTTGATAATCTATTGTTCGTTCTATCAGGGTTAATTGCCCTAATATCAAGACCAATCGAGCACGCACTGAAGGAGTTCGTCAGACGTGAGGCTAAGCCACGGAACAAAGATGAGCTTCTTCAGGACATTGTGACTTTCTGGAAGGATCGCTTGACCAAAACTGTGTGCAGTAAATATATTGATCATCTGCAGAAGGTTTTGCCGGCGGTGGTACAGCACAGCGGGGGTGCTACTGGGTTGTAAAATTGTAGTTTGTTAAAATGGTTTCATTATTTATTAAAGAAAATCATGCATACCAGCCTATTGCATTTCATTCTTATACTAACACAAAAACACAAGCGCTGCTGTATAACATCTATAATGCAAATTTTATGGTCATTTGGTCATTTATGGTGTTCATTTTATTTTTTTTATTTTTGTCTTTGATGTTAACTACACAAAGCAGTGTCTTCCCACCTGCATCTCCAGCATACTGTATATCAGATTGATGGACATGAGTCCGCATCTGTTACATTTTTGGTGGCAACAGTTTTTTCAGCACACATTTAAGCAATAATATTTTTAAAAAGTTTGATCCGGCATCATAATTCTCCTCTATAATTTCCAACAGTCTAATCAGCGCTCAACCGTACGCACAAGTCTTCGAGGGCACTGAGGAATTTATTTTTTTACTAAATAATATTTATGCAGTATAATCAGGGCCTCTTATTTCTATTTACTTTATGTATGTGTGTGAATGGCCGAAATGTGGTTGTGAAAAAGCCTTTTAGTGAATATAAAATGTTCGCGTGAACCCGCGGCTCGCGTGTGCTCTCTTTCACTTTGTCGAGTTCAGTTGAACGTGCGCGCCGATATGAGAGATTTATAATAGATTTCTATTTCCCTGAAATATAACAAACACAAATTTATACGTGTTAAATAGGCGCTGTCTTTGCGAGCCGCTTTATTTCAGTCTTAATATACTAACATGTTTTCACTGTGTAGTCAACCGCGCGTGCAACCTCTCGCAGGTGCAGAGGCAGAGCCTCTGAATACAGTACGCCGTTTTAACGGGGGTGGGGATAAGAAAACAGCAGGGAAACTGACTGGCCATTTTAATAATTCATTGATACGTTGATGTATTTGGTTTCGGCTGTGAGTGGATGCGCTGTAGTAATCCACGTTTTATACAAATTACGTAAGCTGATTTTCCCCCCATTAGTTTACATAAAAGCAGACATTTCACTTTCTGTATCTGTATTTCAGTCATGATATACTAACATATTTTTGCTGCGTAGTGTGCGCGCGCGCAACCTCTCACGGGCGAGCCTCCACACAGCAGACCAAATCGTCAATAGCGCGACCCTCCCCCAAACAGCGCAGCAAGGAGCATTTACTTACATCTAAACTGAGTCGTTTACATAAATCACTGATCACATTTAAACAATTTATTCATACAGATGTACCTGTTTTACAGGTTTGTTACTTAATTTACTCCGATAAAGAGCCATATAAGAACTGTGGCAGCGGGCACACCTAAAAATAAATGCAGGATTATTTTTTATAGTCTAAATAAAAATGCTTTTATAAATGTGGGCTACTGTTATCTACTTCAAATATTTGTTAAAACAGCCAGGAAACTCTCTCTGACCATTTTAACAATTCATTATATTAGTGATTCCTTTGGTTTCGGCTGTGCTGAAGGTGATCATGTCATCTCGTCGTCTCCACAGCAGGGAGCGCGCCTATAATTCACTTCTCATACGAATTATGTAATCTAATAATTTTTTTTCATTATTTTATATAAAAGCAGATATTTCGCTTTCTATAAGTATATATTTTTCACATCTGTGAGGCGAGTATACACAGAGTATCGGTTCATTTTCTAACGCGCTCAAGTTCACCGAAAACAATAAAGAACCCAGTTTAGTGTAATTTATTTCAGTTAATAAATCTACTACAAATTTAAAGAACACAAAATATAAGATGACACAATACCCTACACATGTAGCTTTTCTAATTACGGGGTTGTTGTTCTTGCAGTGTTACTGTGTGTGCTTTGCAATGTCAGACGCATTCAAATGCTCCCCACCCTCCCCAAGTGTGAATAGCTGTGCTCACCTATACACTCGGGGAAACTAAAATCACCACTGTTCATGGTTTCAGCATGGGGAGGATCTTGGATCTTGCTTCAGGCCTCTTCTTAAATTTGTGTAAAATCTTCTGAATTCTAAAATTGACATTGTTACAGTTTGTAATCCCTGGAATGAGGTTTTCCTTACCATAACATGTAGTGTTATTAATCACTCTACACTGTTTTTAATTACTCTACAATGTTTTAATTTGAGATTTTATTTATAAATAAACAAACCAAATAAAATTATTCCATGTGTATTTACCCTTTGTAAAATAGCATTAAAAATGATGGGTTGTGTATCGACCGATTAAAAACAATACAAGGCACGTTATGATAAAGAACCTTTCTATCTCTTCCATTCCAGTGATGAAAAAATGGTAAAAATGTCAATTTTGGAATCCACAGATGCTCAAACAGCAAAAGAACATGATAATAATAATCAAAAGAATAATATTATTCTTTTTGCTGTTTATGGCCACCATTTAATAATGATTTAATGATCAATAATTAAAGCTGCTCACATCGCGCTTTCACTTTAAAAAATGCAGTGTTTAATCAGCAAGTATATGTCGCCTCTCTTTATGATTGATAAATATTCTGACTGAAACAAATCTGCTCGTGTCGGCTCATATCGGGAGCATTTTTGATCAAAGAGGAGAGTAGAAGGGGAAAACTGAAAGTGTGTACAAATAAGAGCACAATGCATGTGTGTGAATGGCTGAAACGTGGTTGTGAATAAACCTTTTAATGAATTTAAAACGTTTGCGTGATCCCGCGTGTGCGCTCTTTAACTTTGCCGAGTTTTGATCTAAAGTCAGATGAACGCGCGCGCCGATATGAGAGATTACTGTAGATATCTCTTTCAGCAAACACATATTATAGGTGTTAAATAAGCGTTGTCTATGCGGCGCTGGGAGAAACGCACGCCGATGTCAGCTGCTGTATTTCAGTCATGATATACAGTACTAACTCTACCTCTCACGGGCGAGTTTTCACACAGCAGACCAAATCGTCATTAGCGCGTCCCTAGCAAGGAGCATTTACATCTAAACTGAGTCATTTACATAAATCATTGATCACATTTAAACAATTTATTCATACAAATGTACATGTTTTATAGGTATGTTACTGAAGAACTGTGGCAGCGGGTACACCTAAAAATAAATGCAGGATTATTTTTTTTATAGTTTTATATAAATAAAAATACTTTTATAAATGTGGGCTACTGTTACCTACTTCAAATATTTGTTAAAACAGCCAGGAAACTCACTCTGACCATTTTAATAATTCATTGATAAATTAGTGATTCCTTTGGTTTCGGCTGTGCTGAAGGTGATCATGTCATCTCGTCGTCTCCGCAGCAGTGAGCGCGCCTATAATTCACATCTCATACGAATTACATGATCTAATAATTTTTTTAGTTTCATTAGTTTATATAAAAGCAGATATTTCGCTTTCTATAAGTATATATTTTTCATGTCTGTGAGGCGAGTATACACGGAGTTTGGGTTCATTTTCTGATGCGCTCAAGTTCACCAAAATCAATACAGAACCCCATTTACTTAATTTATTTAACAAAATCATAAAGTTTTTTCGTCATTGTGAGTGCACCTAAATAAAAGTAGAGTCTTTTAAAAGCTACAAATTTAAAGAACACAAAATATAAAATGACAGAAGACCCTACACGTGTAGCTTTTCTAATTACACATAATAAAAAGGTTCAGTGTGTTAACGTTTACGTTGCTTAAATTCGATCCTAAAAAAAATGAATTTAATTTTAATGATAAATTTGTACTGTAATGTTACTACTATGATTATGAATTCATTTAATTACAATGTTTCACTTTATTTTATCTGCAACGAAGTGCGGCTGTGGACGACCTACGCCTCATTAAGCCTGGAGAGAACGAACTGATGCCTGAGGCGTCAGTCTATAGTTATATAGCGCCACTCAGCGGTAAAAGCTAGCAAACACACAAACCCAAATGCTATCGCCATAGGCCGTGATGGTAGAAGTCACATACTGCTTGTGCACCCACTGTAAATCCAGGGCAACAATGGAATGGTTTAAAACAAAAACATATTCATGTGTTAGAATGGCCCAGTGGAAGTCCAGATCTAAATCCAATCGAGGATCTGTGGCAAGATCTGAAAACTGCTGTTGACAAATGCTGTCCATCTAATCTGACTGAGCTGGAGCTGTTTTGCAAAGAAGAATGGGCAAGGATTTCAGTCTCTAGATGTGCAAAGCTGGTAGAGACATACCCTAAAAGACTGGCAGCTGTAATTGCAGCAAAAGGTGGTTCTACAAAGTATTGACTCAGGAGGCTGAATAATTACGCACACCCGACTTTTCAGTTATTTATTTGTAAAAAATGTTTGGAATCATGTATGATTTTCGTTCCACTTCTCACGTTTACACCACTTTGTCTTTCACGTGGAATTCCAATAAAATTGATTCATGTTTGTGGCTGTAATGTGACAAAATGTGGAAAAGTTCAAGAGGGCCGAATACTTTTGCAAGCCACTGTATAAATGGCTAAAGTCTTATTACACTGTATTCAGCACAAACTGGGCTACAGTAATACAGTGGAACCTTGGATTGCAAGCATAATTTGTTCTGGAAGCGTGACTCACTCATATATCAAAGTTAATTTTCCCCATAAGAAATAAGGAAAACGTCTCGGGTTACTTTGCTGCAACCCTGTTCCCTGAAAAGGCGGGAACGAGATGGTGCATGAAAACGCTATGGGAACCATTTTGTCACCTTGCCGGTTGTGAAGCATGTGTGCAATCACGCCAAAATTTGGCTATATATAACCTCGGTCAGGTGACGTCATCTGATTAGATGCAGGTGGAGGTTATAAATACAAGTCAGCCGGCAACAAACCTCAGATTAATTTGTCTGAACGGACGTCCGGTCACGTGGTAGTGCGGCATTCGGACACAGCATCTCATTCCCGCCTTTTCAGGGAACAGGGTTACAGCAAAGTAACCCGAGACGTTCCCTTTCAAAGGCTTTTACTCGATGCTGCGTGAAAACGCTATGGGAACGAGAATACCAACACTGCCGCACTACAAGTGTCTGGACCCCCAGGTTGTGTAGCGTGTGTGCACAAGGCCAGGAAGTCTCAGATTCATGTCTGGGAAGCTGACTCAAGGACTCGTGAGCCCGGAGTGGCATGGACATCCAGACTATAAAATCTTACAAATGTGTGCGGAGAGGACCAACCCACTGCGTCACACACTTGTTGCATGGGAGTACCTCTTGCAAGAGCAATAGATGAGGCGACCCCTCTGGTTGAATGAGCCCTGACTCCTAGAGGCGAAGTGAGTCCACGCGCCTCGTAGGAGAGGGCAATAGCATCTCTCACCCAGTGTGAGTTGGTGGTGGCCGCCCCCCCGGTTGCGGCCTCCATAACATATAAAGTGACTTACGCCACTGGCTGGTGCGGTGGACATAAGCCTGAAGAGCACGTACTGGGCACAGTACAGATGTCGCCCTTAAAACCCTGCGTGTTTTCCCGCGGGATGCCGCAATTTAGCGCGCGGCGTGCCGCGTCTTGCCGGAGGCAACATTCGGGAATTTTAAATAAATGTGTTGCGCTTCACTGAATATCCGCCAGATGGCGCATGGAAGGACTTTATCTAAAAGCCGGACCAAGTACAACAATGAATGTAAGGACGCGGATGAACAGTGCTGAAGCGAACATGAATTTTATTTTGTTTTATAATAGATCTTTCATGATGAATGAGTGTATATGTGCTTCACATTATCAAACACAGGCAAAGGAGACAGAAATTATTGAGGGATCCACTGAAAAAAGTAAACCTAGTTTAATGTGTTTTTTTTCTCATTCCATTTGTAAAAAAAATAATTTGCTCTTTTTAACTGAAGTGTCTAATTTATGCTTATGGGTGAACCTTTTTTTTTTTTTTTTTTTTTTTTAGTATAATGCTGTTTACAGCAGGAAACCAAAGTGAAATATTTCATTTTGATCAAGGTACTCTTATTAGGTTGAGTGTGATTTGCGCATGCGCAGTCTTTAGACCATAGTTTTGCCGGTATAATTTTATTTCCGCCTCAAACCGGAGCATGACGTTGAAACAAGTAAGGAAGGATATCAGAACCTGTATTTCAGTTACTGTTAGTTAAAGCCCCTGATTAAACTTAAATCTAATCCATTCACAAAGGACATTTCTGCTTCAAACCGTGTCTCATGACCTCATGACGCAGCATTTTCACGGACTGAATCACATGCGGGTGGAGATTCTCAAAGAAAACTCCTTTAAACCAGGTAAGAAAGCAAACTCATGTCATTTCTATGTTAAATGTATCTCTTCTATGAGCAAATTCATGATTTATGTCAGGAACAACTACTTTGTAGATTGAGTTTTGTGTCCGTGTTTGCTACTGTAGCTAAAACCACCTATATTACCTGCATTAGCATTAGCTAACTAACGTGGTGATTTTCAAAAACACCGGAGTTTATACAGTAAGTCAGCGGCGCCGAAGAAAATAATTATATTTAAGTACCTTTGGTTAACGATGTAAAAATTAATAGGAAAGTGACGTAAACATAGAACAAGCTAATTTGGAGTGAGTGCTGTTTGTAGTGTACTGCTTTCTATACTTTATACACACTGTAATTAAGATTTGCTAACATAAGAACTTGAGCCAGTCCAATTTTTGTTTTTACCTTTTTTTTTTTTTTTTTTAAAGATCAGTAATGAGTTTCTGAGAATTATATCTGCTCCACTTCAAGCAAGATTACTGGTTTCCTTGGACAAGCAACACTACAAACTAATTGAGATCATCAGAAACTAGGGAGGAACCCGTCAAAGAGAAGACCAGAGATATAATCTTCATCTTCAAGTTCTTGATCTGGTATGTATGGTACGGTTCAGGACCAGGGAGGGAGCCGGAGACAGCAGAACAAAGAGATGATATTGCCAGCACCAGCACAGGGAGCACAGTTTTTAGTTTAGATCTCATAATTACATTTTATTGTATGTTGATGGCTTGACTGTAAACAACAAACAATGCAATAAATGTATAAAAAATATATATATTTATTGTCTCTTTCCAGGACCAGGCATATCGTTCAAGTATTTTTTGGCCAAATAGGCAGTCGTAACAAGAGGTGAGGGCGCGTGCGTCATCACATGTGCTTAGCCGACTCTGCGTTCACCGTAAACTTCAATATACATAGACGTTTATATTTTTGTTTATTTGTATATGTATGTTATTAATTTTACTTTTTTAGAGATTGTATGTGCGTGCACGGAGAGTATGTGTTGATAAGTTTATGTGGATAAGTTGATAAGTGTATCAGAAAGCATTAAAATGTTCATTTGAATTAAAATGACACACACACGTCTGTGTATACAGTATATCAATTACATATATATCAATTTCATTAGTTCGTTCATTCTATTTGAAGCTTCGGATGTTTTTTTTTTTTTGGTTTGGTTAGATTAGTTCTGAACTCGCTTCCGTGAAACTATCGCTAAAACAATGTACTGAGCCCTCCTGAGGATATAAAGCTTTAATATTGTGTTTGAATAAATATTCAGATCTACCACAGCAGGTAATAAACTATGGTGTGTCATAACCGAAGCAAACACCACGATTATGCCTCGTTTCGTATTATAAACCTGTGGAATGTTTCACTGTTTATGCTCACATAAGAGGAACAAAAGCTCAATGAGGACACGCACACACATAGACACACACACACAGACACACACACATAGACACACACACACAGACACACAGACACACACACATAGACACACACACAGACACACACACACTCCCCTGAGCCCTCGGGAAACATCCAATCACCGTCGGTATACAAATGAGTCAAGACGTAGCCTAACGTGGTGTCGTGTCGGATTTCAGTGGTCACGGAGTGGGAAGACTTTGAAGAAGCTGCAGTGACAGTGAACAGCTGAACAACTTCACTTTTCCGTTTACCTCTGAGGAAAAAAAGCTGTATTTTGTTTGTTTATATCTAGAATTTTTATAGTAGTAAGAGAGTTATAGTTTGGTATGTACTGTTGTTCGCACCCTTGTAGAGAATAAATAAATGAATAACACCTTCATATCCCCTCTCAAGAGTGTCATAGTCCATTGTTAGTTTTAATGATCTGGCTGAAACTAATTATCACTACATAAGTACCCTAACACCATTGATCATGAGTCTCAGCTGAACCTAATTCTATACTTGTAACAGAAAATGTAGATGCAGATTCCAAATGTGTATTTATATAATAGATAGATAGATAGATAGATAGATGTGTGTGTGTGTGGGCTCTACGCAGGGGCAAGAGAGGGCAGCGCACTCTTAAATGTCTGCACATGTTAATATATTCCTAAAATGTATGTATTACAAGTTGATGAACTGATCTGCGGTAGCGATGACGTCACAGTCCGACAGCTTTAGAATGATGTTTGATCAGGTCTACTGTATATTCTGAACATAGAACTGCAAAATGTCTTGATACAGTACTTTGGGGGAAACAAAGACTTAAACTGTTAAGTAATAACATTATTAATAACAAATATGTAATAGTTTTGATATTTGAAAATTTTTTATTTTAATGTAAAAGGACTATAGATAGAGACTTTTATAAGCAGCTGGTGTATCCGGGTTGTTTAATGAACTTTAAGCAAAAAGACAACATGTATTCATCTGTTTTATATAAATTACTGTTTTAACTTTGACTAGTTTTGGAAGAATAAATTGAATTGTTAAAGTCATGTTTTGCGTGTTTTAATTTTGGGGGATTGTTTGGGTATTTAAAAATTGTTTAGTTGAACCAACAACTTCAATGGGCAAAAAATGTGACACAACTTTGTTTTAAATAGTCAAAGAGTTGGGCTGAAAATAATAATAATAATTATTGATCATAGAAACAAATGAAACCAGTTAAACACTTGATTATATGTATTTGTGTTTGTGATTGTGACCCATAATAATTTTTTCTCAGTATAAATAAATGTTTTGGGTTTTAAGAACTCCAAAAGAGCAACGACAAACTTGGTATTCTCCATTGAGGTTTCTCACCTTCCACTCCTGGTGTTAATTGCTCTGTGTGTGCGTGTGTGTTTTTGGCGGGGGGATGGGTGTGTGTGTGTTTTCGGCTGTTCAGCAGTTCTAAACACAAGCACAGTTTTTGTCCTTAACTAAAATACTTCAATACGTTAATAATGAATTTATTTTGCTGAATAAGGTAATAAGCGATATTTAAACCAAACCAGTAAGTTAAGTAAGTGTTCCATACATTAAAGTACTGTGTATAACCAAGTGCCCTAGCAAACACAGTTACAGTACAGTTTACAGTACAAACAGAGTGTGTGCGCTGGGGGGATTGGAAGGTGAGTGAGAATACTCATTTACAAGACAAAAGACGGTCAGAGGCAGCGCCGTTCTAGACCAGACAACACGGGGTGGGGGGAGGGGGGCATCATGTTCGAGCACTGTTTTTACCTGGCCTTACTGTATAGTAACAGTATTGTATTTGCTGAATTGTGTTGAGGCACGCAAACCCCCAGACCACAATAATATATAATTATATAATAAAATATCCTTAATCCAGATTTTATCAATGACATAACATTTATCTAAGCTGGATGGTCAAATTCTCAAAAACGTTTAACCTAATAGTAAGACTTAACACACTATAACTAAAATATTTACAAAACTGAAAGGTTGTCTTATGAATAATAAAAAATACAAACTAAATTAAAACAGATGGGCTGTTGAACAGATCATAATATGTTTTATGTTTTCTGATTATAAATGATATATGGGTTGATTTTAGAAAGGCTAAATCAAATAGCTAGTTTTGGTAATGTCAGTCCAGTAACTATACTATGTAAAAGTAATTATAATATGAATTAATTAAGGGCAGGACCTAACCTAATGTTAATAATTTACACCATGATAACATTAGTATTCATGTTTTTGTATTTTTGTATTAACATTTTAAATGTTCAAATGAACGTTTCAGAGTATATAATTTGTCGTGTCATCTGTGATTGAGACCCATGAGTTAAATTGAAATATTTTTTATAGGTAGTAAGCCAGGTTTTAGTAACCTGCTTTAGTAATGGGCTCTAAAAGACAATGGAACATTACAGAACGTGCGAGTTGACGCCCATGCACAGATTAAAATGTTCATTTGAATTAAAATGACACACGCATGTCTGTGTATATATATATATATATATATATATATATATATATATATATATATATATATATATACACCCTAAAAAATGCTGGGTTAAAAACAATCTGGGTTGTTTTTAACCCAGCTGCTGGGTAAATATAGGATTAACTAAATGCTGGGTTAATTTAACCCAGCAAGATGGGTTAAATATTCAATCCAAATGCTAGGTCATATTTAACTATAATGCTGGGTTAATTCTACCACATAAATGGTTCAAATGTTCTACCCATATGTTTGGGGTTTGTTGGTTCATTTTAACTGGAATGTTGGGTTAATTCTACCTCACAAATAGGTTATTATTATTTTCATGTTTTACAGTGAATCTGTAAAAAAAAAACACCCATGTCTATTAAACAGTTAAATTATTTTGATATACTTGCCTATTACAAAAAAACATACATATATGCAATAAACACCATCCTATTACATGTTCTTAGAAAAAAATATTTATTTTTCAAAAGCACAAGAACAGATAATCAACAGCGACATCATTACTATACTATCATTGATAAGGGCGGGATGGAGTAATTGCACAAATGGACTGAGGCAGCTTCTACAGAGCAGGATCTCTCTGTGACTTCAGATATCTTTTCTGAAGAACAAAACTATCCAGCTATTTTTTTTTTGGTTTGGTTAGATTAGTTCTGAACTCGCTTCCGTGAAACTATCGCTAAAACAATGTACTGAGCCCTCCTGAGGATATAAAGCTTTATTATTGTGTTTGAATAAATATTCAGATCTACCACAGCAGGTAATAAACTATGGTGTGTCATAAGCGAAGCAAACACCACGATTATGCCTCGTTTCGTTCGACGGGAACGTGGTTCACTTGGCCGCGGTGTATTTTAAACCTGTGGAATGTTTCACTGTTTATGCTCACATAAGAGGAACAAAAGCTCAATGAGGACTAAACCAATGATTTCGGTAACTCCACTGAGTGTAACATCTGCATAGTGACACTGAACATCTTCACTTTTCCGTTTACCTCTGAAAAAAAAGCTGTATTTTGTACACATACTGTAGACACACACACACACACACAGACACACACACTCCCCTGAGCCCTCGGGAAACATCCAATCACCGTCGGTATACAAATGAGTCAAGACGTAGCCTAACGTGGTGTCGTGTCGGATTTCAGTGGTCACGGAGTGGGAAGACTTTGAAGAAGCTGCAGTGACAGTGAACAGCTGAACAACTTCACTTTTCCGTTTACCTCTGAGGAAAAAAAGCTGTATTTTGTTTGTTTATGTCTAGAATTTTTATAGTAGTAAGAGAGAGTTATAGTTTGGTCTGTATTGTAGTTCGCACCCTTGTAGAGAATAAATAAATGAATAACACCTTCATATCCCCTCTCAAGAGTGTCATAGTCCATTGTTAGTTTTAATGATCTGGCTGAAACTAATTATCACTACATAAGTACCCTAACACCATTGATCATGAGTCTCAGCTGAACCTAATTCTATACTTGTAACAGAAAATGTAGATGCAGATTCCAAATGTGTATTTATATAATAGATAGATAGATAGATGTGTGTGTGTGTGTGTGTAGGCTCTACGCAGGGGCAAGAGAGGGCAGCGCACCCTTAAATGTCTGCACATGTTAATATATTCCTAAAATGTCTATATTACAAGTTGATAAACTGATCTGCGGTAGCGGAAAAATCCGCTGAAATAGGACAGGCACACTAACCCGCACACACACACATACACACGCGCGCGCACACACACACACACAGACACACCTCCCTTGAGCCCTGCGTCTTTGAAGCAGTTTATATATGAATCTAAGCTTGAACTTATCAGCATTGTAAATATATAATACTTTTCAAATAAAATCGCTATTACTTTGACCCTGAAGTTTAGTTTAGCACACACAAAAAAAAAAGAAAAGTCATTTCTGGTAAATCAACGGAATGTGTAGTTTATTTACAGTAATTCATTAAAAAATGAATATACATTGTACAGTACACGGTAAACACGGGAAAGATTACAAAATGAAAAAACAAACAGTGTCTACTTTATAAACAGCTTAGTATGTGCGTCGAGATGCTGAAATCCCTTGCATGTTTTTGCTTCCAAGTGGAGAGATATTTGACCGATAGCCTAGAACAAAAGATCTATAGGTGTGATCACAACCCCCTCCGACCGACCGTGCCATCAATCACTGACCACCTCAGAAGTTCCCTCCAATGTATGGCTGCAATACTTGTTTTGCAAGTATTTTTAACACCATTCAAAGGCTTCAAAGGGGCAGTTATCGGCTATGACACGTTGAAGGAGAACTTAATAGTTCTCAAAAATAGTGTAAATGTCTGCAACAATCACTAACCATTAAAATGTTTTTTTTTGTAATTAAACACGAAAATATTAATTATATTTCCATATATATACATACACACACACACACACACACACACACAAGGGCGTAGGTTTGCTACCTATTACTCCCTATAATAATGTAAACATTGCTAATTTATGTTTTGGAAAGAAACTTAAGTAATTATTTCATCTATATCTTTCATAAATCACACAACTAAAATATAATTAAACAGTTTATTCACCAACATTACCAAATATTTGTGACATTCACAGTCTAGATCCAAGTTGTCTTTTTAATAAAAGTGCATTCAGCTAAATTTTGCATCCATAGAAAAAAACTGCACGGCACCAGGGCCTGAAATACTTGTTTTAAACAAAATTGTGTAAAATAATAAATAAATAAAATACAGCATTCATTTAGAAATAAAATGCAGCAGAAAATACTTTAAACAAACTGTAGAATAAACGTTAAAACGTAATAGCCCTCTGAAGCAGTGAAGTTGCAACTTTCAAATCAGCACTCTGGACTAGTGCACTTAAAAGTATGCCATTGAAACCTTAATGCATGAAAACATTTTAAGCTGAACATGTAAACACAACATGTAAACACTTGTAGTCAAGCCAAATCAAATGTTTTAAGATGATAACTTCATCTTTAAAGCTTGCACTTTTGGTGATAGCTTAATCCCATCAAGTTCTAGAAGAACTTTCTGAAAATAGCCTCTCCTTCAAGGATTATGGATACACCAACCGGTTCTTCCCCTTCAACAGCACGGACGACAAGGATTTTAAGAAGGTGTCACTTCGTCTGTCCCCCTGCATAAAATTTACAAGAAAATAAATCATTTATTTTGAGAAGCAAAAAAATCTGAATTGCTTCAACCTGTGCTGACTTCATTGAGAAAATAATAATAATAAAAATAAATGATAATAAAAAAATGACCATCACTTCATATTGTTAAACTTGGGTTAAATTGCTTTATCTTGCATCAGTAAAACATGGCATGAGATGGCTTTACAGTGTCAGGAAATCCTATGATGAATGCTGAGTTTGTATTTAAAGGGTTAGTCCAAACATGAAAATTCGTTCAATAATTACTCATTTATATATTCATTTGCATTTATACAGTATGCTTCTGTCCAATACAACAAACACTATGTTCAATGTATTAATAAATTGTATAATTAATAAGAAAACAATGCTTTACCAGGCAATCATCAAAGAGATCCTCTTCAGATTCACGTCTCATCTTTACACTTTGTTTCTGTGAAAATATTTACATTGTATCATTACATAATCTTTTATTCGTACAACTACATTCAGGCATTTCTTCATCTTTTGTAAGTTTGCCTTTATCCAAAGCAAATTACAAAAGAGGAAGGCGTCAAGCAGTGCTACTAACACAAAGTTTCTGACACCGTTAGAAAATACAAGATAGAACAGTGAGGGATTAAGGAAAAAGTGAGAAGGAAGAATCATGTGTGCAAAGATTAAGCATGTAGGGTCACAGGAGGACTCGACTTATTTTTATTGTCTGCAATGCGATTTAGACAAATTAGAACTGCGGTAAAGCCAGCCGCGGTTCAGAAGAACACGGTCAAGCCAGCCGCGATTGATTTTAGTGTGCGCACATATTACAGTGATTACGGTAGTTTCAGGACCGACACAGAGACAACGCGCTTTCAGAGCGCTTTTCATTTAGACGCCCAGGACTGAGAGATAATACAACATGCTCGTCAATTTTTACTTGCTTATTTATTTGCATTTCTGCTTTAATATCCGTGTTATTTATTGGTGACTTTGACGGTTGTCTGTTACAATATTTTTCTTAAATATTCACCATTCAAATAATTGTTTTATGTAGATAAGTTACAGCAGAATTCGTAGAAAACAGACAAAATAATGTATTTAGTCTTTCTAAATACCAGAATTGATTTTTATTTTGTTTTACTGTTCAAAAGTAGCAGTTATTCTTCAATGAATGTTTTCTATAATGAGGATTAACGTCTGCTTTGGAAGAGAGGTCAAATAAACAAATGTTCACAATGGGGAAAAAAAGTTAAATAAAATGCCTTTATTTCACTTCAGAGACCTATGAAAAAATAAATTCTAGTAAGTATAAAACGCCATGGTCAGTTTTTATCCCATATAATGTACACACATTATATGATAAAAAAAAAAAAAGTAGAAAAAAACAATGATCAGTTCTTATTCAGGACGTCCCATACTATATACACACCAAATATGAAACTATTTTACTGCAGCATTTTTGAGATATGGGGCATTATTACATTTTAAAGGGGTATAAAGACCCCATTTCTAATAAGTAGAAAACAACAATGATCAGTTCTTATTCAGGACGTCCCATACTATATACACACCACATATGAAACTATTTTACTGCAGCATTTTTCAGATATGGGGCATTATTACATTTTAAAGGGGTATAAAGACCCCATTTCTGATAAGTAGAAAACAACAATGATCAGTTCTTATTCAGGACGTCCCATACTATATACACACCACATATGAAACTATTTTACTGCAGCATTTTTCAGATATGGGGCATTCTCTCTGTGTTGTTCATGAAACTACCGTAATCGCTGTAATATGCGCGCGCACTAAAATCAATCGCGGCTGGCTTGACCGTGTTTTTCTGAACCGCGGCTGGCTTTACCGCAGTAAATTAGAGCTGCTGTCAATACTGTATGAACATATGTACAGGTTCTTTACTCGTAACTCATTAATAAAGTTCGGCTTCAGAAAAAAAAACGTTTATTGCTAGTGCTCTTTTACCATTTAATGCTTTAACACACACGACTCAGTTTGTTCAGAAATGGCATCTAACTGGCGAGGCTTTGTCTGAAGACGCCGTTTTCACTCGGGTTGGGGGTAAGAAACGCTCGGTTCGTTATTATTATATTTATTTATTTATTTATTTATTTATTTACCACAGGACCCATGGGGGCTCCGTAGGTTCAGGTTTTTACACGAAAACGGTGTTTTGTGAATCTCCACACTATTAAAAACTGAAATTGCTAATTGTACGTCCTGAGATTAAGATGAACATTAATTGGGAGTCATGAAAGCGAGAATCACATCCAAAAAAGAAAGCTAAACTTACCTCGAACACGACAAACTCCAGCAGCAGCCACACCGTGTTGTACCTCCGTGATGATCCACAACCGACTGATCCACAGCGCCGGCACAGCGACTCCAAACACGCATGCGCAGTTTAATTTGCACACATTTTCGGCTTCAGTAGACACACAATACTTCAGACTGAAACACGACTGCCCCCTACAGGTAATGAAGGGCATGTTCACAGCTTCCCGCACGCAGCCGCGCAAAGCCGCGGCAAGTCACGGGATCCCTTTTCTCGAAACGCAGGTTTTTAATGGCGACATCTGTAGCTAAACATAACATTTAGAGGTACTGTAATATCCTGATAAAATTTATATAACGTTATATAAGTTTTATCAGGATATTACCCATATATATGAATTACTTTACATTACAAGAAATAATTTATACTTATGGAAGTAAATGTAATTGAACTTACAAAAAAAATTATTGCCGTTTATCTTCAGCTGTTGTAGCTGTGCTTCAGTCCACCAGGTTTCAAACCATATCAGCCGGCGCAATACCATAATGCAACAGCACAGTAAATTCTTGTAAAAATATTTAAGATATAGTGAAAGCACCTCCTACCTGTAAATTAATTACAGCTAACAGTGAAATATACAGTTAATACTTGTAAAACCCTGTATAACCCATAATGCAATGCAAATTACAGCAATAAATTGTAAAATGGCAAAACGGTAAGTTTCTGTATAATTTTGCTGTAAAAAATACAGCAATTTGTTACAGTGCAAATATATGATATGGTAGTATATGCAATGAAAAAGCTATTTACACATGAGTGCTCAAATGTAAAGCAAACACAATTATTAATTTATTGTGTATATTTAACTTCATTCAGCCGTTTTATGAAAAATAACGTGCCTACCAGCCTACAATTATTTTTTGTTCAAATATAATCTTTAATGAAGTTAGCCTAATACAATATTGTTTCCAATACTGATGCAAACATGTTTTTGTTTTAGTCTATTCTCTGAATGCAATGCGACAGCGTGCTCGGTAAAGCCTCTTCTCACCTTTCATTTACGAGAGGTGTGAAGTTATCAAACCGGTTTCGCTGCTGGGGGAATTCGCAGAATTGGGGGTTTTAAAACACACAAACACACACACACACACACACACACACACACACACACACACACACACACATTGATTTATACACATCGCGCAGCTCTTTCTTGCCCTGTCCTCAGCGCGGGGATCAAAGGGCGGAATTCCAGTGTCCTTGTTTAATTCAATTCAATTTCAATTCAGTTTTATTTGTATAGCGCTTTTAACAATTTACATTGTCTCAAAACAGCTTTACACAATCAAAAGAATTATTTAAGTTTGTATGGAATGTGAATGTGTATGAATCAAAAATGTTCAGATAGTCCCTGGTGAGCAAGCCCGAGGGCGACAGTGGCAAGGAAAAACTCCCTGAGATGGTAATAGGAAGAAACCTTGAGAGGAACCAGACTCAGCAGGGAACCCATCCTCATCTGGGTGAAACAGATAGCAGGAAATTATCTGGATTTATACAGTGTTAAGTGTTAGGTTCAGCTATAATAGTTTATGTTAATTGATGTTATAATAGTTGATGTAAAATGGAGTCCAGTAGTTATTGGAGACTCAGATAGACTTGTAGAAAGTTCCAGTCCTGAACTATCGAATTGTCAAGTCCTCAGAGAAACAGCTGACTAACACAAACTGCTAACACCAGTCGAGGCCAGAACCATCTTCTAAGTAGATAGAATCATCCCCAGACACCAGACGCATCCCAAAGAGACACACGGGGCATCCATGTGAGGAGACCTCCAACCAGAAACGGGGCACCAGGATGGATCAGACAGGTCCGGAGGGCAGAGGGAGTCTGGATCACTGGCAGCTCAGGAACGACGTGTAGCTCGACAGAGAGAGAGAGAGAGAGAGAGAGAGAGAGTGAAAGGGGGAGACGGGGAGAGAGGAAAGCGAAAGAGGGGAGAAAGAGAAGAGGAGGAGAGATTGCAATTAGGTATGGTCACAGTCACAATGTATAATGTGAATGTATATTCACTGTAGAGTGCAAGCAGGGACTCCGGCAGGACTAACTATGACAGCATAACTAAAAGGGAGAGCCAGAAGGAAACACAAACATGAGGGCTCCCTGAGATGTAAAGCAAACAATCACCTCACCGTCAACAAACCTGAGTGATCAAATGAGACTGAGGAAGACGGCATCTAAACATACCAGTTCACCATAATACTCTATGTCCATGAGTCCCCCAGATCTGCTCCTTTACCTAAGGCAAATCTATTTATAAAAATGCTTGGCTAAATAAATAGGTTTTTAGCCTAGACTTAAACACTGAGACTGTGTCTGAGTCCCGAACACTATTTGGAAGACTATTCCATAATTTTGGGGCTTTGTAAGAAAAAGCTCTGCCCCCAGCTGTAGTTTTCATAATACGCGGTACTGACAAGCAGCCTGCATCCTTTGACCGAAGTAGGCGTGGCGGATCGTGAGACACTAGCAGTTCGCCCAGATACTGCGGCGCGAGACCATTTAATGCTTTATATGTCAAGAGTAGTATTTTAAAATCAATGCGAAATTTCACAGGGAGACATTGTAGTGAAGATAGGATAGGGGTGATGTGCTCATATCTTCTGGTTCTAGTGAGGACTCTCGCTGCTGCATTCTGGACTAGCTGAAGCTTGTTTATGCACCTAACTGAACAACCAGACAGTAAGGCATTACAATAGTCCAACCTAGAAGTGATAAAAGCATGAACTAGTTTTTCTGCATCGTTTAGCGACAATATATTTCTTATCTTGGCAATATTTCTGAGATGAAAGAATGCTATCCTGGTGATATTATTTACATGAGCTTCAAATGAAAGGCTGGAATCTATCATCACGCCGAGGTCTTTTACTGTTGCACTTGATGGAACAGAAAGGCCATCTAAAGTTACGGTGTGATCTAAGATTTTACTTCTAGCTGTATCCGGTCCTATGACTAGAACTTCTGTCTTATCCGGATTAAGCAGAAGGAAGTTAATTAGCATCCAATTTCTTATGTCCTGCACACATTGCTCAACTTTAGTAAGATGGTTTTTCTCATCAGGTTTTGTTGAGACGTATAGCTGTGGGTCGTCAGCATAACAATGAAAACTAATACCATGCTTACAGATTATGTTGCCCAGAAGAAGCATGTAAAGGGAAAAAAGCAGTGGGCCTAAAACTGAACCCTGCGGAACACCAAACTCCACTAGAGAACATGCAGAATAATCACCATTTAAGTCTACATACTGATAACGATCGGTCAAATAGTATCTGAGCCAGGAGAGGGCTGTACCCTTAATTCCTACTACATTTTCTAATCTGTGAAGAAGAATAGCATGATCAATAGTGTCAAAAGCTGCACTGAGGTCGAGTAATACAAGCATAGTTACACAACCCTGATCAGAGGCCAATAGGAGGTCATTTACTACTTTAACGAGTGCTGTTTCTGTGCTGTGATGAGGCCTAAATCCTGACTGATACAGTTCATTTATGCCATTTCTATGTAGATATGAGCATAGCTGCTCCGCTACTATCTTTTCCAGAATCTTAGAGATAAAGGGGAGGTTTGATATTGGCCTGTAATTGGACAACTGACAGGGGTCGAGGTCAGGTTTCTTAATTATTGGTTTGATAACTGCTACTTTAAAAGATTTTGGAACATAACCAATGCTGAGTGAGGAATTAATTATTCTCAACAGCGGTTCTGTTATTACTGGTACAGTACTATCTGTTTAAGAAAATGCGTCGGTATAGGATCTAATATACAGGTTGATGAATTTGCAGAAGAGATGAGTGAAATTAGTTCATTCTCTTCAAGAGGAGTAAAGTATTCTAGGTTTGAATCTGACATGGCTAGGTTAACATCTGTATCAATTACATTGTTTGGTTTCAAAGCCTCAATTTTATGCCTGATATTTAAAATTTTATTATTAAAAAAGTTCATGAAGTCCTCACTATTGCATGATGTTGTTGTGGAGATTTCTGTAGTGGTCTTATTTCTGGTTAATTTGGCTACGGTATTAAATAAAAATCTAGGATTATTTTTATTTTCTTCTATAAGAGTGGAGAGATACGTTGATCTAGCTACACTAAGAGCTTTCCTATAGTTCAGGATGCTCCCTTTCCGTGCTATTTGAAATACCAACAATTTAGTTTGACGCCATTTACGCTCTAATTTCCGAGCAGTCTGTTTTAAAGTGCGCGTGTGATCGTTATACCAGGGAGCGAGTTTCTTATCTCTAATAATTTTTCTTTTAGCTGGAGCTACATTATCTAAGGTACAACGAAATGACGACTCTAAATATTCAGTCACCTGATCGAGTTCTGTGGGGTCAGACGGTGGCCTAATCGAAGTTGGTAACTCTGGGAGATTTCTGATAAAAAACTCTGTGTGGTAGTTGATGTGAATGTACGTTTAATACGGTAGCGCGGTGCTGTGCATACATTATCACTGTGACACAGTTGAATGGAGACAAGATAGTGATCTGAGATAATTTCAGACAGTGGAATTGTGAATACATTTCTTATAATTAATCCGAAGAATATTACTAAATCTAAAGTGTGACCTGCTTTATGAGTGGGTCCTACTACACACTGATTTATGCCTACGGAGTCCAGTATGGATATAAATGCTGTTCTCAGAGGGTCTTCTGGATTCTCAAAATGAATGTTAAAATCTCCAGCAATTAACACTTTGTCTACAGAAACGACCAGGTCTGAGATGAAATCTGCAAATTCACTAAGAAATTCAGAATACGGCCCTGGAGGTCTGTAAATTATAATTAGTGGAATCGACTGAGCTGATTTAATATACTTAAATAGACTTATGTTACTATAGAGAATTTCAAATGAGTTAAATTTGTGTCCGTGTTTTTGTACAATAGACAGATTATCATTATGAATAACTGCGACGCCACCTCCTCTACCAGTTAACCGAGGCTGGTGTATGTAGCTGTACCCAGGAGGACTAGCTTCATTTAGAGCTACAGTGGTGTGAAAAACTATTTGCCCCCTTCCTGATTTCTTATTCTTTTGCATGATTGTCACACTTAAATGTTTCTGCTCATCAAAAACCGTTAACTATTAGTCAAAGATAACATAATTGAACACAAAATGCAGTTTTTAAATGAAGGTTTACGTTATTAAGGGGAAAAAAAAACTCCAAACCTACATGGCCCTGTGTGAAAAAGTGATTGCCCCCCTTGTTAAAAAATAACTTAACTGTGGTTTATCACACCTGAGTTCAATTTCTGTAGTCACCCCCAGGCCTGATTACTGCCACACCTGTTTCAATCAAGAAATCACTTAAATAGGAGCTACCTGACACAGAGAAGTAGACCAAAAGCACCTCAAAAGCTAGACATCATGCCAAGATCCAAAGAAATTCAGGAACAAATGAGAACAAAAATAATTGAGATCCATCAGTCTGGTAAAGGTTATAAAGCCATTTCTAAAGCTTTGGGACTCCAGTGAACCACAGTGAGAGCCATTATCCACAAATGGCAAAAACATGGAACAGTGGTGAACCTTCCCAGGAGTGGCCGGCCGACCAAAATTACCCCAAGAGCGCAGAGACAACTCATCCGAGAGGCCACAAAAGACCCCAGGACAACATCAAAAGAACTGCAGGCCTCACTTGCCTCAATTAAGGTCAGTGTTCACGACTCCACCATAAGAAAGAGACTGGGCAAAAACGGCCTGCATGGCAGATTTCCAAGGCGCAAACCACTTTTAAGCAAAAAGAACATTAAGGCTTGTCTCAATTTTGCTAAAAAACATCTCAATGATTGCCAAGACTTTTGGGAAAATACCTTGTGGACCGACGAGACAAAAGTTGAACTTTTTGTAAGGTGCGTGTCCCGTTACATCTGACGTAAAAGTAACACAGCATTTCAGAAAAAGAACATCATACCAACAGTAAAATATGGTGGTGGTAGTGTGATGGTCTGGGGTTGTTTTGCTGCTTCAGGACCTGGAAGGCTTGCTGTGATAGATGGAACCATGAATTCTACTGTCTACCAAAAAATCCTGAAGGAGAATGTCTGGCCATCTGTTCGTCAACTCAAGCTGAAGCGATCTTGGGTGCTGCAGCAGGACAATGACCCAAAACATACCAGCAAATCCACCTCTGAATGGCTGAAGAAAAACAAAATGAAGACTTTGGAGTGGCCTAGTCAAAGTCCTGACCTGAATCCTATTGAGATGTTGTGGCATGACCTTAAAAAGGCAGTTCATGATAGAAAACCCTCAAATAAAGCTGAATTACAACAATTCTGCAAAGATGAGTGGGCCAAAATTCCTCCAGAGCGCTGTAAAAGACTCGTTGCAAGTTATCGCAAACGCTTGATTGCAGTTATTGCTGCTAAGGGTGGCCCAACCAGTTATTAGGTTCAGGGGGCAATTACTTTTTCACACAGGGCCATGTAGGTTTGGATTTTTTTTCTCCCTAAATAATAAAACCCCTCATTTAAAAACTGCATTTTGTGTTTACTTGTGTTATCTTTGACTAATAGTTAAATGTGTTTGATGATCAGAAACATTTTGTGTGACAAACATGCAAAAGAATAAGAAATCAGGAGGGGGGCAAATAGTTTTTCACACCACTGTACATACTCGTCCTGTTTATCCCATGTTTCAGTTAAACAGATCAGTCAAACGCCTGATCTGTGATAATTTCATTAACAATAACTGCTTTTGATGCGAGAGATCTAATATTTAACAAACCTAGCTTCAGATCAGAGGTGCCGGCTGCGCATTCAGTATAATCGGAGTTTGTGGTCTTTATGTTAATTAAATTATTAAAACAGACTTTGAGTCTTTCTACATTTTTGCTTAGCTCGGGGAACAGACACAGTCTCAATAAGGTGAACCCTGAGTGACGACTCTATGCAGCTAGCAGACGGTTGCTTTAGCCTGTCTGTCTGCTCCCTGGCCTGGGCTCTGGATTGTCACCGATTAACTAGACCTCTACTGAGACTATGAGCTATACTACAGGAAATGAGAGCAGCACCTTCCCGAGTGGGATGGACACCGTCCCGCCCTAACAGGCCAGCTTTGCCCTCAAAGGTCTTCCAATTATCTATGTAGCCCACATTATTTTTGGAGCACCACCTGGACATCCAGCGGTTCAGCGACCATAACCTGCTGTAAGCTATGTCACCACGTCTCATTGGGTTTAAAGTCCCTGGGGTGCGTCACATCGCCCCACTCACATGCCACTCTCCTATTCTCCAAAATAAGAAAAATCTTTAGAGGTAAATGCTGTGAAATGCTTCAAATTCTGCCTATAACTGTAACTGGTCAGGGACAGCGAGGCTGGATCCAGCAGCCCACCACATCCCACATCATAATACACTGGCTCATTAAAGTGGAGATTAAATTTTAAAACTATTTACTAGAATAAAAATATAACACAATACAAAAACATAAAAAAGTATCACTGAACATATATTGGGTCATATTTGTAAAACAAAGAAACAAAAGAAAGAACAATAAGACAAACTACATATAAAACTACGTATAAAGACAATATTTTCAGTGTCCAGTAGCACCAGTCTCACAGAGACCCGGCTTATAAACAGTTTGATAGCAAAATGAGACATTTTCGCAGTATTGTGTACAGATGTACGGTGCGCACTGAATACTAAACCTAAACCAGGCAGGGCCGGTTCTAGACAGGCACATATGAGGGGGCAATCAGAAATGTGAAGGGGGCATCATGTTCGCTTATAGTAACAGTATTGTCCTTGTTGAATTGTGTTGTTTGCTCTTACGAGCTCCACACTCGCGCACTTGCTCTTACAACCTTCACACTCGCTCTTACGAGCTTCACACTCGCGCACTTGCTCTTACGAGCTTCACACTCGCGCACTTGCTCTTACGAGCTTCACACTCGCGCACTTGCTCTTACGAGCTTCACACTCGCGCACTTGCTCTTACGAGCTTCACACTCGCGCACTTGCTCTTACGAGCTTCACACTCGCGCACTTGCTCTTACGAGCTTCACACTCGCGCACTTGCTCTTACGAGCTTCACACTCGCGCACTTGCTCTTACGAGCTTCACACTCGCGCACTTGCTCTTACGAGCTCCACACTCGCGCACTTGCTCTTACGAGCTTCACACTCGCGCACTTGCTCTTACGAGCTTCACACTCGCGCACTTGCTCTTACGAGCTTCACACTCGCGCACTTGCTCTTACGAGCTTCACACTCGCGCACTTGCTCTTACGAGCTTCACATTCCCACGCACTTGCTCTTACGAGCTTCACACTCCCACACACTTGCTCTTCTGAGCCACTCACTCACACAGTTGCTCTTCTGAGCCACGCATTCACATCTGCTCTTCTGAGCCACGCACTCACAGCTGCTCTTCTGAGCTACGCACTCACACACTCGCTCTTATGAGCTACACACATCTTGCCTTGCTCTTATGAGCTTACTCACGCATGTACTTGCTCTTACGAGCTTCACTCACGCACATGCTCTTATGAGCGACACACTCACTCCCTTGCTCATATGAGCTACACACTCACTCCCTTGCTCATATGAGCTACTCACGCATGTACTTGCTCTTACGAGCTACACTCACGCACATGCTCTTATGAGCGACACACTCACTCCCTTGCTCTTATGAGCTACACACTCTCTCGCACTCGTGGAGCTTACCCCGGTCCAGAACTTTGGTCCATCACAGGGAGATACACACCAACACGACTATAAAGGCATAGAAACAGAAAAGGTCAATAATCACATCCTAATAATCACATCCTACAAACTCACATAAAATAATCCCACAGAGCCAGTACAAATAAACACATCAAACTTAAACAAAACAAAGCCCACTAGACAATCTTAATGCTCGACCCAGTTTCCCCAAGCTAATCGCTTCTTATAGGATTACTAATGATCCACCTCGGCACAGGTGAAGCTTCGTCACCTGACCGAGGTGCCTCCTGGGAAACTGGGTCTTCAAACACAAACTACAAAAAACGAAAAACACGGACACAGTGCCCCCTAGGGGCCGACCCTTACAGAGGATTAATAAACCAAGATAGCCCCATACTTGTTTTTTATTTCAAGAAAAATACCAAAGAATATTGTTGTATATAGAGTGATTAAAAACAATGCAAATTATGCTATCATAAGGAAAATCTCAATTTCTTCCATTCCAAGGATTAAAAACAGTGACAATGTCAACTTTAGAGTCTAGAATCCCGAAGATAGAATTTACACAAATTTAAAAAGAGGCCTTAATCACTGAAAGTCTTCAGAAGAGCCTCAGATTCAAGAGGTTTTAAAGTGTGAAGAGGTGCATTACAGTTTCTCTGAATGTATAGGTAAGAACAGCTGATTCACACTTGGGGAGAGTGAATAATTTGCATTTGAATGTTGTCTGGCATTGTAAAAGGAGGCACTAAAGAGGAGGATTTTTATTTAGACTATAAAAAAATTAACCTGCGTCTATTTTTAGGTGTGCCAGCTGCCACTTTTTAGTTAGAAGTTTTCAGTACAAATCTTATAATGCCCACATGACATGACGAAATTAGGCACGGCTGGTGAGCTATCCTTGCTAATGATCCCGGCCTTGCACCCCGCGCTATAAAATACGAGTGCGACGGCCATCCGCGGACACCAGCTCCTGCATGCCTCCATTCACTCGCGCTGGCTCTTCTTTGAAGTCCCTGGGTGGGGCGCGTTCCATTTGCCCCGCTTACAACTTACTAACTAGCAAATGCTTTAGTAAAGGGCTCTAAAACCTACGGCAATATGAATGACAATGGAATATAGAATGTGCGAGTTGACGACCATGTATGACCATGTATGACGACCAAATAGAAATATTTTTTCATATACAACATGTATACTTTTATATTGTTTATTTTATAATAAAATTAGTTCTGTCTAATTTTTCATCATAAACAATATTTATTTGTATTATATATAAATGTTTATTTGCACATTGCATATTTGCAAATGTGCCACAAAATAAACATTATACAAGATTTTATATTAATGCTCTTGACGGCTATCACATGCCTAGGGTTCATTATAATAGTAATATCATATTTGACAATAAATCCTAATTTAAATTAAATTAACAAATATTATAAGTAAAAAAAACAATAGCCCACGTTTATAAAACGTTTATAAATTCATTCCGACATGAGTCGGCCCGGAGTTATGCGCAGAGCGCCGGGAGATTTCCTGAAGCTCCGAATGGTATCCAGTAATGTCTACATATAGTGAATTAACTCTAGTTGCTACTACCAATACCCCATATGTTGTTCTCTTTACTGCTCCTACTGCACTTTGACACCATACAACTTCCTAGAGTGGCAGCCTCAGATTTAACGTCAACAAATTTGATGAGTTGTGGTTCTGTGTCTTTCATATGACAGTTCATCCATCCTTGCATGCAGACATGGGTCTCTTTGGGCTAGCAGGAGGGGTTAGCACTTCTGTGTTCTCTACTCCCAGTTTCCCAGGTTCTGGAACACTTTTGCAGTGGCTGGTGTGGAGAGTTTTGCACAATAACATTTCAACCTCACAACATATTGTAAATTTTTTAGCCACAGGTTTCAGTCCAGTTCTAGTATTGGATGGTCTGCCAAACAGAATTTCAAAGCGTCTTAGGTCTGCTCGTCTTAGGTCCCTCACTTTAGTTCTCTACATTAACTCTACACTGTAAAGAACATACTGTAGAATTTACAATAATTTACTGGCAAAAAAGTTGCCAATAAAATCCTGTAAAATAGCCGTTATTTGCTGTATTGGATTACAGTAAAATACTGCTTAGCAATTTACAATAAATTGATGTTTGCAGAATACAGTATTTTATAATTTGTTTTACAGGATTATAAAATTAAACTTGTAAAAAGGCATTACAGGTTTTTTTTAATTACGCTAAATTACAGTACTTACAGTGGTTACAAAATCGGAGCGTCGTATTTAACGTCGCCGCCGCATTACGGGATGTGCATTTGCTGTGCATTTGCTGGCTTTTACCACTGAGTGGCGCTATATAACTTCAGACTGACGCCTCATGCCTTAGTTCATTCTCTGCCTCACTAATGATTATCTGTCTATCGTACAAAAACACGGACACAAATTTAACTCATTTGAAATTCTCTATAGTAACATACTGTAAGTCTATTAAAGTATATTAAATCAGCTCAGTCGATTCCACTAATTATAATTTACAGACCTCCAGGGCCGTATTCTGAATTTCTTAGTGAATTTGCGGATTTCATCTCAGACCTGGTCGTTTCTGTAGACAAAGCGTTAATTGCTGGAGATTTTAACATTCATTTTGAGAATCCAGAAGACCCTCTGAGAACAGCATTTATATCCATACTGGACTCCGTAGGCGTAAATCAGTGTGTAGTAGGACCCACTCATAAAGCAGGTCACACTTCAGATTTAGTAATATTCTTCGGATTAATTATAAGAAATGTATTCACAATTCCACTGTCTGAAATTATCTCAGATCTACGGTGGCCCAGAAGGGCAAATCATCTTTCCCATATATGTGTGTTTTTTCCCTTGTAAAAGTTTTTTTTCCCTTGAAAGAATATTTTGTTTCCTTGAAAAAAAAAAATGTTTCCCTTGTAAATGTGTGCTTTTTCTTTTGAAAAAGTTTTTTTTACCCTTGGGGGAAAAAAGTTTCTTGAAAATGTGTGCTTTTTCTCTTGAAAAATTTTTTTTTCTCTTGAAAAAATTTTTTTTTTCTTGAAAATGTTTTTCTTTACTTGAAAAAAAAATTATTTTCTTGAAAATGTGTGTTTTTTCCTTGGAAATAAAAAGTATTTTTTTCTTGAAAAAGTTTTTTTTTTCCTTGAAGAAAAGTTTTTTTTTCCTTGAAAAAAACTTTTTTTTTTCTTGAAAATGTTTTTTTTTTCTTTGAAAAAAATTTTTTTTTCTTGAAAATGTGTTTTTTTCCTTTGAAATAAAAAGTTTTTTTTTCTTGAAAAAGTTTTTTTTCCTTGAAAAAAAAAATTATTTTCCTTGAAAAAAAAATTTTTTTTCTTGAAAATGTGTGCGTTTTCCCGTTTGTGCGCAACCGCTTTTCCCCGTGTGAAAAACTATCTTTCTCCCGTATTTTACAAGCTAAATGCTAAAGCTAACGCGCAAAGGACTATGGGAGTTGTGGTCAAAACGCAACTAAACACAGAAGCTTTCCGGATATCAGCTCCACAACACCACCATTGGAATGTACAGTGAATTATAGCACGATAACGTTATAATTTTCCCTAATTTTTCAACTGGACACATTTACCAGGTAATGTTTAATATATAAAATTAATTAGATGTTACTGTTCTAGGCACTAATGATAACTTTGTAGCAGTGTTAATACTTTTGGAGTGTTTGGGGGAAATGCCGAGCCGAGTGTAAATGTCAGTGATTAAAAGGAAGATAATCTCATTTAGACCATTAAACACTGATATAAACCATCAGCTCCATGCCATCTCTGTAATATACATCCACATATGGATTTATAAGCAAGCTAATATCACTATGCTAACCGCTAGCACTTAGCATGGGGAAACTAGCATGTTCATTAACATATATTAATTTAATGTTGTATTTGGACACATATACGTGATGTAAACAGTTAGCTCCATTGTTTCTGTAAAACACCTGTCCAAATATGGAGCCATAAGCAAGTTAATATCATTATGCTAAGCGCTAGTTTACTAAAAGAGCTAAGATAGCAGAATGTCCACTGTTGTCTATCAACTATTGCTAATTATCCCTGAGCTAATTCTTAGCTACTCCTGTTATGGGTTAAATGTTACAGATGGTTAATGAATTGTTGTATGCAGTTTATTGGAGCTCATGAGTGCCATATAGTGTATAATACTGCAGTGTAATGTAGTGGTATTATCATAGCTAGAGATCTTCTGTGTAGTTGGCTATGTGTTTACACAATGTACAGTATGTAACAGTCAAGAAAAGGGGCTTTTGTTCAGGTTCTGTCTATTTTATTATAAAGTCATTAAATATGTGTTTATACTCCTTATAACATGTGTGCTTGTGTGTTTTCCTTTTCACAGTGAACTGTATGTAAATCATCAACTGCCTGTGAATCAGCTGATTTCTACACCAGGTGTACATCCTGAGCAGAAGGTGAGTGTTCAGAAGTATTCACCCCTCTTTTCCAGAACACCACTGAGCACATCTTAATCTGGGGACGGGGCAAATTTCTCTTCATGATGTGTGTTAACGAATGGTGTAGATGGGGCCAAATTCTGCAGCAATCCTTAATGACAAAACCCAATAATTGTACACAGCATTACTAAAAGCTTGCGGTCTATGAAATATATAACATTTTGTGTGTGTGCCTGCCTGCCTGCGTGTGTGTCAACCTGCATAGTAACATCATGAAGTCTTTTTACTAGACACTTACATTAACATGTCTTTATTTCTCCCCTGTTGTAGATTGTCGTGGAGAAGACAGACCCTTGATGATCTGCCTTCTTGCACCACCAATACATGCATGTATTTAATTAATTTGTAAATAAAGGGTTTAATGTAATTTATAGTTGAGTATTTATTTCCAGTTTGCTTATTCTTTAGCAAAACAGTTAAAGTGCATGTAAAGCATTGCTGCAAATGACATTGAATAGAATCAGATGTTACTCCACTCTGTGTAAGGGTACAGGCTTATATAAAGTATGTGATTTTAGCATCATTAATGTTGTTCTGCTAACTTGTACATGCTGCCTTGGAGATATTAGTTACATCTCTGTTTCAGTTCGAACAACATATTCCATAATATTTATGAATAAATTAATCCCATATGTTAAGCAGTTAAAACAGAGGTTCTTTGCATTTCCAAAAATTCATTTCTATGTTATTCAAAAAGTAAAACTTTTTGGTTTCATTTAAATGATTACTGCTTATACCTCCATGAAAATCAAAAATCCAGTATGTCAAAATATTAGAATATTTCACTGCGATCATGGGGAAGACTGCTGACCAAACAAGTTGTCCAGAAGATGATCATCTACACCTTCCAGAAGGAGTGTAAGCCCCCTAATGTCAAACACTACCACCAACTATTTTGCTGACCATTTAGTTGCTTGATTGGCCAGCCATCTCACCTGACCTGACGTTTCATGGGAAAGATGAGCTGAAATCTGGGATAAATTTACAAGCTGAATGCTTCAAGTGTTATCTGCACATTCATGCACACTTTTGCACTATATATTTATATTTCCATTTATGGACCACAGCACAAATCACTTTAATAATAAGGCAATTTAAGAAGTCACTTTTATGCATATTTGCACACCCCAGTCATTTCTACATTTCTAATTTGGACAAATTTCTATTTTCTTCTTTTATATTTCTACAACCCCTGGAAAAAATGATGGAATCACCCCTCTCAGAAGATGTTCATTCGAATGTTTAATTGTGTAGAAAAAAAACAAGCACATACATTCCACAAAACTATTTTCACTCAACAATCCAAACTTCTGGCTGTATAAAACACTTAAAAAAAAACAAAGAAAGATAACTATAGTCAATGACAACTGTTTTGACAACTCAAACAGAGGAAAAAAATATGGAATCACCAAATAAAAACACTACTTGTACTTTGTTGCAGCACCTCTGGCTTTTATAACAGCTTGAATTCTCTGAGGCCTGGATTTAACTAATGTCCAACAGTAGACTTCATCAGTCTGTCTCCAGCTTTGTCTTATTGCAGTTGCCAGATCAGCTTTGCAGGTTGGAGCCTTGTCCTGGACCATTTTCTTTAATTTCCACCACAGATTTTCAATTGGATTAAGGTCCGGACTATTTGCAGGCTATGCCATTGACATTATGTCTTTCCTGTAGGAATGTTTTGACAGATTTTGCCCTATGGCACGATTATCAGATTATCATCCTGAATGATGCTAACATCACCAAACATCCTTTCAATTGATGGAATGAGAAAAGTGTCCAAAATCTCAACATAAACTTGTGCATTTATAGAAGATGTAATGACTGTCATGTCTCCCATACCTTTACCTGACATACAACCCCATATCAATAATGATTGTGGAAATTTGCATGTTTTCTTCAGGCAGTTGTCTTTATAAATTTCATTGGAACGGCACCAAACAAAAGTTCCAGCATCATCACCCTGCGCAATGCAGATTCGTGATTCATCACTGAATCTAACTCTCATCCAGTCATCCGCAGTCCAATATTGTCTTTCTTTAGCCCACTGAACCCTTAAGTAGTTAATTTTATTTAACATATTTCTTAAGTTTAAGCTTTTTATTTTTAAGGTCACTGGCAGTCGTATAAGCATTTCACTGCATATCGTACTGTGTATGACTGTGTACGTGACAAATTAAATTTTAGTTTTGAATTTGAAACATAACCAGGGTGTCATGCTTAACAGCTTAATGCAATGGGTTACATAAAAACATGTAGGCTTATGAATAGTAGTTATATATATGTACTGTGAATGAAATAAAAGTATCATAAATTGCCAAATAATTAAAATACACATGTAAACAATGAGTGTGACATTTGAAATACAGTTTATCTCAAAAAATTAGAATATCATGCAAAAGTGTTTAAATTATAAAATTATGGGGTGGGGGGGGACACTTACAAGGGAAAAAACATACACATACGGGAAAGATGATTTGCCCTTCTGGGCCACTGTAAAAAAACGGTAGAAAATGAAATTAACTAGTAAAATATACTGTACAAAGTAAAACAAAATATACTTTACAAATACGAATAAAATATCAATATAACAATAAGAAATATAAAAGAAGAAAATAGAAATTTGTCCAAATTAGAAATGTAGAAATGACTGGGGTGTGCAAATATGCAAAAAGTGACTTCTTAAATTGCCTTATTATTAAAGTGATTTGTGCTGTGGTCCATAAATGGAAATATAAATATATAGTGCAAAAGTGTGCATGAATGTGCAGATAACACTTGAAGCATTCAGCTTGTAAATTTATCCCAGATTTCAGCTCATCTTTCCCATGAAACGTCAGGTCAGGTGAGATGGCTGGCCAATCAAGCAACTAAATGGTCAGCAAAATAGTTGGTGGTAGTGTTTGACATTAGGGGGCTTACACTCCTTCTGGAAGGTGTAGATGATCATCTTCTGGACAACTTGTTTGGTCAGCAGTCTTCCCCATGATCGCAGTGAAATATTCTAATATTTTGACATACTGGATTTTTGATTTTCATGGAGGTGTAAGCAGTAATCATTTAAATGAAACCAAAAAGTTTTACTTTTTGAATAACATAGAAATGAATTTTTGGAAATGCAAAGAACCTCTGTTTTAACTGCTTAACATATGGGATTAATTTATTCATAAATATTATGGAATATGTTGTTCGAACTGAAACAGAGATGTAACTAATATCTCCAAGGCAGCATGTACAAGTTAGCAGAACAACATTAATGATGCTAAAATCACATACTTTATATAAGCCTGTACCCTTACACAGAGTGGAGTAGCTCAGGGATAATTAGCAATAGTTGATAGACAACAGTGGACATTCTGCTATCTTAGCTCTTTTAGTAAACTAGCGCTTAGCATAATGATATTAACTTGCTTATGGCTCCATATTTGGACAGGTGTTTTACAGAAACAATGGAGCTAACTGTTTACATCACGTATATGTGTCCAAATACACTATTAAATTAATATATGTTAATGAACATGCTAGTTTCCCCATGCTAAGCGCTAGCGGTTAGCATAGTGATATTAGCTTGCTTATAAATCCATATGTGGATGTATATTACAGAGATGGCATGGAGCTGATGGTTTATATCAGTGTTTAATGGTCTAAATGAGATTATCTTCCTTTTAATCAATGACATTTACACTCGGCTCGGCATTTGCCCCAAACACTCCAAAAGTATTAACACTGCTACAAAGTTATCATTAGTGCCTAAAACAGTAACATCTAATTAATTTTATATATTAAACATTACCTGGTAAATGTGTCCAGTTGAAAAATTAGGGAAAATTATAACGTTATCGCGCTATAATTCACTGTACATTCCATGGTGGTGGAAAGCTTCCGTGTTTAGTTGCGTTTGGACCTCAACTCCCATAGTCCTTTGCGCGTTAGCTTTAGCATTTAGCTTGCAAAATATGGGAGAAAGATAGTTTTTCACACGGGGAAAAGCGGTTGCGCACAAACGGGAAAACGCACACATTTTCAAGAAAAAAAAAAAAATTTTCTCAAGGAAAAAAAACTTTTTCAAGAAAAAAATACTTTTTATTTCCAAGGAAAAAACACACATTTTCAAGAAAAAAAAAATTTTTCCAAGGAAAAAGAAACCTTTTCAAGAAAAAAATTTTGTTTCAAGAAAAAAAAAAACATTTTCAAGAAAGAAAAAAAAAATTTCAAGAAAAAAAAAAAATTTTTCAAGAGAAAAAGCACACATTTTCAAGAGAAAAAGCACACATTTTCAAGGGAAACTTTTTTTTTTCAAGGAAAAAAAATTTTCTTTCAAGGGAAAAAAAACTTTTACAAGGGAAAAAACACACATATATGGGAAAGATGATTTGCCCTTCTGGGCCACCGTACAGATCACTATCTTGTCTCCATTCAAGTCTGTCACAGTGATAATGTACGCACAGCACCGCGCTACCGTATTAAACGTACATTCACATCGACTACCAGACAGAGTTTTATCAGTAATCTCCCAGAGTTACCAACTTCGATTAGGCCACCGTCTGACCCCACAGAACTTGATCAGGCGACTGAATATTTAGAGTCGACACTTCGTTGTACCTTCGATAATGTAGCCCCAGCTAAAAGAAAAATTATTAGAGATAAGAAACTCGCTCCCTGGTATAACGATCACACGCGCACTTTAAAACAGACCGCTCGGAAATTAGAGCGTAAATGGCGTCAAACTAAATTGTTGGTATTTCAAATAGCATGGAAAGAGAGCATCCTGAACTATAGGAAAGCTCTTAGTGTAGCTAGATCAACGTATCTCTCCACTCTTATAGAAGAAAATAAAAATAATCCTAGATTTTTATTTAATACCGTAGCCAAATTAACCAGAAATAAGACCACTACAGAAATCTCCACAACAACATCATGCAATAGTGAGGACTTCATGAACTTTTTTAATAATAAAATTGTAAATATCAGGCATAAAATTGAGGCTTTGAAACCAAACAATGTAATTGATACAGATGTTAACCTAGCCATGTCAGATTCAAACCTAGAATACTTTACTCCTCTTGAAGAGAATGAACTAATTTCACTCATCTCTTCTGCAAATTCATCAACCTGTATATTAGATCCTATACCGACCCATTTTCTTAAACAGATAGTATCAGTAATAACAGAACCGCTGTTGAGAAGAATTAATTTCTCACTCAGCATTGGTTATGTTCCAAAATCTTTTAAAGTAGCAGTTATTAAACCAATAATTAAGAAACCTGACCTCGACCCCTGTCAGCTGTCCAATTACAGGCCAATATCAAACCTCCCCTTTATCTCTAAGATTCTGGAAAAGATAGTAGCGGAGCAGCTATGCTCATACCTACATATAAATGGCATACATGAACTGTATCAGTCAGGATTTAGGCCTCATCACAGCACAGAAACAGCACTCGTTAAAGTAGTAAATGACCTCCTATTGGCCTCTGATCAGGGTTGTGTAACTATGCTTGTATTACTCGACCTCAGTGCAGCTTTTGACACTATTGATCATGCTATTCTTCTTCACAGATTAGAAAATGTAGTAGGAATTAAGGGTACAGCCCTCTCCTGGCTTAGATCCTATTTGACTGATCGTTATCAGTATGTAGACTTAAATGGTGATTATTCTGCATGTTCTCTAGTGGAGTTTGGCGTTCCGCAGGGTTCAGTTTTAGGCCCACTGCTTTTTTCCCTTTACATGCTTCCTCTGGGCAACATAATCCGTAAGCATGGTATTAATTTTCATTGTTATGCTGATGACACACAGCTATACGTCTCAACAAAACCTGATGAGCAAAACCATCTTACTAAAGTTGAGCAATGTGTGCAGGACATAAGAAATTGGATGCTAATTAACTTCCTTCTGCTTAATCCGGATAAGACAGAAGTTCTAGTCATAGGACCGCATACAGCTAGAAGTAAAATCTTAGATCACACCGTAACTTTAGATGGCCTTTCTACACCTTCCCCCTACCCTTCCACTTGGCGCGTTCACGTGCAGGGGTAGTGGTGTCTCATTTCTCTTTTGGTTGGACGGGTAGGGGGAGGGGGAAGGGCCAGATAGCCCTCCAAACGAAGATTTTTTGGGACCTCACTTCAAACGAAGGGCTAAGCGAAATTTTCAACATGGCTGCTCACTCGAGCAAGCAGAGACATAAATGTTAATTTTTACCATTAATAAAGATTTTTATGACAAGTTTTCATTATATGTATATTACCTTTAGTCTTGTGTTTGTGTTTATGGTGATGTTCTGTAAAGAAACGTTTGCAAAAAAATCGCTAAAGTTTGCTAGCGGATAGTACAGATTGCACGATATTACAAATATATATTTTTATGTCACATACACTTTACTGCATGCTACAAACAAATATGAAAGTTCAGTAGCACGGCAGTTTGCAGAGCATTTGATAACGCATTGTGTGTTTAGCTTACGGCCATATGTGTACATGTAAATGAACGGTGCTTACACTATTCTTACTTACTGCAACGTGACCACAGTTTTGTAATTTATATTCTGTATATGGACGGCTGAGGAAACCCGAAGGCTCATCCGTGTTCGTGGTGAAAATGAGCAACTTTTTTAAAAATCGAAATACGGCGCAAAAAAAACTTTGGGAGTGAGTAATCTCTCTTATTGGAATGTGTGATAAACATCGGCGCATGTCCTCTGACGTAACATTAGGAACATCTTTCATCAATCATACAACTAAAATATAATTAAACAGTTTATTCACCAACATTACCAAATATTTGTGACATTCACAGTCTAGATACAAGTTGTCTTTTTAATAAAAGGGCATTCAGCTCAATTTTGCATCCATAGAAACAACTGCACGGCACCAGGGCCTGAAATACTTGTTTTAAACAAAATTGTGTAAAATAATAATAATAATAATAATAAATAAATAAAATACAGCATTCATTTAGAAATAAAATACAGCAGAAAATACATTAAACAAACTGTAGAATAAACGTTAAAACTTAATAGCCCTCTGAAGCAGTGAAGTTGCAACATTCAAATCAGCACTCTGGACTAGTGCACTTAAAAGTATGCCATTGAAACCATAAGGCATTAAAACATTTTAATCTGAACATGTAAACACAACATGTAAAGACTTGTAGTCAAGCCAAATCAAATGTTTTAAGATGATAACTTCATGTTTAAAGCTTGCACTTTTGGTGATAGCTTAATCCCATCAAGTTCTAGAAGCACTTTCTGAAAATAGCTCAAATGTGTAGCGCAGTGCTCGGAGCTATTGCCACATTCTTGCAAAATTTCCTCTCCTTCAAGGATTATGGATATGGTTCTTCCCCTTCGACAGCATGGACGACAAGGATTTTAAGAAGGTGCATACTGGCATCACTTCGTCTGTCCCCCTGCATAAAATTTACAAGAAAATAAATAATTTATTATGAGAAACAAAAAAAAAATCTGAATTGCTTCAACCTGTGCTGACTTCATTTCACAGAGAAAAAAATAAAAATAATTGATAATAAAAAATAACCATCACTTCATATAGTTCAGATACTTCATAAACTTGGGTTAAATTGCTTTAGCAATAATCTTGCATCAATAAAACATTGTAAAACATGGCATGAGATGGCTACACTCCATAGATTACTCTGCACCTTTACAGTGTCAGGAAATCCTATGATGAATGCTGAGTTTGTATTTAAAGGGTTAGTCCAAACATGAAAATTCGTTCAATAATTACTCAGATTTATATATTCATTTGCATTTATATGCTTCTGTCCAATGCAACAAACACTATATTCAAGGTATTAATAAATTGTATAATTAATAAGAAAACAATGCTTTACCAGGAAATCATCAAAGAGATCCTCTTCAGATTCATGTCTCATCTTTACGCTTTGTTTCTGTGAAAATATTTACATTGTATCCTTACATAATCTTTTATGCGTACAACTACATTTAGGCATTTCTTCATCTTTTGTAAGTTTTGCCTTTATCCAAAGCAAATTACAAAAGAGGAAGGCATCAAGCATGTCAAGCAGTGCTACTAACACAAAGTTTCTGACACCGTTAGAAAAATACAAGATAGATCAGCGAGGGATTAAGGAAAAAGTGAGAAGCAAGAATCATGTGTGGAAAGATTAAGCATGCAGGGTAACAGGATGACTCTACTTATTATTATTGTCTGCAATGCGATTTAGACAAATTAGAGCTGCTGTCAATACTGTATGAACATATGTACAGGTTCTTTACAGTTGAAATTTAACTTGTAACTTATTAACACACCGTTTTCACGAGGTGTGGGGGTAAGAAACACACATCTCGGTGTATTAATCCGCGTGCTCGGTTCGTTATTTACTTATTTACTTACCACAGGACCCCTGGGGGGCTCCGTAGGTTCAGGTTCTTACACGAAAACGGTGTTTTGTGAATCTCCACACTATTAAAAACTGAAATATTGCATGCACGGTTTAATTTGGACACATTTTCGGCTTCAGTAGACACTCAATACTTCAGACTGAAACACGACTTCCCCCTACAGGTAATGAAGGGCATTTTCACAGCTTCCCGCACGCTGCCGCGCAAAGCCGGCAAAAAAAAAAACTAAACAGATCTAACAGGTGAGGACTCAGATTAATCTGCAAAAAATATATAATAAAACTATATAAGTCTACATAGCCTTTATAAGGCTCTATCTTAAGCGCACTTAAAACATTTTATTTAGTTTTAAAATAAAACAATTTTAAAACATCATCACTCTGGATTCGAACTGGGGCTTTGCAGATCTCTGGCTGAGCGTTCTAACCGCTACACCAAGTGGCCACTTAGAGACAATGCACACCAGAGACGTTAATAAGCCACTCGACTTCTTTGAAAGCAAGTGTACTTCTTTGATAAGTGACGAAGTAAGCCTGTTATAATAATAACTTGGTGTTATTTGATCTTATTGGTTTAGAAATTTATATTTAAATAAATAGTAAACTTGGCCGATTTCGGTATAATTTTGTTTGATGAGTGGGGCTTGAAAATTCTCTTGAAAAATATGGTCATTTATTTCAGTTAATAAATCTACTATAATTTTTTTTACTCATTATTGTACAGTACACATCAAATGCTCTGGTTCAGATTTTTCATGTTTGTTGTGGAAATTGCCATCACTGTTGTATTTACTACGATGAATGAAAATGTCACTTTGCGCCACCTGGCGGCCATTTTACGAATGACTTTGAAATGCAACTGATTTATTTTGGCCGCTGTTGCCTTTAAACGGCAGTATGCGCGGCGGGATGGTTATTCCGATTTTGTAACCACTGTACCTGGCAACAAAAGTTGCCAATAAAATCCTGTGATTTCAACAAAAGCCAGGATGTAGCTGTAACATTTTTACTATGAAATTCCTGTAAATAACTATTATAACTGTGAACTGTACTGTGCTGTAACCTGTAACTGTACTTTACTATTATACTGATGTAAATGCATTAAAACAAAGATTTTGAAAATTAATCACGCAAATTCAAAGGTCTTGTAAGTAAACTGTTTATTAATGCTGACAACACTTCAGCACTGTCACTGGTAGTGACATCATTTTACTTTTTCAACTACAGAAAAACTTATTAAAAACCAGCTGTTACAAAACAACTACAAACAACTCAAGATCAAAGCATAAAGCAATAGTTAAATAAAAGTTAAAGGGACTGTTTGCCTAAAAATAAAATTGGTCAGCATTTCAGTCTGTTGTGTCTGTTTATATGCAATTATTTCAAAAATACTCTATCGAGAGCAAAGTGAATAAATCGGTAACAAAAAGCAGCATTCATCAGCATGACATTACGTTTTTACCTTTTAGCTCCGTTATGTTTCAGTTTGCCTGACAAAACAATTAATAATAAAAAAGAAATTAACGACATATTCCTTTACAAAATATACTCCAGGTTTCAGAGATACTGATCCAACGATGTTAATATTTACATTTTTCAACAGCAAAGACAACTGAGCACTTCATGTAACGTTAATTTTGTCTCACACACACTTCCATAGCAACGCTGTTCCTGCAAAACTACAAATACTCTCTAGAACATAAAGGCAAATAAAGCTAACAAACTGCAGCATATATCAACATTACCATGACAATAACGATTTACCTTTTGGTTTAGGCTGCTTTCTGAAATGGTGCGCATCATATTTCTCCTCCTCGCCTGAAGCAACATATAAATAAAGTTAACTAAACATACCATTACACAATAGCTAAACATAACGTTTAGAGGGAATATCCTGATAAAACTTATATAACGTTATATACGTTTTATCAGGATATTCCCCATATATATGAACTACTTTACATTGAAAGAAATAATTAATACTTATGGAAGTAAATTTAATTGAACTTCTTCAGCTGTTGTAGCTGTGCTTCAGTCCACCAGATTTCAAACCATATCAGCCGGCGCAATACCATAATGCAACAGCACAGTAAATTCTTGTAAAAATATTTAAGATACAGTGAAAGCACCTCCTACCTGTAAATTAATTACAGCTAACAGTGAAATATACAGTTAACACTTGTAAAACCCTGTATAACCCATAATGCATTGCAAATTACAGCAATAAATTGTAAAATGGCAAAACGGTAAGTTTCTGTATAATTTTGCTGTAAAAAAATGCAGCAATTTGTTACAGTGTATGGATAGTGCCCTTGACCATGGCATTCAAGATTCAAGAATTTTATTTCTCACACGTATGGTTGTACAAGTACAACAGCAGTGAAATGCTGTGCAAATTAAGTGCAAATTCCAGACTGTGCAGATTAAGAAAAAAATTTTTTTTTCAGGGAATCCCCACCGTGGGATAATCTCAGAAGGCAACAATTTTGTTTCTGCACAAGTGTCTTGTTTGGTTGTAGAAAGTGCTGCCAACCATTTGAGAAAAAATATATCAAACAATACCAAGCAATATTTTTCCCTTCACTTGGTGGTAACTCTATCTTGACTCCTGTAGTGAGAACAAATTTGTCACAAATTTATGGGATGTAATTAGCAAAGTATTACCATAGCATTATCATAGATTTCACTGTTGTGGATCGGTGTGCAATCTCCTTATTCCCCCATGCCAGGACGCCCTCTGCTGGCCGTAACTCTCTCTTTCCTGATCTCTCTTCCTCTCTGCTACTATTCAATTTTTCAATTCAATTCAGTTTTATTTGTATAGCGCTTTTAACAATTGACATCGTCTCAAAACAGCTTTACACAATCAAAAGAATTATTTAAGTTTGTAGTAATTTGTAGTGCTCCTAGATCTGCGTGTTTCCCTCCTAGTGACTCCTGTGACAGTTTCACCCAAATGAGGATGGGTTCCCTGTTGAGTCTGGTTCCTCTCAAGGTTTCTTCCTATTACTATCTCAGGGAGTTTTTCCTTGCCACTGTCGTTGTTCATCAGCTTGTTCATCAGGGACAGTCTGATCATTTTGAGTCATACACATTCATATTTCTTAAAAACTTCAATAATTCTTTTGATTGTGTAAAACTGCTTTGCGACAATGTCAAGTGTGTGTGTGTGTGTGTGTGTGTGTGTGTGTGTGTGTGTGTGTGTCGCATTAGATTTTTAAACAGAACTTTATACTTGATAAACTTTTAACCTAAACCTGCATAAACAATTAAGAGACAACCACTCTTAATGACCTTTTCATATGTGGAAATATATTTATGTTATATTTATATTATATAAATATATTTAGATTTTATCACGTGTAATTAGAAAAGAAGTGTGTAGGGTTTTGTGTCATCTTATTTATTGTGTTCTTTAAATTTATAGTAGATTTATTAACTGAAATAAATGACCATATTTCTGTCATTTCTGTCATTCCCAACTTAAGGGGGTGGGGGGTTTTCAAGCCCGACTTGTCAAACAAAATTATAACAAACTCAGCTAAGTTTACTATTTATTGAAATATAAATTTCTAAACCAATAGGATCAAATAACACCAAGTTTTAAACAGATAAAATACACGTGCAATTATTATAACAGGCTTACTTCGTCACTTATCTAGAGCTTTCATTCAAAGAAGTCGAGTGGCTTATTAACGTGACTGGGGCATGTTGTTTCTAAGTGTCTGAGTGGTGCAGCGGTTAAGACCTTGCCCTTTCATGTGGAGATCGCTGGTTCGATCCCTGGGTGATGCTGTTTTATATATATATATATATATATGGTAGTAAAATTTTAACTCAACAGGAATTTAGTTTAAACTCCCAGAAAAGTGTTAATTTAACTAAAGTTTATTCGATGGTCATGCATGTACACTCAAATGTCGAAACTAAATTAAAGTTAACATTTTACTACCATATAGAGAGAAATTAAACTCCTAACTTGAGTTAATTTTAATAATAACTCTTTCATAGTGTTAAAAAATGGTTCCAGGTGAAAATAATTAGACACAAAAAACACCATACACACACACACACACACACACACACACTAAACGTACACCATTTAATTCCAATATTATTCATAATTTCACTTTCTTTGTATATTTTTGACCTGGCTGCTATAATCACTAAATACTGTATTTTATTGATTTGCATTTTGACTATCAAGCATGTTTACACTCATTACATTTATTATACCTATATTGCAATACAGTATCTTGTTTAGCACTTACATTGGAACTTTGTATTGGTCAGCTTTGCACTCTAAATGAACTTTGTACTGGTCGGCTTTTCAATATTTTAACTATGCCCATTGACACACATTCACTTGTGCACTTCATTTGGGATTCTATTGGTATAATTTAAGATATGTGTAGTCTCAGTTGTGTTGTTTTATATAGCTCTCTGGAGGAATGTTATTTCATTTCACTGTAACTACGGTATATGGTTGAAATAACAATCAAAGCCCCCTTAACTTCTGACTTTGGCTTATCTATAAACATGCATTACATCACACAGAAAGCATGCTTCTTTATTCATTATATTTTATTTATTTATTCATTTCAAACTTGCTTCCTGTTGCTTTTTGGATTCATACTAGACTTTAGCAATGTTCCCTTTTCGAGGCGGGAACGAGATGCTGCGTTAGAACGCTTATGGGAACTATCTTGTCGCATTGCCGGCCATGAAGCATGTGTGGAAAAACGCCATTATCTGGCTACATATAACCTCGGTCAGGTGACGTCATCTGATTAGATCAGGTGGAGGTTATAAATACCGGAAAGCCGGCAACAAAACCTCAGATCATTTGTCTTCATGCCGACTTGTGATCGCGTGTGTGCAGCAAGCATTTAAAAAAAAAAAAAAGGATATATAAGAAACCATTCTTAACAGAGAAAAAAAAAAAAAAAAACTCACCAGATATAATGGCCGAGTTCAGTCTATCATGCCCGTGCGGTAACCGTCTTTTTCAAGACGATAGCCATAATCTCTGTTTTGAGTGTTTGGGTGAAAGCCACGCTCTCCTTGGACTTGAAGGAGAGTGTGAGCACTGTGATAATCTCCAGATGAAAGTGCTACGAGCGCGTCTCGCGTTCTTTAGGGAGCCACGAGCCGCTCTGCACTCCTGGGGCTCACAGGTTGATTTGGCCGAGGCACGAGAGACGGAGCCCCTCCTCTCTCTCGTTTCCTCCCCCGATCTCTCTCTCTCCCCCCGCACTTCGCGAGCGCACTTCGGTGCTTCTCGGGAGTGTTTGAGGGAGACTCACTCGCTTGCTTCAGTTGAAATGGATGTAGCTACCTCAGAACGATCCTCTAGGGATGATAGAGAGTATGAGGAATTAATTGAGGTTATAACACGCGCAGTTGAACGTTTACATATTGACTGGCCACAAGAGCAAGCTCATACAAAACGTTCCAAACTGGATGACAGATTTCTATCGGGTGGCCAGGAGATGGCGTCACAACGCCGTTCTCTCCCCTTTTTTGATGATCTCCACAACGAGTTATCTCGTTCATGGAGACGTCCCTTTTCTTCCCGTATTTTTGTACCTTCAACTTCATTTTATTCGAATATTGTTGATGCAAAAGCACAGGGTTATGTGATGATGCCCCAGATTGAGGAGACGCTCGCGGGCTATCTCGCTCCTGGAACATCATCTTCATTAAAAAAGCCAACCCTTCCCTCCAAGGCATGTAGAACTTCTTCTACCCTGTTAGGGAAGGCGTTCCAAGCAGCTGGTCAGGCCGGCGCTTCCTTGCACACCATGGCGGTTTTGCAGGCGTATCAGGCCGACCTGCTGAATGATCTGAGCACGAGCGGCAATATGAATCAGGAAGCGTTCATAGAATTACGCCGGGCTACTGATCTGTCCCTGCGTGCGACGAAACAGACAGCCCGTGCTATTGGCCGTTCTATGGCATCCCTGGTGTCTGCAGAGAGACACCTCTGGCTAAATCTAACTGGCATTAAGGACAAAGATCGGGCATTCCTTCTCGATGCTCCCATCTCACCCTCAGGCCTATTTGGCGAAGCTGTAAATACTGTCGCTACCAGATTTAGAGAGGCCAGTCTCTATGAACAAGCTTTTGGGAAATTTATCCCACGCCGTGCCCAGGTGTCGAGGCCATCGGCCACCCAACCTCGACCCGATCTCAGTCTCGCTAGACGAGAGGCGCAGAAGGAAAGCGTCAGTAGCCGCGCACCCCCCCGTAAGGACTGGGGTACGGCTCGGCGCCCCCCTCAGGCCGCCCCCAAAAAAATAGACCGCTCTGTCTTCTTCGCGAAGAAGCGTCCCTGATAGCAGAGCTCAGGACCGTGGGGGTGACCCCCCCTGGGGATGGGCACATAGGAGCATGCCCCCCTGGGCACCCCCAGGAGATCGATGTTCAGTTTCCGCCGCCTTTGGTGTTTCGGACAACACCGGTCTCCGACACGTTAGTCCTTCGGTCGCATCCTGCTATATTCCAGGACACCGAACCACTAACACCCCCCAGCCCAGTAGAAGTACTTGCACCCCTTTCGGAGAAGCTGGCAGCGTGGAAGCTACTGCCAGGCATATCCCCCTGGGTTTTAAAGACTGTAGAGAAAGGATACAGGATCCAGTTTGCATATCGCCCTCCGCGTTTCAACGGCGTGGTCTCCACTTCCGTGATACCGGAAAGGGCGCGTTTTCTGAGTTCCGAACTCCAGAAATTACTGCAGAAGGGAGCCATAGAACAGGTTCCTCCTCCAGACATGGAGTCAGGTTACTACAGTCGGTACTTCCTGGTCCCCAAAAAGGACGGGGGTCTGCGTCCAATTCTGGATCTTCGCGGTTTGAACCGCTATCTCAAAAAATGCAACTTCAAAATGTTGACCATAAAGACTATTGTTTCACAAATCCAACCACAGGATTGGTTTGTGACAGTAGATTTAAAGGACGCATATTTCCACATAGAAATTTTGCCACAGCACAGGAAGTTCCTGAGGTTCGCCTTTGGGGGAAAAGCCTACCAATTTCGGGTTCTTCCATTCGGTCTAGCCTTATCACCCCGCACATATACAAAATGCATGGATGCAGTTCTGGCTCCTTTGAGACTCCAGGGCATCCGCATTCTGAATTACATAGACGACTGGCTAATACTGGCCCAGTCTCAGCAGCTAGCACTTCGACACCGAGATGTCGTCCTAGCTCACCTTCACTTGCTGGGATTGAGACTCAACGCCACGAAAAGCGTTCTCTTTCCAGCACAAGTGACAACCTACTTGGGCGTCAGGTGGAATTCGATCGCTATGCAGGCACATCTGTCTCCTGCTCGCGTCGAATCCATAAACAACGCTCTGAAGGAAATCAGACTAGACCAAGAAGTGACTGTACATCACTTACAAAAATGTTTAGGCCTCATGGCAGCTGCGTCCATGGTGATACCCTTGGGTCTCCTGCACATGAGAGCGTTTCAGCTGTGGTTAAGAGCCAGGGGAGTTCACACGAGAACAAATCCCCGAAGGCGGATAAGGGTTACGCGCAAAGGACTTCGTACCCTTTCTATGTGGTTCAGACCCCGGTTTCTCGCCTTGGGTCCCACTCTAGGTCCGTCTTGTCGTCGCAAAATGCTAACGACAGACGCTTCCCTTACCGGCTGGGGCGCGGTCTTGGATGGCCGTCCAGCCCAAGGGGTCTGGAGAGGCCACCTTTTCGCATGGCACATCAATTGCCTCGAAATGATGGCTCTATTTTTAGCTCTACAGCATTTCCTCCAGCAGCTGAGAGGCTACCATGTCCTAGTGCGGGTGGACAGCACATCAGTAGTCTCCTATATAAATCGCCAGGGCGGCCTGCACTCACGACGCTTGAACCAGCTAGCACATCAGGTTCTGCTCTGGGCTCAGGACAAGTTCCTGTCCCTCAGGGCGATTCACATTCCAGGGTACAGGAATGTGGGAGCAGACTTTCTGTCCAGACGAGCTGTGAATCACGGGGAATGGAAACTCCACCCCGAAGTAGTCACTCAAATCTGGGAGAGATTCTCTACAGCGGAGGTGGACCTCTTTGCCTCACAGGAGACTGCACAATGTCCCCTCTACTACTCTCTGACTCATCCAGCTCCCCTGGGTCTGGACGCGATGGCCCATACGTGGCCCAATTTACGCCTCTATGCGTACCCTCCGATAGCTCTGCTCCCGGGAGTCCTGGCGAGGGTCCGTCAACACGGTTTGCGCCTCTTATTGATAGCGCCCCGTTGGCCGGCCCGAGTATGGTTCTCAGAAATAATATCACTCCTCGACGGCTCACCTTGGATGATTCCAGTGAGGAGGGATCTTCTATCTCAGGCGCAGGGGACAATATTTCATCCCCGGCCCGAGCTTTGGAACCTTCACGCTTGGCCCCTGAACGGGACCAATTGAGTCAAGCCGGCCTTTCAGCCGGCGTAATTGACACCATCCTAAGTGCTAGGGCTCCCTCCACTAGAAGGATTTATGCCTTCAAATGGAAGGTATTCGAGAGCTGGTGCATGGCTAAGCAGGTGGACCCAGTCCACTGCCGAATTGTTTCAGTGCTAGAATTCCTGCAAGAGAAATTGTCCTCGGGCTTGTGCCCTAGTACCCTCAGAACGTACGTGGCCGCTATTTCAGCCTGCCACGTCCTGTCTGAAGGGGCTACTGTAGGAAATCACCCTTTAGTTGCCCGTTTCATTCGTGGAGCTAAACGGTTGAGGCCACCCACTAGAGTCACGGCTCCCTCTTGGGATTTATCTATCGTGCTCGAAGGTTTGATCGAGACTCCTTTTGAACCGCTAGAGTCAGCGCCCGACAGGCTTCTGACTCTCAAGATGGTTCTTCTTATGGCCATCACCTCTCTAAAGAGGATCGGGGACCTGCGTGCATTGTCAGTCTCCCCATCCTGCCTGGACTTTGCCCCTGGGCTAGTCAAGGCCATTCTGCATCCTCACCCAAACTATCTACCGAAAGTTCCTTTCTCTACCATGCACCCTGTCATCCTGGAAGCCTTCTGTCCTCCGCCCTTTGCGGATTCGGAGCAGGAGAAACTTCACCTACTGTGCCCAGTACGTGCTCTTCAGGCTTATGTCCACCGCACCAGCCAGTGGCGTAAGTCAGAGCAACTCTTTATATGTTATGGAGGCCGCAACCGGGGGGCGGCCGCCACCACACATACTCTGTCACACTGGGTGAGAGATGCTATTGCCCTCTCCTATGAGGCGCGTGGACACACTTCGCCCCTAGGAGTCAGGGCTCATTCAACCAGAGGGGTCGCCTCATCTATTGCTCTTGCAAGAGGTACTCCCCTGCAACAAGTGTGTGACGCAGCGGGTTGGTCCTCTCCGCACACATTTATAAGATTTTATAGTCTGGATGTCCATGCCACCCCAGGCTCACGAGTCCTCGGTTCAGCTTCCCGGACATGAATCTGAGACCTTCTCGGCCTTGTGCGCACACGCTACACAACCTTGGGGTCCAGACACCTGTAGTGCGGCGGCGTTGGTATTCTCGTTCCCATAAGCGTTCTAACGCAGCATTGAGTGAAGCCTCGAAAAGGGAACGTCTCGGGTTACTTTGCAGTAACCCTGTTCCCTGAGAGGCGGGAACGAGATGCTGCGTCCGAACGCCGCACTACCATGTGACCGGACGTCCATTCAGACAAATAATCTGAGGTTTTGTTGCCGGCTTTCCGGTATTTATAACCTCCACCTGATCTAATCAGATGACGTCACCTGACCGAGGTTATATGTAGCCAGATAATGGCGTTTTTCCACACATGCTTCATGGCCGGCAATGCGACAAGATAGTTCCCATAAGCGTTCTAACGCAGCATCTCGTTCCCGCCTCTCAGGGAACAGGGTTACTGCAAAGTAACCCGAGACGTTTTCTTTATGTGTATGGAAATGCTCTTCACTTTTAAATACTGTATAAGTTATTACCGTTGACTTTACTGTGCAACTTCACCAAGTATTTAAGTGATCTCCATTTGTATTTTTCTTTCCTCCACAAAGTGGAAGGGTTGGCACAGTCCTTACAGGTTTTAATAATTTGTTGAATAGTTTTTTTTTTATTCCAGTAATTTAAAATCTCCTTAATTTCAGTACAGTAAATTGACACTTCTGAAATGGTGAAATTTTTTTCTGGAATCTTTTGTCAAACGATTAATATATTTGATTACGTTCAAATGATTTTAAATTTTATTAAACAAGTTGTAGCTCTTGTGTAAATAAAAATCAGAGTTGGGTATAATTATTCTGTAAACTAATTACTTTTCCTAATAATGCAGTAATGTAACGCGTTATATTTTAAATGCATGTAATTAATTATAGTTACCAATGTGAATAACATTACATTACTAGCGTTACAAATGTAGTGTTAAAAATTAATCAAAGTGCATTTAAAAATAACGTTTTCCTCGGCAGCATCAGTTAACGAGCTTTAATCAATCGTCGAAGAGCTTTGTAGTTTTACATTTGATTCGTTCACTCGTTGCACGGGCGGTACCACAGGCACACGGGCACGAGGCGAAGTCTTACGGGGAAAGGGGTCATTTTATTTAGAAAAAAAACGGGAAAGGAGGGAGGAAGTTAAACAAGCTGAGGATTTTTAACGAGATCCATTAATTAGGGTGACCATATTTTGATTTCCAAAAAAGAGGACGATCGGCACGGCCTCCAGACGAATTCAGACAAGCTTCTTGGTGGTTGATGAACATTATTATACAGTACTTCAATGGTGCAGAATTAACCTCTGTAATAAAATAAAATGAAATCTGTAAAAACTTAAAGTAATAGCTCTCTTAGACTCTTCAAATAAATAATTAAATATTGTTCTAAACATGAACTATTCTGTTCCAGCTTCAACAATATATATTAAATGTAATAAAATAAATAACAAGAGTCTCACAAAAACAAGACTAAATTTTTTTTGCAATGTCAGAGTCAGGAAATGCCTTTTTAAGCAAAGTACTGCTACACTCTAAAAAATGCTGGGTTGTTTTTTCTACCCAAACGCTGGGTTGCCGCTGGTGGGTCATCTTTCTGGGTTATTTTCAGAGAGTTGGGTAGTTTTTGTGTAACCCAGCTGCTGGGTTGAAGTTTGCTCGGCCCCTCCCCCAAAGTTCACCGGTGGATTCAGCGGCTGTGACTCAGCTTCGTGTCTCCTGAGCTCCCACACCGCTGATGACGGTTCATCCTCCTCGGGCATTTAAGGGGAAATGGCGTTAAATACAAGGTCTGTATACACATGTTCACTCACGTAATTCACATATGACTGAAAAATTATTACTATATGTAACATTTATTACTGTTACCGTGTTAAGGTTACACACAAACTTTCCGGCTGGTCTGAGGTACTGGATGATAATTAAGCTGAGAATAGCTGCTAGCCACCCCACCTGTGTATGAAAGAAACGGCTAAGATGTCTGAGCTTTTTAGCTTTCTCTGTAGAATGTTTGCAGGGTTACGAAGATGGTGAAGTGATGAATGAACGCTAAGCTGTTAACTGTATTGCTAGCATGACGCAGGCATTTAGTTAGTTTGCTAGCATTAGCAACCACTTTAGAACTTTATTAATCTCACTGCTTGAGAAAATAAAATGCTGTGGTGTTACAAACCACTGACCCTCTCACAAATATACAGACCTGCTAACCCACCCGTTTTTCACTAGCTAGTAATTTACTCTGCGGTCAAAATTCTCCTGCGTTTCTCCCGAGTTATAACAATATTTTACACCTTTCCCCCTTTGGCAAGTATGCAAATGTATCACCAGTAATAGCATGTAAGCTAACCAGGTAGCTCTCTTTAACCAAAGTTAAATTAACTATCAGTCAGCGCGCCAACTACAGGAAAAAGTACCACAGCTGTACAGGTAACTACTAGATGGAAGTATTAATATTTTGGTGATTGTAATGTACCAGTATGACACCAGCTATGAAATTTTTTCGGTAATTAGCTTAAAATCAATGCAGACCACAATATCAACTAGTCTGACATAAAGAGCTGTATCCTAAAAGCCATGCTTATTCTGCTGTTTTATGTTTGGTAGTACAGTAGCTGTCTCCATGTTTTTGTTTTAGGTTACCTATATCCTATCTTAATGGGCAGCTTTGTAATTTTTTAGTATCAATCCTATTTCACACTAAATTAATAGTCTTATTCAGTTTAATCTTTGCTATTCAACAAAATTTAAACTTTTTCATTTCTTTCTAAGGTTGGAACCAACATTGTGGCTGAAGTGTCAAGGCCGTACCCCTACATCCTGACGTTGGGAGATAATGACCAGCGCTGCTCTCAGTAATGTTGCTATGAAATAGCGAGGCCTACCTGAAAAGTCATAGACAGTGTTTGTATGTTAAAATGAGACCAGGGCTGGATAGTTTTGTTCTGCAGAAAAGATATCTGAAGTCACAGAGAGATCCTGCTCTGTAGAAGCTGCCGCAGTCTATTACTCCATTCTCCATTCTGCCCTTGTCAGTAATAGTATAGTAATGATGTCACTGTTGATCTGTTCTTGTGCTTTTGAAAAATAAATATTTTTTCTAAGAACATGTAATAGGATGTTGTTTATTGCATATATGGATGTTTTTTTTTGTAATAGACCAGTATATCAAAATAATTTAACTGTTTAATAGACATGGGTGTTTTTTTTTATTTTTTTTACAGATTCACTGTAAAACATGAAAATAATAATAACCTATTTGTGAGGTAGAATTAACCCAACATTTCAGTTAAAATGAACCAACAAACCCCAAACATATGGGTAGAACATTTGACCAATATATGTGGTAGAATTAACCCAGCATTATAGTTAAATATGACGTAGCATTTGGGTTGAATATTTAACCCATCTTGCTGGGTTAAACAAATAACTCATCTTGCTGGGTTAAATTAACCCAGCATTTAGTTAGTCCTATATTTACCCAGCACCTGGGTTAAAAACAAGCTTTTTTATGTTTCTTGGTGTCCTTGTGGGCTTTCAGGTTCCCAGCACCTTTATTGGATCTGAGACATATGTAACGGCTTTGCACACGGTGCACTCCGCCACCCACTTGTCCCTACAGGGATGGTATGTGGGGAATTTTCTTTGCAGTTCATCGATGAAACTGCACTTACGCTTCGGCATTTCCCCTGCTATACTGCTCCGCTCTCTGCTGTCTGCACTGCTCCGCTCCTGGTCTGCGTCTGTGTGTTTGTGCGCATGGCGCAGACCTGCCCACAAGGCAGCCTCCCGGTAATTACGTCGCGCAAAAAAGTAGTACCCTAGTGCTGTGTGCAAAATGCCAGTCAATTTACGTACACGCGTAATGGTCCTATGAAAAATCGGACATTTTCGTGAATTTATGAAAACCCGCCAGGACGCCCCGGACAGGACGCAAAAAGTGGACATGTCCGGGCAAAAGAGGACGCTTGGTCACCCTACCGTTAATAATAATTTTCGCCAGCTGGTCCTGCAGAAGGGGAACACGCCTACGTAGGGAGCGAGGAACGACAACAGATTGAGGCGCGCGCCCATCACAGGTGCGTGCCGTGACAGATGTTTTCAAACTAGTAACTTGAAAGTAACGTAATTAATAATCTGATTACTTTTTATATGTAATAATCAGTAATGTAAGCAAATTACAATTTTAAAGTAGTAATTAGTAATTTGTAGTAGATTAATTTTTTTGAGTAACTTCCCCAACAAATAATGCTTTACGTTTTAAAGCTTACTGTTCTAAAGTTAATGAAATCAGAACAGAACACGAACATGAACCGATTCAAAGAGTCGAATGACTCATCACCTATAATGAATCATTTTTCCTAAAGTGAAAGTGTTTCAGCCTCGATGCCGTTTTGTGGAAGTTTAGTAAAAGAAAAAATACATAAAGTGGATATTAATATAACATAACAGGGCCGGGTGACTAAGGTGAGTAATTTATTTATTATTAACGACTTTATATAAGAACAATGCGGATATGTTGTAAATAAAACTGGTGTAAAACTCAGATGTAGGAAATGTGTAATGTGTGGGATACAGGTACAACCTGAAACAGGTGTTGGTCGGGTATTACCATAATTAATAACTATACCATATACCACTGGACCACTATATTGGTCGGGTATTATCGATATCACTATATAGCGGTTGTACCCTGTCACACTTCGTACAGTAGTTTTAAATACCAAAGATTAAGGTGAACATTAGCTGTACAGTAAGGTAACTCTGGAACAATAATGTACATCTAATGGCAATGCTCATGTTTAATATTGTGCAAAGAACAAAAAGTGAGTAAAAATAATAATTTTTGCACAGCACAAAGAAAAAACAAACTTAGGCAGAACTGTACAGTACATGCAGTGCATTATGGTCAATTACAGTGCTGTTATTCTACATTTCCTGACTTTCCTGTCTGTCAGGTCACAGATTCTCTCTTTCACATCACAATGCAGCACTAAAATAATCTTTTGGAGTGTCATATTCATCTTCTGCTGTGACGTCCTCACATACCGCATCCATGGCAACCAGGTATTTTAAAGAACTGGGCCCGATTTCCTGATAATGTGCACTCTTTGCGCGCTAAGAAGACTCTTAAGATATATCTTCTGTAAGTTGATTACTTTTCTAAGTGTGTTTTCGGAACTGTCCCTTAAGTGTCTTCTAAGTCACTGCCTCTTACGTCCGACATTACAAGGCGCTGTCTACAGTGAAGGTACTGAATTAGATGACATCGGTTGCTCGGGAATCGATTTTTCACTTATTTTGCATGACGGCGTTAACAAAGACAGCACTTTCTATGCAAATTAAACATTGCACAGAATTCTTCCAATAACGATTATTTTCATGTAACCTGTAGTGGCGGTGAAATGAACTGGGTACACAATCATAGTTTATTGACAAACAGCTGACAACACTCTTCACCAGCTTCAGGAACAATGTGAAGCATGTCAGTTGTTGGGATTGTATAGCACACTTATGGAATGAATACGATGAGTTGACAGAGTAGGGGTTTAATACCCCTATCTCACCTACGCGCTTTCGCGTGGTGGCCGTATGGTTCATTATGATTCAGCGCGAGTTTTGGTGCCGTGATTGCGTTTCAATTCAATTCAATTCCTTTTTTCTTTATATAGCACTTTTAACAATGGTCGTTGTCTCAAAGTAGCTTCACAAAAATTAAAGAAAATTTACAAAAAATGAAAGAATTTTTTTAGAAAAGAAAATAATTGGAAGTGTGTATGTGTGAGAAAAATGTATCGAGATAATAATGAGATGAATGAATGATGAATGAAATGTCTCTGATGATCAAGCCAAGGGTGACGGCGACGGTCCTTCTCTGGATGCCTCAGGAACCTCGCAGGGTTGGCCTTTGTCTACTGAAGCTGGCACAATCTCCCGATGCCTCGGGATGGGTAGAAAAATACAGAACAGATGGGGAGAATTAGCAAACTTGCCATTCGGGATAGGTGTACTGGAGTATGAAGTTATGGGATGACTTATGTGTATGCCAGGTTATGAGGTTATGGGATGAGTTACATGAATGCCAGATTAAAAAGATGCGTCTTGAGTCTACTTTTGAACTGGGAAACTGTGTCTGCTCCCCGAACACTGTCTGGAAGGCTATTCCAAAGCTTTGGAGCTAAATATGAAAATGCCCCGCCCCCCTTTGTAGATTTTTAAATTCTGGGAACTACCAGAAGTCCGGAGTTTTGTGATCTTAAGGCGCGTGGTGGATTGTAGCGTAACAGAAGACTGGTTAGGTATGTGGGAGCTAAACCATTTAAGGCCTTGTATATATGTAATACTATTTTGTTATTTATTCTAAACTGAACAGGTAGCCAGTGCAGGGATGATAATATTGGGGTTATATGATCATATTTTCTGGATCTAGTGAGAACCCTGGCAGCTGCATTTTGGATTAACTGAAGCTTGTTTATTGAGGATGCAGGACAACCACCTAGTAATGCATTACAAAAGTCCAGTCTGGAGGTCATGAATGCATGAACTAGCTTTTCTGCATCAGATACGGATAAGATGCTCCTAAGTTTGGCAATATTTCTAAGATGGAAAAAGGCTGTTTTTGTGATATTTAAAATGTGATTTTCAAAGGACAAGTTACTGTCTAATATTACACCCAGTTCTTTTACTGCTGAGCTGGTAGTAACAGTAAATCCTTCTAAGCGCAGGCTGAATTGTGAAAGCTGTTGTGTGCTGGTTTTTGGGCCGATGAGTAATATCTCTGTCTTATCTGAATTTAATAAAAGAAAGTTATTGGTCATCCAATCTTTTATGTCCTGGACACACTCAGTTAATCTAGACAACTTAGGTATTTCATCTGGTTTTGTTGAGATATATAACTGTGTATCATCAGCATAACAATGGAAACTAATCCCATGTCTTCTAATGATGTTACCCAAGGGAAGCATGTATATTGAGAACAGCAGAAGTCCTAAAACTGACCCTTGTGGGACCCCATATTTCACTGGCATTACACCAGATGGTTCTCCATTCAGATCTACAAAATGGTATCGATCAGACAGGTATGATCTAAACCATTTTGATGCCTGTCCCTGAATACCTATGTGATTTTGTAAGCGATCTATGAGAATATTATGATCTACAGTGTCGAATGCAGCACTAAGATCGAGCAGGACTAGCAATGAGATGCAGCCTTGGTCTGAAGCTAAAAACAAGTCGTTTGCAATCTTAACTAGTGCAGTTTCTGTGCTATGATGGGGCCTGAAACCTGACTGAAATTCTTCAAGAATGTTGTTATCCTGCATGAATTTGCATAGATGAACTGATACTACTTTTACTAATATTTTTGATATGAACGGAAGGTTTGAAATCGGTCTGTAATTTGTTATTTCATTCGCGTCCAAATTAGATTTTTTAAGAAGCGGCTTAATAACTGCTAACTTGAAAGGTTTAGGGACATGACCTAGATATAATGACGAATTAATAATGTTTAGAAGTGGCTCTCCAACCGTAAGCATCACTTCTTTTAAAAATCTGGTTGGGATTGGGTCTAACAGGCACGTTGTTGATTTAGCTGAGGTGATAAGTTTATACAGCTCTTCCCGTCCTATACCTGTAAAGCACTGAAAATCTAAATGTGAAGCTATAGGCTGAACTGGATCGTGAGATACTATTAGAGGTTGAACCTCCATTATTTTCTTCCTGATATTATTGATTATTTAATTAAAAAGTCCATAAAGTCTTCACTTCTAAACTGTGATGGGATACTCTCTGCCGGCATCTTAGGTTTTGTATTTAACCACTGTACTAAATAAGAACCTCGGATTGTTTTGGTTTCTTGCTATCAGTTGGCTAAGATGCTCGGTCCTAGCAGTTTTTAGAACCTGTCTATAGCTGCACATACTGTCTTTATACGCAATTCGAAAAACTTCTAATTTAGTTTTCCTCCATTTTCGCTCGAGATTATGGGTTGCTCTTTTTAGGGCTGACTGTTGTACCACGGTGCAAGCGGTGAGTTGCTCCAATTATATTTTGTTTAATTTAGTAAATCCATAAAGGTGAGTGCTAAAGCATCGTTAGCATCATCTACATGAATGTTAAAGTCTCCTACTATCAACACTTTGTCAGAGTTAACCAATAGGTCTGATACCAGATGTCCAAATTCTTTAAGAAAATCGACATATGGCCCCGGGGGTCTGTACACGGTGGCCAGGGTAAAATATATCAAGGGTTTATTACGTATTTCATTGAGTGCAACATTAATGATAAGCACTTCAAATGAGTTAAGCCTGGGCCTTATTTTCTGAGTAACAGTGAGTATATCATTATAGATAGTGGCGACACCACCACCGCGACCAATTAGACGGGCTCATGCTTATAGAAATATCCTGACGGAGTAGACTCATTCAGACCAAAATATTAATTTGGTTTAAGCCAGGTTTCGGTAAAACAGAGTACGTCAAGGCAATAATCTGAGATTATTTCATTAACAATAAGTGCTTTAGGCGCAAGCGATCTAATGTTGAGAAGTCCAAACTTTAGAAGTGGATTTTGACTACTTACAGTATTTGGTCTTTTTCTGGTTTTCTGGTAATCAGATTGTTTCGGGAAAGTTAACAAATTTATTCATTTTTCTCACTATTCGGGGACCAGATACAATTTCTATAGGACAAGTTGTACGTCTATCACTACGGTGAGTTGTGATGTGGCTAATATGTTTGGAATCTACGGTATGACTTATGTTGTCAGAGAGAACCGCTGCTCCAGCTCTGCTAGGGTGAAGGCCATCGGTGTGATAGAGCCTAGGACGCTCCCAGAAAACATTCCAGTTATCAACAAAGGGTAATTTCTGTTGTCGACACCAAGATTGTAACCATTAATTAAAGGCAAATAATCTACTGAACTTCTCGATTCCTCGCTGAAATATGGGAAGCGGTCCAGATAAGACGATTCTTGTCGTGGGTGATGTGCTGCGGACCTTCTCAACCAGGCTCCTGAAGTCCTTCTTTAGGATCTCCGTCTGCCTCAGCCTGGTGTCGTTCGTGCCAGCATGAAGAACCACATCTCCAATGTTCTTCCTCAGGGCTGCAGGCACCTGTGCAGCGACATCAAGAACACGAGACCACGAGCACCAGGTAAACAGCGAGTGTACGCCTTACCTTTAGCTGTGGTAGCACGCACGTGCCGGACGATGGAGTCTCTGATGATCAGCGTGTCGTGTGCCGTCTCGCGGAGAGGGGCGAAGCGGTTTCGGGTTGAGATCTCGAAGACGGGTGGTGGCGGAGGGGGAGAGGTACTCGCCCAGGGCTTGGCGCACGTCTTCCGCTGCTGCTGTATTAAGGCTCCGTGGTATCCTGGTGCCGGGGTGTAGGAAACCTGGGCGGTCTGCGTCCTTGGTGCGTTGGACCTGGGCAGAGAAACATGCGGGGTTGAGGTTGTTGGGGAATTCTCACGCCGAGAATTTACCTGAGACAGGTGAGCGTCAGTCCGCGACGATTCCAGCGTGGCTTTCCGCTGCTGTAGCCGGGCCAGCTTCACCTGTAGGTCGCGGATCAGCTTCTCCATGGCCTCCAGCTCCAAATCCAGCGAGTGCAGCTCCAATGTATCCTCACCTGCACTCAAGCAGACACAGAACCGACATGGTGTCTAAAAATGGAAATAATCGGTGTGAAGAAGCGTAAACAAACTTGTGATAGCTGGGCTAACGGGCTAGCGATGCTAATGCCGGCTAAAAGCGGTGTGCTGCAAGACAATTAAAACTTAACGATATAACACGCGTTTCGAGTAAATATATTATAAGATAGTATAAAATACTTATCCGTTTTATGTTCACGCTTCATAAGGGGACGTAAAAGTTTAAAAATTGGTCAGTCTGGCGGAGCTTGGAAAAAAGCAGCGTCTCAGCGTCCTCCAACAAATTTGCCAGCCAGATCAAACTTTTTTCCATCTTTCCACGTGAAAAATTAAACATTTTAATTAACTTAATGTGAAAGCTCGTGGACATTGCAGAACTACGTGGAACGTCGAAGGCGGCCTAACACTGCATCTCACAGCGAGTCATTGATGGGATAGGTGTATTAAGCATTACAATCACTCAGAAAAATGAATGGATGCAGGGTTTAAAACTCCCAAATTTATTTTCTCATTTAACTAAATGTAATTTCATCACAAAATAAAACGTGTCAAAAGAAAAGTCCACCCAGTCATGGATGATGGCTAATGATCAATGAAACATATTTTAAACAAAAAGCAGCAAGCAGCTAGACATCGGGACATAGAGCGTAAGTACGACGCGTTGGCCTGGCAAGCGCAGGTCAAGAAGCTCCATAATCTGTTGCCTTGGGAGGCGAAACTTTTTTTTTTTTAAATAACCACCTCAGGCAAAATATGAAAAGGGCTGAAGTTTTGCCTAAAGAAAAAAATTACATGAACCACACTGCTCTGCGGACGGCGCCGTCTTCGGTTTAGCACAACAACATGCTGTATCGCTGCCAAATTGTTTGCCACCTGTTCAATATTAAAAGTAATTGCAAAATTTTATGCATTAGCCACATGAAGTAGGCTAATTAAAATTCACTCTATTAGTTCTGATATAAAATAAAACAAAATTCTTAAACAGGCCTACAGTATATTCCATCATTAATATGACTTTGATAATGTGCCATAATGTGCTTGCATACACAGCTGATTTATAAAGACTGCACAGTGGCGGCGACTAGTGTCTGGAGGTAAAACAACGCTAAGAATGAGTTAAGGTTGGTCGAGACCATACTTACAAACGTGTGACTTACCTAAGAGATACTTAGGGTACGGATGTTTTGGGAAATGTGCCATAACGTTGAGACAGAGGTTAAGGTACAATTTAAGAACTACTTAGCGATAAGAACCTTTCAGAAATCCGTGCCCAGGTTATTAAATCTTCTTCTTCTTCTTTGTCTTTCGGCTGTTCCCTTTCAGGGGTCGCTACAGCGAATCATCTGCCTCCATCTAACCCTATCCTCTGCATCCTCTTCTCTCACACCAACTAACTTCATGTCCTCTCTCACTGCATCCATAAATCTCCTCTTTGGTCTTCCTCTAGACCTCCTGCCTTTCTAGGCATGAAACCATATTGCTGCTCACAAATGCTCACCTCTGCCGTTAACCTAGCTTCCACTACTCTTTCCCACAGCTTCATTGTATGACTCATTAGCTTTATGCCTCTGTAATTGCCACAGCTCTGCACATCTCCCTTGTTCTTAAAAATTGGCACTAATACACTTCTCCCCCATTCCTCTGGAATCCTTTCACTCTCTAAGATCTTGTTAAACAAACTAGTCAGAAACTCTACTGCCACCTCTCCTAAGCACTTCCATACCTCCAGAGGTATTTCATCAGGACCAACAGCCTTTCCACTCTTCATCCTCTTCAACGCCCTTCTCACCTCACTTTTACTATTATTTGTTCTTCTACTCTTTGTTCTCTTTCATTTTCCTCATTCAGCAACTCCTCAAAGTACCCCTTCCATCTTCCCATCACCCTCCTGGCATCTGTCAGTACATTTCCATCTCTATCTTTAATCACTCTAACCTGCTGCACATCCTTCCCATCTCTATCTTTCTGCCTCGCCAACCTGTACAGATCCACCTCACCCTCCTTACTGTCCAGCCTAGCATACAAGTCCTCATATGCTCTTTGTTTGGCCTTTGCCACCTCTACCTTCACCTTAGTCTGCATCTCCCTGTACTCCTGTCTACTCTCTTCAGTCCTCTCAGTGTCCCACTTCTTCTTAGCTAGCCTCTTTCCCTATATACACTCCTGGACTTCCTCGTTCCACCACCAAGTCTCCTTGTCCACTTTTCCCTTACCTGATGACCAGGTTATTAAATGTATGGATGTAACACACATGAATTGGTCACTAGAACCACTAGAACAGAAATGTTTTTTGGCCAAATTTTTAGACCCAACACATTACTCCAGGGCTCTCCTTAAATGATCAGTAGATATTTAAACATGATGGGGGGGGGAAAAAGGTACAAACATTGAGACCAATTATCTGGGTTCAAGTGGATACACCCAAACAATAAAAAATGGTACTGTAATGGTATGTTTTAAAACATTCATTCATTCATTCATCTTCTATACCGCTTAATCCTGTGTTCAGGGTCGCGGGGGACCTGGAGCCTATCCCAGGAGACTTCGGGCACTAGGCGGGGTACACCCTGGACAGGCTGCCAATCCGTCGCAGGGCACACACACATACACACACTCACACACCCAATCACACACTACGGGCAATTTAGGAACGCCAATTAGCCTAACCTGCATATCTTTGGACTGTGGGAGGAAACCGGAGTACCCGGAGGAAACCCACCAAGCACGGGGAGAACATGCAAACTCCATGCACACAGAGACGGGAATCGAGCCTGGCCGGGGAATCGAACCCAGACCCTGGAGGTGCGTTTTAAAACATTTTTACTTAATTTCTTACATTAATATCTGACCTAGGTTAAGTAGTAATATAAATACTATAAATATAATATAAAACCTAAGTTAAGAAAGGTGGCGAACAGCAAAGCCTGCAAGGAAGAGTTACCAACTGTATTAGCCTCCATTTTAACCATAAGGGGAAATTAGGGGTGTGATTCACTGGGCTGCAGGTGTTCCAATACATTAATGCTCTTGCTTTAGCAGCCCATAATTAAATTAAACAAGTGTCCATAATTAAGTTAAACAAGCTTAAAATGTCCGTAATGAACCTGAACAACTTGAAGTGTCTGCCTGATTCATTATAATTTAACAACTATCAGTGAAGTCTCATAAAAGATTCAATCTTAATTAATTAAGTATTTATGCACACAAGATACAAGATGCACTCCTGTTTAAGCCTAACCTAACTATACAAGCCAAGACAGCAGCATTATTTAATTTTGATGACAAATTCTGGCCACTAGTATGCTCCCAGTAAATATACCAGTAAGCATATCGTGGTGCGGTGGATACATCAAGCAATAATTCTTCTTTAATGCATTTTAAAATTTAAGAGTTTTATTGGGTTTTTAATAATGTGTTGAACATCTCTTTAATCAATTCCAGTAATTTCAAATCTCCTTAATTGTTTTCAGTGCTTGATGCAGGATAGTAATTTGACTATGACGACTTTTTTCATGGCAGTGGAGTTTTAACCATTTTAAATCTTAAAAGTCAGTTTAGCATTTAAAAAACATATTCTCTGAATTACATCAGTAAATAATAAGTTGTAGCTTTTTTGTTGTTGTGGATAACAATTTAAATTTTAAAGCCTGCTGTTCTAAAGCTAATGAAGTCAAAAGTGTGAACCAATTGAAGTGTGAACCGATTCAAAGAGTCAATTTCCGAATGACTCACCTCCGGATAACCTGTAATGAATCATTTTTCCTAAAGTGAAAGTGTTTCAGCCTCGACTCCATTTTGTGGATGTTTTGGAAAAGTTAAAACACAACATTTAAAGCGGAAACTAAGATATTAATGTAACACAACAGGGCCGGGTGACTAAAGGTGAGTAATGTATTTATTATTAGCGACTTTATATAAGAACAATGCGGATATATTGTAAATTAAACTCGTGTGAATGTTCAGATGTAGGAAATGTGTAATGTGTGGGATACAGGTAGAACCTGAACCAGGTGTTGTCGGGTTTTTGGTTTTTCAGTGAAAGTAACAACGCTCTACCAGACGACATACTGTAATGTGTTTTACTTCTTACAGTAGTTTTAAAAATAAAATATTAATGTGAAAATTTGCTGTAATGTAACTCTGGAACAATAATATACATCTAATAGAAACATCTATGACATCTATCTAATGATATTCAATGTAAAAGTGCACCCTCTGTAGGACAGGTAGCCACACATTTCACAGCAGATTTTAAAGCAATATCTCACATGACCTGGATTTTACTGAAATGAAAGTATAATCTATATATTAAAAACGATTCACTGATGAACTATTTTCATAGTTTACTGTTTTAATATTATTTTCAAGCAAATATATAAACTTAATAACGTTTCTTGTTTGACATTAGGAAATGTACAGATATATTTTAATTGTTTAGGCATATTTAGAACAAAATCTAAGAAAAGCGCAGGTTAATTAATATTGAAAATAATGTTAAGTTGCAGTTTGGGATTTTAGGTGCACTGATTCAGAGATAATAAGTAATTAATTGGGTTTTTGTGAGTATTAATGTGTTTGTGTCTAAACCTAATACCTGACAGTTATGTATTTTTTGTTTTCTTTTTCTATGTAAAATAATAATATTACTTTGGAAACAGGCCACTGGAGTCAAAGGTCAAATAAATAATTGTTCAGCATTGATCAGAGGGCCCTTCTGGATGAGAAAGGGAGGTCAATTAATGTATTTATTCATTTATTTATTTTTATTTTTTGATATTTTTCTTGGTTTTATATGGATGTTGTATTCTCTTATTTATTATTACTTATTTCCTCCGAACAATGTGATGCTAGCCAACAACATCTTTTCAAACTGCTCACTCAAGCACCGTTGGCCCGTCCCACTGACATCCATGATTGGCATAGAGCCACGATTGATGTGTATGCGCAGAGTGCCTTTCATCCCACAGCTCTAAGAAAGCTTGACTAATCAGCTCTCCAAGCCACCAGTTGCGGGAGGCTACAGCATCACACATGAATCAGATTTGCAATCTCCAGATGATAGAGCGAGCACTGCTGCACCACTGGCGGGGACTTCTATTCATTTATTTTTGACAAAAATTAAAAAGTATATGCAATAGAAAGTTAAAATATGAAAAGTCATAAAATCCAGTAATATCCATTATACAGTTTTTCTTAGTTGCTTTGGAACATTTTTTAATCATCCTGAACATTTACAAAACTGCCAGTGCATTTCTCTTAACAATTATTACAAACAGCACAACAAAATGTATGACCTACAAAAGTCTGTAACTTGATCAAAATCTAAGTCTGTCTCTCAAAATTAAACACTTATGTCAGTGAACATGTCAGTGGCATCAGAATGAAAAGTCCTTGTGTCAGCAGTAAACCTGCTTAGTGGCCAATATAACAGTGTACTCTATACGTATTCTCTGATCAAGACTATACAGTAGCTAATATTTTATGACAGTACTAAATTTATAAAAACAATGTTTAAGCTTACACATTACTGTATGTGGAGGAAAGACTGGACAGGATTCACTTGTACATGATTGTAATGTAATTTTCTGACAGATGATGTCTTTGTGATACAGAAAAGTAAAGACAAGTTTTCAGCCCTGTACAGCACAAAGAAAAACAAAGTACTAAATTAGAAGTGCAAACATGGGAAACATTAGTTTTGTGTTTTATTGCAGAAGGAATGTTTCCCATGTACTGGTGCATTATGGGTTATTACAGTGCTGTTATGCCACACTTCCTGACTTTCCTGTCTGTCAAGTAACAGATCCTTTCCCACATCACATACACTGACATAAACTTTAGGTGTGTTATATACTGTATGACTTCTGCAAGTGTCTGCTGTGCCGTCCTCACCAGTATTAGAGAACTGGTTTATGATTGGTTGATTGGTTTTAATAATTCCTTTGTATGGGTGAAGTCAAGATTCACCTGACAGCATTTTATGAATTCGAGACAGAACAAAATTTACAGAACAAAAAATGTCTAATATGAATTAGAACTCTGGAAAACATGGTTGACAGATTATGACAACTGGTTCAATCATTTTGTGTGTAATGACTTATACAATGAACTGATGTTTTGATGTTTTGGGGATGAGACTGTACATCAGGGAAGCAATTGATAATGTAGGAAACAGTTGTGCATAATTATTTACATGAATGTACAAAGCAATTTGTTTAAAAAGAGATCAATGAGAAATTGCTTTTATGATGTTCACAAGTGTCGAGATGATGTGAAGCTTGTAAAAGTTGTTTTGAGAATGTCTGTTTTGATCTGAGAAATGAACCAAAGCCACTGAGAAAAACTGTGAAAGCACCTGAGCTGAATATCTGTTGAATATCCAACTTACAACTTCAAACCAACATCACTGCAATCAACCCAGTGTTTTTCATAGGTTGTAAATGTGTGTGATGCTTTTATTTTATTTTATTTTATTTAAAAAGAGACCTTACAAAGGAGAGCAAAATATGAAGAAATGATTGCAAATTAGTTAGCAAGCTCATGTGAGTTTAAAACAATGTTCATGTGAGTCACAAGACCTCTGTATCATTAGAATAAAGACAGAACATTGTTGTCTTAGTGCAGTTTAACATAATATTTCATAATTTTTTAATTAAATAGATTTTATGGGTGATAAGTTTTATGGGTTATGAGTTAGCTAGTGTAACCAAGATTTGGTTTGTTATGCACTTCCAATCTTCTGTAAATCCCACCATCTGGATAATGATTAGGTATAAGAATTAAGTCTCATCTATGATAGTTAGATTCTGAAGGCATACTGTATACTGTATACTGTGAGACCATCATAGCACGACTTTGTTTATTGTGTTTTTGGCACAGTTTATGCAAGATCACACAACAAATATATATTAATTACTAAATGTAAATGTCAGTGTACATTTAAAGCATGTCTATATATAAGTTTTTTTTTTTTTTTAAGAATCTTGTTAATGATAAGGATTCTTAAAAAGAGATGCTACTATATCAACTTGAGGACTAACCTGGAAGTATATCAGTCACTTAGGTTTATGGAGATCTCCCAATATAAGGATATATATTTTTAAATTTACTTCTACGTATTTTTTAAGAATTTTTTTATCCAACATTTTAGTTTTCCCTTTCATAATAATTACTCAATTTTTCTTTTCTTTTTTTTTTTTTTTAACCAAAGAGTGGCCAATGTTCTTTTGGCGCAAAGATGTGAAAAGTATTGTGTGAAAGTTTAACTACAGTACATATTTGTGTTTGTGCTTTCCTAGAGTGTGATTCTTCAGGACTCAACTGCGACTTTGTGGATACTTTACAAATATTCAAAGATGGAGACTCCTGATCTTGACACTGATAAAAAAAGGTATTTCAGTCATCAAATATCCATATCCAAATTAATTGAGTACAATGAAAGAAGTAATGTAAAAGTGCAAACAGTAAACTATTATGGACAAATTAAGTGTCACCATGAAAGATAAAATGATAAAATGATGAGTAAACTCCAGGGAGAGAGATCAGAATCAGCAGCACCCAGCTGTATCTCCATTAAGAGAGATCGGTTTGTGGTTCATCCTTTTCATTTTAAAGCTGGAGTCTCCTCACCTCTACACAAGTAACGTCTCCTCCTAATGTCACTGCTGAAGTCACAGTTAAAGGGAAATTCAACTAGATAAACACGTAAAACTAAGTACTATAACCATATCTGTGTAACCAAGTATACAAATATTTCTTTGTCATACTTAGATTGTTTTTGGTTGAAAATGTGTTCGTGTTATTTTTACAATGAATTCCACTTGGTTGCATCTGCTGTTTTATTATGTAGATAAATTATTATGTTTCTTAATGTGGCTTAATTGTCCTTAATTGCTTGCTGTATCATCTGTCATCACGGGTTATTTCACCACTTAGCATAATTTAGACACTGATAGGACACCAAACCAAAAGAATCTTCTAGAGTTAAATCAATATTCAACCTTGAAATCTTGCTACAGTATACTGTATGTAGTAGTAGGAGTTACTGTAACTAAAAAGAGTTAATCTGAGAGGATGGTTACAGAGTACGCCACCCAAAATGGGAAAACACTGAACAATGTATTAAAAATTGCTAAAAATGTTAATAGTTGCTATGATAGGAAAGTGTCAAAACACACAATGAATCACAGCTTGTTTCGTCTCTTGAAAAAAAAGAAAAAAAATAGTAGCTGTACAGTATACTGTATATCATGTCAATGTCCTAGTTTTCTATATTGGCCATGAATTGTTCAAAACTTTAATGGGTGATTCTCACGAAGCCATTAAAACACCACGGCACAAACGATTTTAAATATAAAATTTGCAATTTTGTGATGTAAAAAAAGCAACAGAATGAAGACAATACTGTTCTCTACCTTGCACAATGTGTCATTTCAACATGAAAATTGAATATTTTTCTATTTTACTTTTAAATTGTAATTTTACATTTTCTGCTGAAATTCTCATTACCGCAATGTGTGCGGCTGTGTTTGAATGTGTGTTATGTTGTAATTTAAACAAATGAGCATAAAAATATTTGAAAAAAAAAAAACTATGTTCTACTAGATTATTTTAGATGACAGAAAATTAACTGTCTGAATATTCATTTACTATGAATGGTAACGGTACGGCGGGTCACACCCATGGCTCGAGGGTCTGTTATTTCCTCATTTATTACATCCATATTCCTCATCTTTGGCCATCCTCTTTGCCTCCATGTCCAACATTCTCCCACCAATATATTCAGTCTCCCTCCTCTAAACATGTCCAAACCATCTTAATCTGGCTTCTCTAACTTTGTTCCCCAAATGTTCAACATGTGCTGCCCCTCTAATGTACTTGTCCCTGATCCTGACTAACTGTGTCACTCCCGAAGAGAACCTCAACATCTTGAGCTCTGACTCCTGTCTCTTCCTCAGTGAGACTGTCTCTAAACCATATAACATGGCCTCACCACTGTCTTGTGCATATTCCCATTGATTAAATTTTAATTAAAATACATTTTATTTGTATAGCGCTTTTAACAATTGTCATTGTCGCAAAGCAGCTTCACACAATAAAAGGAATTATTTAAGTTTGTATGGAATGTGAATGTGTATGAATCAAAATGTTCAGATAGTCCCTGGTGAGCAAGTCGAGGGCGACAGTGGCAAGGAAAAACTCCCTGAGATGGTAATAGGAAGAAACCTTGAGAGGAACCGGACTCAACAGGGAACCCATCCTCATCTGGGTAAAAATGTATAAATTTTTAAATATTGTTAGGGTTTTTTTATTTTTAGGTACACGTTGAAATGCTGCCCTGTTTTTTCCTTTTTTTATTTTTATTTTTAAAGCACTACACAATAATAACTGTTTTGAACTTGAATGCATTATTGTGCAAATATTATCCGTGAAAGGTACACTTTAAATGTTAAGAATTATTTTGTGAAAAACCTTTAAAAATGGGGTTTTGGCTTGACTAGATTGACTGAAGGGTTAATTAATAATCGTATTGCTAAAGTGTTACGTTTTCATTGACTTAAACTAGACTAAAATACTTAAAGATTCCTTTGACTAAAACTAGGCTAAAATTTTAGACCTTTAGTCGACTAAAACTTCACTAAACAAAAATAGGATAAGATTGACCAAATATGACTAACACACTAACAAGCACTCCTTTACTGTACACCAATCAGCCATACCATTAAAATAACAAAGAGCTAAAGTGAATAACATTGATTATCTCATTTCAATAGCACCTGTAAAATGATGGGCTCTAATAGGTTGGTTCTCAACATTGTGTTTTACTGTATCAGTTTTATCTTTTGGCCAGATAAAACATTAAGGTACTTACTTGCATACTGGTATAGGACACCAAACCAAAAGAATGTTCTTTGACTAAAACTAGACTAAACAAAAATAGGATAAGATTAACGAAATATGATGAACTAACAGGGACATTAATCCCAAGACTAAAAAAATAGCTGACATTAACACTAATATGGAGTATGCGCAAATTATCGGTCTAAATTTTGTTTGCAGATATTCAAAAACTTATGTTTATGCTCTTCTGTGAGTTGAGGAGCATGGGACATCATTTTAATAGCACGTGTACAGTAAAATGATGGACTCTATTAGGTTTGTTCTCAAAATTGTTGTGTTTTAAGCACGAAAAATTAGCAACTTTTTATAAGATAAAAGTGGCTTTGTAAAAAGCCTCAGTGATGTGCATGGGGAGCGAAGGCCCATGTTGTCCAATTGCACAGATGACCCTGTATTAAAAATTGCTAAAAAAAAAAAAGGTAATACTTGCTACTGAATGATAAGTGTCAGAACACACAATACATGACAGCTTGCTTTAGCTCTCTCTCTCTCTCTCTCTCTCTCTATGAACAAACAAAAAAAGAACATTCCACAGTTATTCCCACTTTGTAGCTTAAAATAATCTCCTATCTTCTATGAGAGATTTCACTAGAGTTTGGTGTGTATCTGTGGGGATTTGTGCCCATTTATCTACAAGAGCATTAGTGATGTCAGGCACTGATATTCTGTGAGGAGACCTGGGTGCAGTCAGTTTTCTAGTTCATCACAAAGGTGTTCAAAGGGCTTGAGGTGCAGGACAGTCAAGTTGTTTCACTCCAACCTTGGTGTTTTAATGAAGCTCACGTTATTCACACAGGCATTGTCATGCTGAAACAGCTTTTGGTCTCTTGGTTCTGGTGAAGGGGAATTACAACTTTGCATATTACAATTCCCATAGAGTATTTATTGAGAACATGTAAAATGAATAAATTAAAGTTTTCGTTTTTTTAAACTAAATATTAATGAACAACTAACATTCACTACTTACAGTAGCATAGAATTGTTATAATTTATTCACTGTCTGAGCAATTATGTTCTTATTAAATTAATAAGGTGCTTAAAATAGTAAAGTATGTATATAAATAACTAAAGTACTGTCTGTAATGTTGTACAGTAAACTCCAGGGAGAGAGATCAGAATCAGCAGCACCCAGCTGTATCTCCATGAAGAGTGATGAGTCTATGGATCCTCCTCTGGTGTTTAAAGTTGGAGACTCCTCACCTATACACAGGTAACGTCTCCTCACTGTTAATGTCACTGCTGAAGTCACAGTTAAAGTGAAATTCATCTAGATAAACAAGATGACAAACTGAATTCTAAAACACCATATCTGTTATCTTTAATGAAGTCACTATTAAGTGTCCAAATTTTTTGTCTTTTTTATTGTTTTTCTTTAGAATGTTTTTGTGGTAACTTTGAAATAAATGCCACTTGGTTGGACATGGTGTTTAGGGATATAGATAAATTATGTTTTTAAGTATGGATTAATTGTCCGACAAGTTTTTGCTCACTGTTTGTTCTGTCATCACAGGTTATCTTAATTTAGACACTGATAGGACACCAAACCAAAATAATGTTCTAGAGTTAAATCAATATTCAACCAGGAAATCTTGCTACTGCTAGGAGTTGTTCTAACTAAAAAGAGTTAATCTGGGAAGATGGTTATGCAGTGCATCCGGAAAGTATTCACAGAACATCACTTTTTCACAGCCTTATTCTAAAATGGATTAAATAATTTTTTCCCCTCAGAATTCTACACACTACACCCCATAATGACAACATGAAAAAAGTTTACTTGAGATTTTAGCAAATTTATTTAAAAACTTGAGAAAGCACATGTACATAAGTATTCACAGCCTTTGCAAAATTGAGTTCAGGCGCATCATGTTTCCCCTGATCATCCTTGTGATGTTTCTGCAGCTTAATTGGAGTCCATCTATGGTTAATTCAGTTGATTGGACATGATTTGGAAAGGCACACACCTGTCTATATAAGGTCCCACAGTTGACAGTTCATGGCAGAGCACAAACCAAGCATGACGTCAAAGCAATTGTGTGTAGACCTCCGAGACAGGATTGTCTTTGAGGCACAAATCTGGGGAAGGTTGCAGAAAGGTTTCTGCTGCTTTGAAGGTCCCAATGGGCACAGTGGCCTCCATCATCCGTAAGTGGAAGAAGTTCGTGTCACGTTTTCGTCAAGTGTGTGTGTGTGGCATGAATGCAGAGGAGGCGAACTGGCGGTTCGATATAGACTTTATTTAAAGTAAAATACAAACAAAAGTAAAGTAAAAAGGGCTCTTTCCGAGCACTTGCTAATCTTTATTTTACTTCTGAAATAAAACCCCTCAACATAAACATAACTGCAACAAAAGCTAGACGTCTGACTGTGCTTCAGTCAGGCTATTTAAACTAAACATAATTGTCTTTCCTCGGTTCAGGTGAACTTCTACGTCACCTGACCGAGGTGCAAACTGGGAACTGAAGTTTTAAACAAACAAAACAAACTACCAACAAAACTCAAACTAAAACGGGCGTTTGGCGCCCTCTAGGGGTTAACCCTCACAGTATCCCCTCTCAAAAAAATGCTCCTCTGGAGCATCACCGGAGGTCCTGGACACCCACCCCAATAATCCACCCTCTCCCTCCCGTCCTGGTGTCTGGGTGACGGAGTTGGAGACATGCTCGGCGGCGGCGGTGGAGCTGAAGAGACCCTCGGAGGCGGCGCTGAAGGGACGCTCTGCGGCGGAGCTGAAGGGACGCTCGGCGGCGGAGCTGAAGGGACGCTCGGCGGCGGAGCTGAAGGGACGCTCGGCGGCGGAGCTAGCCTTGAGCTCGACGGCGGCGGCATCGATGCGAGGTTCGGCAGCTGCTGAAGAGCTGGCATGCTGTCCTCGAAGCCTGGAGGAGGCGGAAGGATGACGCTCTCCAGGTCGCACGGCGGCTGCATGACGGAAGCGAAGTCCTCGTCGCCGTGCAGCAGCGGCGCGTAGTCCTCCTCGCTGAGCAGAAGTGGCGGAGGTGGAGGAAACGCGTCCTCGTCACCATGAAGCAGCGGCGCGCAATCCTCCACGCTGAGCAGAGGTCGCAGAGGTGGAGGAAACGCATCCTTGTCGCCGTGCAGCATCGGCGCGTAATCCTCCCTGTCGGTCACAGGCGGTAGCGGAATGGGGAGCGTGTCGTCCGGATCCGAGAGAGAGGGAGGACTTCCGGGACTACAGCCTGGCACTCCCGAACCTGGACGAGCAACTGTTGGAGCCGCAGCACCTGCTCCCGCAGGTCTCGGATGTGCTCCTCATTGTGCCTGCCCACTGCCTGTAGCTCTTTCCCGTCTCTCCCTTGGCTGCCACACCTCTCCATGGCGTGCGCCGGATGGCGAGCCTGCAGCCTTCCCAGCTTTGCCTCCTCGGCGTATCTGCAGTCTTCCCAGCCTTGCCAGACCTCTGTCTCGCCGTGCTCCTCGCTGTCCTCCAGCAAGTCTTCCTGCTCTGCCAGCAAGCTGTATTCCCAGCTCCTGTACATTTCCCTCTCACTGTCCTCCAGCCAGTCCGCCAGCTCGGGCGAGGTCGTAGTAGCGCCCCCTCCCCCAAAATAGTTTAGGGGGAAATCCTCCGCCATGCCGTTTGCGTCAGGTGTGTGTGCGTGGCATGAATGCAGTCTTTATTTAAAGTAAAATACAAACAGTCTTTATTTAAAGTAAAATACAAACAAAAGTAAACCGGCACTTTCCGAGGACTTGCTAGTCTTTATTTTACTTCTGAAATAAAACCCCTCAACACAAACATAACTGCAACAAAAGCTAGATGCCTGACTGTGCTTCAGTCAGGCTATTTAAACTAAACATAATTGTCTTTCCTCGGTTCAGGTGAACTTCTACGTCACCTGACCGAGGCCAAACGCCCGTTTTAGTTTGAGTTTTGTTGGTAGTTTGTTTTGTTTGTTTAAAACTTCAGTTCGGCGCCCTCTAGGGGTTAACCCTCACAGTTCGAAACCACCAGAACTCTTCCTAGAGCTGTACGGCCATCTAAACAATCTATATCTTCTTTACCAAATAAAGCTAACATGTAAAAAACAACTGCAGAAAATTTGAAGCTCCAGGATGGAGATTCTAGACGTTTCCTGACTGGGAGTTATTGTTAATCTCATTCAGAAGCATGGCTTGAACAAATGAACAAACATGTCGATTACAAAAGTTATCAACTTGCCACCAAAAGCTTCAGTTTTCTTTTTCAAAACTTCACCTTGTTTTTTGCCGATTTTTAAAATTGTTGTGTTTTAAGCACTTTTTATAAGATAAAAGTGGCTTTGTAAAAAGCCTCAGTGATGTGCATGGGGAGCGAAGGCCCATGTTGTCCAATTGCACAGATGACCCTGTATTAAAAATTGCTAAAAAAAAAAGGTAATACTTGCTACTGAATGATAAGTGTCAGAACACACAATACATGACAGCTTGCTTTAGCTCTCTCTCTCTCTCTCTATCTCTCTCTAAACAAACAAAAAAAGAACATTCCACAGTTATTCCCACTTTGTAGCTTAAAATAATCTCCTATCTTCTATGAGAGATTTCACTAGAGTTTGGTGTGTATCTGTGGGGATTTGTGCCCATTTATCTACAAGAGCATTAGTGATGTCAGGCACTGATATTCTGTGAGGAGACCTGGGTGCAGTCAGTTTTCTAGTTCATCACAAAGGTGTTCAAAGGGCTTGAGGTGCAGGACAGTCAAGTTGTTTCACTCCAACCTTGGTGTTTTAATGAAGCTCACGTTATTCACACATGCATTGTCATGCTGAAACAGCTTTTGGTCTCTTGGTTCTGGTGAAGGGGAATTACAACTTTGCATATTACAATTCCCATAGAGTATTTATTGAGAACATGTAAAATGAATAAATTAAAGTTTTTGTTTTTTTAAACTAAATATTAATGAAGAACTAACAGTCACTACTTACAGTAGCATAGAATTGTTATAATTTATTCACTGTCTGAGCAATTATGTTCTTATTAAATTAATAAGGTGCTTAAAATAGTAAAGCATGTATATAAATAACTAAAGTACTGTCTGTAATGTTGTACAGTAAACTCCAGGGAGAGAGATCAGAATCAGCAGCACCCAGCTGTATCTCCATGAAGAGTGATGAGTCTATGGATCCTCCTCTGGTGTTTAAAGTTGGAGACTCCTCACCTGTACACAGGTAACGTCTCCTCACTGTTAATGTCACTGCTGAAGTCACAGTTAAAATGAAATTCATCTAGATAAACAAGATGACAAACTAAATTCTAAAACACCATATCTGTTATCTTTAATGAAGTCACTATTAAGTGTCCAAATTTTTTGTCTTTTTTATTGTTTTTCTTTAGAATGTTTTTGTGGTAACTTTGAAATAAATGTCACTTGGTTGGACATGGTGTTTAGGGATGTAGATAAATTATGTTTTTAAGTATGGATTAATTGTCCGACAAGTTTTTGCTCGCTGTTTGTTCTGTCATCACAGGTTATCTTAATTTAGACACTGATAGGACACCAAACCAAAATAATGTTCTAGAGTTAAATCAATATTCAACCAGGAAATCTTGCTACTGCTAGGAGTTGTTCTAACTAAAAAGAGTTAATCTGGGAAGATGGTTATGCAGTGCATCCGGAAAGTATTCACAGAACATCACTTTTTCACAGCCTTATTCTAAAATGGATTAAATAATTTTTTCCCCTCAGAATTCTACACACAACACCCCATAATGACAACATGAAAAAAGTTTACTTGAGATTTTAGCAAATTTATTTAAAAACTTGAGAAAGCACATGTACATAAGTATTCACAGCCTTTGCAAAATTGAGTTCAGGCGCATCATGTTTCCCCTGATCATCCTTGTGATGTTTCTGCAGCTTAATTGGAGTCCATCTATGGTTAATTCAGTTGATTGGACATGATTTGGAAAGGCACACACCTGTCTATATAAGGTCCCACAGATGACAGTTCATGTCAGAGCACAAACCAAGCATGACGTCAAAGCAATTGTGTCTAGACCTCGGAGACAGCATTGTCTTTGAGGCACAAATCTGGGGAAGGTTGCAGAAAGGTTTCTGCTGCTTTGAAGGTCCCAATGGACACAGTGGCCTCCATCATCCGTAAGTGGAAGAAGTTCGTGTCACGTTTTCGTCGAGTGTGTGTGTGTGTGGCATGAATGCAGAGGAGGCGAGCTGGCGGTTCGATATAGACTTTATTTAAAGTAAAATACAAACAAAAGTAAAGTAAAAAGGGCTCTTTCCGAGCACTTGCTAATCTTTATTTTACTTCTGAAATAAAACCCCTCAACACAAACATAACTGCAACAAAAGCTAGACGCCTGACTGTGCTTCAGTCAAGCTATTTAAACTAAACATAATTGTCTTTCCTCGGTTCAGGTGAACTTCTACGTCACCTGACCGAGGTGCAAACTGGGAACTGAAGTTTTAAACAAACAAAACAAACTACCAACAAAACTCAAACTAAAACGGGCTTTTGGTGCCCTCTAGGGGTTAACCCTCACAGTATCCCCTCTCAAAAAAATGCTCCTCTGGAGCATCACCGGAGGTCCTGGACACCCACTTCAATAATCCACCCTCTCCCTCCCGTCCTGGTGTCTGGGTGACGGAGCTGGAGACCTGCTCGGCGGCGGCGGCGGAGCTGAAGAGACCCTCGGCGGCGGAGCTGAGGAGATGCTCGGCGGCGAAGCTGAAGGGACGCTCGGCGGCGGAGCTGAAGGGACGCTCGGCGGAGGAGCTGAAGGGACGCTCGGCGGCGGAGTTGGCACTGAGCTCGACGGCGGTGGCGGAGCTAGCCTTGAGCTCGACGGCGGCGGCATCGATGTGAGGTTCGGCGGCTGCTGAAGAGCTGGCGCGCTGTCCTCGAAGCCTGGAGGAGGCGGAAGGATGACGCTCTCCAGGTCGCACGGCGGCTGCATGACGGACGCAAAGTCCTCGTCGCTGTGCAGCAGCGGCGCGTAGTCCTCCCTGCTGAGCAGAGGTGGCGGAGGTGGATGAAACGCATCCTCGTCGCCGTGCAGCAGCGGCGTAGTCCTCCACGCTGAGCAGAGGTGGAGGAACCACGTCCTCGTCGCCGTGCAGCAGCGGCGCGTACTCCTCCCTGTCGGTCACAGGCAGTGGCGGAATGGGGAGTGCGTCATCCGGATCCGAGAGAGGGAGGACTTCCGGGACTACAGCCTGGCTCTCCCGAACCTGGACGAGCAACTGTTGGAGCCGCTGCACCTGCTCCCGCAACTCTCGGATGCGCTCCTCATTGTGCTCCGCCCACTGCCTGTAGCTCTTTCCCGTCTCTCCCTCGGCTGCCACACCTCCCTATGGCGTGCGCCGAATGGCGAGCCTGCAGCCTTCCCAGCTTTGCCGCGCCATCCTCTCTCTGTGTTACACTGTCCTCCTGCATGTCCGCCTCCTCTGCGTACCTGCAGTCTTCCCAGCCTTGCCAGACCTGTGGCTCGCCGTGCTCCTCGCTGTCCTCCTGCAAGTCCTCCTGCTCTGCCAGCAAGCTGTATTCCCAGCTCCTGTACATTTCCCTCTTGCTGTCCTCCAGCCAGTCCGCCAACTCGGGCGAGGTCTTAGTAGCGCCCCCCCCCCCCAAATAGTTTAGCGGGAAATCCTCCGCCATGCTGTTTGCGTCGGGTGTGTGTGCGTGGCATGAATGCAGAGGAGGCGAGCTAAACAGTCTTTATTTAAAGTAAAATACAAACAAAAGTAAACCGGCTCTTTCCGAGCACTTGCTAGTCTTTATTTTATTTCTGAAATAAAACCCGTCAACACAAACATAACTGCAACAAAAGCTAGACGCCTGACTGTGCTTCAGTCAGGCTATTTAAACTAAACATAATTCTCTTCCCAGCTTGCATGCCGCACTCCCGCGTTGTTGTGCGCGCGTCGCACTCACACCGCGTAGTAAAATCCACTGTAAAACAACAGACCCCAAGTATTTTATAGCGCGCGGTTCAAGCCCGGGGTCATTAGCAAGGATAGCTCACTAGCCGTGCCTAATTCCGCAGCCCCGCTCCTTCGCATATCTGAAGGGGAGGATACCTAACTAGTGAGCGAGGAGCGATATTGATTTGGGCGCACGCCATGACAAGCTGAAATAACTATTGTCTTAAAAAATGTAACCAATGAGGACTCGGATTAGTGTGCAAAATCTATATAATGAAGACTACATGGCCTTTATGAGACTCAACGTTTTTTCGTTATCGTGAGTGCGCTTAAATAAAAGTTATGATTTTGTAAATGTCTTTTGTAAAAGAACAAGGTGCGCTGTTCTGTATTGTTTTTGGTGAACTTGAGTGCGTCAGAAAATTAACGCAAAATGGTCAGAGTCAGTCTGCTTGCAGTTTCTCCCGACGCATTCATAATCAGTACTCTGCTTCTGCCGGTGCGCTCTTGTGTGCGGGTAAGCGCCGATTAGACTACGTAGGAAATTAAAGAGGAGGTTAACGATGCCGAATGGAAGTCCTGAGCCCAAACCTCATTTAAGTTAAATTAACAAAAATTATAAGTAAAAAACAATAGCCCACGTTTAGAAAATGTTTATAAATTCTTTCCGACATGAGTTGGCCCAGTGTTATGCGCAGAGCGCCAGGAGATTTCCTGAAGCTCCGAAATCGCTGGGGTATTTTTTCTAAATAGATGCTATCTTTAATAACTGATGGAGGTTTTGAGCTGTATACACATGCATTCTTGCCTAAACAACTCTTAAAACTACACCTGTGAGACAATAACAGTAATATTTTTAACATTTTGTAGGCTGCCGTTTGAAGAAACGAAAGAATAATGAATAAACCATTTGTTGGGTCAAAATAACCCAACCAGGTGTTCATTTGTAAATGACACACTACATCTCATATGACCATATGAGCAACCCAACAATGTGTTTAAAGTACCTGAAATAACCCAGTACTTTAACAATAAACAGATGCAGAGATACGCTATATAACAGTTTATACTTTGTACAAATCAAATTGTCAGCTAGTGAAGTTGAACAAAAATGCAAGCTGTATATAAGCATAAAAACAGAAGTTCTTTGGTCTTCTTTCCAAAGGCTGACTATGAAACATATTTTACATCTCGGGGCTAACAGGGAACATACCACAAATTTTCTGTGCTTGCCAAGATTTAAACTCTTAGACCTGGGCATATGAGATTAATTATCTTGTTTTATAAATTATTCTCTAGCTGTTTCTCTTATTTTGTGACTTAACAAAATAAAAGATTTCTTTTTTTTCTTTCTGTATGGACAAACTCTAGCATGAAGGGACTTTTTTATTTTCTCACTTTTCACATGACAAACGTCATGGGCAGTGTGCAAAGCAGGAAAATTTTAAACAGAAAACAAATACGTTGTTACGGTCCGGACAGGCGTGGTGGATCCAAGTACAGTGCGCGTGTTGTTGAATGCACTGATTGTCTTGTGAAGATGAGGCATGCGTTGGCCGGGTTGCAAAGCAGGGGTGCTGTAAATACCTAATATAAGTATTATTACATACTTAATGTAATAATAATTATACGCACCTCAGTTCTGATTTAATACTGCCCAGAAAACACACAAACTATGCCTTCAAGGCTAATATTTAGACTATAGTGGGAATGATCAACTACAATTTTTGTTCACAGTGATCTACAGAATGCAGGAGACAGAATAGCAAGGAGGATCATCACAGATACAGGGTAAGATAACAACAACATGACTGTGACACTGACACTCTGGTGTTATAAACGTCTCTGCTGTTATTAACTACAGAGTGATTAGATTATAGGAACATATGGAAAAATAAAACAAACACATAGTGAGAACATTATAAAGAGCTATCAGTTACAGTATAACCAGTGAGAAGAAAAAATTATCTTAAAGATTAATTATTGGACCCCATGTCTCACCACATTGTACTTCACCACCTTACAGGCACGATCCAGAATCTGCTGCTGTAAATGAATTTCAGAAAAAGTTCAAATTAAATCTGATGAAGAAGTTTCAGTTCTTGAATGGAGTGATAATAAACCTGGGAACCCAAACACTCCTGAATGAGATCTACACAGAGCTCTACATCATAGAGGGAGACAGTGGAGAAGTGAATAAAGAACATGAGGTGAGACAGATCGAAGCAGCATCCAGGAGAACAACAACAGAGGAAACACCAATCAAATGCAATGACATCTTTAAGCCCTTATCTGAACAAGACGAACCCATCAGATCTGTGCTGACAAAGGGAGTCGCTGGCATCGGAAAAACTGTCTCTGTGCAGAAGTTCATTGTGGACTGGGCTGAAGGGAAAGCAAATCAGGACGTCCACTTCTTATTTCCACTTTCTTTCAGAGATCTGAATTTGGTGAAGGACCAGAAACTGAGTCTGATGGAGCTCCTTCAGGTCTTTTTTAAAGAAATAGAAATGTCCAGTATGAAAAAGCTCCTGTTCATTTTTGATGGATTGGATGAGTGTCGTTTTCCTCTAGATTTCCAGAACACAGTGAGAGTGTGTGATGTAACTGAATCTGCATCAGTGCCTGTGCTGCTGATAAACCTGATCAAAGGGAATCTGCTTCCCTCTGCTCTCATCTGGATCACCTGCCGACCAGCATCATCTGATCAAATCCCCTCCGAGTTTGTCCATCGAGTCACAGAGGTACGAGGGTTCAATGTCCCACAGAAGGAGGAATACTTCAGGAAGAGGATCAGTGATCAGAGCCTGGCCAATAACATCATCACACACCTGAAGTCATTAAGAAGCCTCTACATCATGTGTCACATCCCAGTCTTCTGCTGGATTTCAGCCGCTGTGCTAGAGAGAATGTTGTGTGAAGCAGAGAGAGGAGAGATCCCCAAGACTCTGACTCAAATGTACACACACTTCCTCATCATTCAGATAAACATCATAAGAGAAAAGTACTCAAAGAAGCAGCACAGTGATGAAGAAATGCTTCTTAAACTGGGACAACTGGCTTTTGAGCAGCTGGAGAAAGGGAACCTGATCTTCTATGAGGAAGACCTGAGAGAGTGTGGCATTGATGTGAGAGAAGCAGCAGTGTACTCAGGTGTGTGTACGCAGATCTTCAGAGAGGAGTTTGGGCTTCACCAGAATAAAGTGTACTGCTTTGTTCATCTGAGCATTCAGGAACACCTCGCAGCTCTGTATGTGCACCTGATGTTCAGGATAGACAATAAAAATGTTCTTGAAAAAAATCAAGCTTCAAAGCAGAAAAAGAATTTCCACAAGTGTGCTGTAGATGAAGCTTTAAAAAGTCAGACTGGACATCTAGATCTTTTCCTTCGCTTTCTTCTGGGTCTCTCACTGGAATCCAATCAGAATCTCATACAGGCCTCAGTAACACAGACAGGAAGTAGCTCCCAGAGGACACAGAAAACAGTTCTGTACATTAAGAAGAAGATCCGTACAGAGCGTTCTACAGAGAAATCCATCAATCTCTTCCACTGTCTGAATGAACTGGGTGATAATTCTCTAGAGGAGGAAATTCAACACTTTCTGAAATCTGGAAAACAAAATAAACTCTCTTCATCACAATTGTCTGCTCTGGTGTTTTTGTTACTGACATCAGCACAGGAGCTGGAGGAATTTGACCTGAATAAATATTTCAGTCCAGATAAGATAACAGATGATGTTCTTCTGAAGCTGATGCCTGTGATTGCAGAATCCAGAAAAGCAATGTAAGTAAAGCTGAATATAACTGTTCTACTGTTATCGTGTTGGAAAAAAAGAAACTGAAAACATTTTCACAAATACTGTATGTGCTGTGGGATGTTTTGACCTCAACATGATTCGGGATGGAGTTAATGCAAATAAAGAAAGAATTAATAATAATAATCATAATCATAATCATAATAATAAATCTTTTAAACAAATTCACAAACAAATTAATATGACCGAAGGGTATTTAGTAGATGTGTGTGTGTGGGGGGCAGTTCATTTCATTTGAGGAGAAAAACACTGACGTTATGACTTACTATCTAAAAATTTTTAAAAGTTATTCTGGTTTGTGTTGGATATTTGGTGCATGTTTACACCAAAACGCCAACCTACACTTCCAAATTTGCAAAGGCACCACCATATGACGCATTTAAAATTTGCAATTGCAAATGCAATTTTTAATTAATTATAGTGTCACCAAATGCTATATTTGTACTACATCTCACCCTGTTTGTCAAGTTGAATAGTTTGTCAAATTGAAACACACAGTTATAGTTTTTGGTGGACCTGGTCTATAGACGCTGCCTATGAAATTTCCCTGACAAAGTTTGTAGTGTGAGATGTGATTAGTCTTTTATTTATCTTACTTAATTATGACAGAATAACAAAAATGGCCAAAAAAGGTAGGGTAAAGGTATGATTGTAGCTTAAACCAACATAAAGATCAATACATTTAAAAATTAAAAATTCATCAGCTCACTGTAGCGTCTCCTGCAGACTACTGTGATGAAAGACTTGAGTTTTAAGTTAGATTGGAATCTGACAAATCAAGTGCAGTGCACAATCCATGTTAACATGCACTGAAACGTTGATTGGCTCCTTATAGTCACATACTGTAGTTAGACATAACGCTTAATATTCAGTGGACAGTTAGAACCCATATAACACTGAAGCTGAAAAACCTTTGGTGAAAATATCTTTAACCCCTGTGGAGTCATTAATGTTTCAGTCTCAGTTTTGGAATATCTACCCCACAGAAGAATGAAAAAACAAAATGACATTTCTCTTTGGGCTTGGTCCACAGATACCAATTACATATCAAATTTGGTGCAATTTAGCAACAATACCAGGAGATGCAAATACACCAAATTCAAAGTGGAAGAAAATTAAATATGACAAAGTTCATTTAAATAAATTGTTATTTATATGGAGCTTTTAATAAATGTCATTGACGCAAAGCAGTTTTACAGAATAAAAAAAATGTAAATATGTAAATGTGAGCAAATGTGTATAAGCTATACTTAACAGTACTGTACCTGATCTGCAAGTTGAGTGATAAGGAAAAAGTCCCTGATATCAATAGGAAGAAACCTTGACTTAACAGGGGACACATCCTCATTTAAATGATAATAGATGGGTTGGGATTGATTTGTGGTCATACTGTGTCCTATGAGGCAGAAATTTCTGTATAACATCCTAAGCAATTCAATTCAATTCAGTTTTATTTGTATAGCGCTTTTAACAATTGACATTGTCTCAAAACAGGTTTACACAATCAAAAGAATTATTTAAGTTTGTATGGAATGTGATTGTGTATGAATCAAAATGTTCAGATAGTCCCTGGTGAGCAAGCCCGAGGGCGACAGTGGCAAGGAAAAACTCCCTGAGATGGTAATAGGAAGAAACCTTGAGAGGAACCAGACTCGACAGGGAACCCATCCTCATCTGGGTGAAACAGATAGCAGGAAATGATCTGCATTTATACAGTGTTAAGTGTTAGGTTCAGCTATAATAGTTGATGTTAATTGATGTTATAATAGTTGATGTAAAATGGAGTCCAGTAGTTATTCGAGACTCAGATAGACTTGTAGAAAGTTCCAGTCCTGAACTATCGAATTGTCAAGTCCTCAGAGAAACAGCTGACAACATCAGTCGAGGCCAGAACCATCTTCTAAGTAGATAGAATCATCCCCAGACACCAGGCACATCCTAAAGAGACACACGGGGCATCCATGCGATGAGACCTCCAACCAGAAACCGGGCACCAGGATGGACCAGACAGGTCCGGAGGGCAGAGGGAGTCTGGATCACTGGCAGCTCAGGAACCACATGTGTAGCACGACAGAGAGAGAGAGAGAAAGAGTGAAAGGGGGAGACAGGGGGAGAGAGGAAAGAGAAAGAGGGGGAGGAAGAGAAGAGGAGGAGAGATTGCAATTAGGTATGGTCACAGTCACAATGTCTAATGTGAATATATATTTACTGTAGAGTGCAAGCAGGGACTCCGGCAGGACTAACTATGACAGCATAACTAAAAGGGAGAGCCAGAAGGAAACACAAACATGAGGGCTCCCTGAGATGTAAAGCAAACAATCACCTCACCGTCAACAAACCTGAGTGATCAAATGAGACTGAGGAAGACAGCATCTAAAACAAACCAGTTCACCATAATACTCTACGTCCATGAGTCCCCCAGATCTGCTCCTTTACCTTATGGCAAATCTATTTATAAAAATGCTTGGCTAAATAAATAGGTTTTTAGCCTAGACTTAAACACTGAGACTGTGTCTGAGTCCGGAACACTATTTGGAAGACTATTCCATAATTTTGGGGCTTTGTAAGAAAAAGCTCTGCCCCCAGCTGTAGTTTTCATAATACGTGGTACTGATAAGCAGCCTGCATCCTTTGACCGAAGTAGGCGTGGCGGATCGTAAGACACTAGCAGTTCGCTCAGATACTGCGGCGCGAGACCATTTAATGCCTTATATGTCAAGAGTAGTATTTTAAAATCATTGCGAAATTTCACAGGGAGCCAATGCAGTGAAGATAGGATAGGGGTGATGTGCTCATATCTTCTGGTTCTAGTGAGGACTCTCGCTGCTGCATTCTGGACTAGCTGAAGCTTGTTTATGCACCTAACTGAACAACCAGACAGTAAGGCATTACAATAGTCCAACATAGAAGTGATAAAAGCATGAACTAGTTTTTCTGCATCGTTTAGCGACAATATATTTCTTATTTTGGCGATATTTCTGAGGTGAAAGAATGCTATCCTGGTGATATTATCTACATGAGCTTCAAATGAAAGGCTGGAATCTATCGTCACGCCGAGGTCTTTTACTGATGCACTTGATGGAACAGAAAGGCCATCTAAAGTTACGGTGTGATCTAAGATTTTACTTCTAGCTGTATGCGGTCCTATGACTAGAACTTCTGTCTTATCCGGATTAAGCAGAAGGAAGTTAATTAGCATCCAATTTCTTATGTCCTGCACACATTGCTCAACTTTAGTAAGATGGTTTTTCTCATCAGGTTTTGTTGAGACGTATAGCTGTGTGTCGTCAGCATAACAATGAAAACTAATACCATGCTTACGGATTATGTTGCCCGGAGGAAGCATGTAAAGGGAAAAAAGCAGTGGGCCTAAAACTGAACCCTGCGGAACGCCAAACTCCACTAGAGAACATGCAGAATAATCACCATTTAAGTCTACATACTGATAACGATCGGTCAAATAGGATCTGAGCCAGGAGAGGGCTGTACCCTTAATTCCTACTACATTTTCTAATCTGTGAAGAAGAATAGCATGATCAATAGTGTCAAAAGCTGCACTGAGGTCGAGTAATACAAGCATAGTTACACAACCCTGATCAGAGGCCAATAGGAGGTCATTTACTACTTTAACGAGTGCTGTTTCTGTGCTGTGATGAGGCCTAAATCCTGACTGATACAGTTCATGTATGCCATTTCTATGTAGATATGAGCATAGCTGCTCCGCTACTATCTTTTCCAGAATCTTAGAGATAAAGGGGAGGTTTGATATTGGCCTGTAATTGGACAGCTGACAGGGGTCGAGGTCAGATTTCTTAATTATTGGTTTAATAACTGCTACTTTAAAAGATTTTGGAACATAACCAATGCTGAGTGAGGAATTAATTATTCTCAACAGCGGTTCTGTTATTACTGGTACTATCTGTTTAAGAAAATGTGTCGATATAGGATCTAATATACAGGTTGATGAATTTGCAGAAGAGATGAGTGAAATTAGTTCATTCTCTTCAAGAGGAGTAAAGTCTTCTAGGTTTGAATCTGACATGGCTAGGTTAACATCTGTATCAATTACATTGTTTGGTTTCAAAGTCTCAATTTTATGCCTAATATTTACAATTTTATTATTAAAAAAGTTCATGAAGTCCTCACTATTGCATGATGTTGTTGTGGAGATTTCTGTAGTGGTCTTACTTCTGGTTAATTTGGCTACGGTATTAAATAAAAATCTAGGATTATTTTTATTTTCTTCTATAAGAGTGGAGAGATACGTTGATCTAGCTACACTAAGAGCTTTCCTATAGTTCAGGATGCTCTCTTTCCATGCTATTTGAAATACCAATAATTTAGTTTGACGCCATTTACGCTCTAATTTCCGAGCAGTCTGTTTTAAAGTGCGCGTGTGATCGTTATACCAGGGAGCGAGTTTCTTATCTCTAATAATTTTTCTTTTAGCTGGAGCTACATTATCTAAGGTACAACGAAGTGTCGACTCTAAATATTCAGTCGCCTGATCAAGTTCTGTGGGGTCAGACAGTGGCCTAATCGAAGTTGGTAACTCTGGGAGATTACTGATAAAACTCTGTGTGGTAGTTGATGTGAATGTACGTTTAATACGGTAGCGCGGTGCTGTGCGTTCATTATCACTGTGACACACTTGAATGGAGACAAGATAGTGATCTGAGATAATTTCAGACAGTGGAATTGTGAATACATTTCTTATAATTAATCCGAAGAATATTACTAAATCTAAAGTGTGACCTGCTTTATGAGTGGGTCCTACTACACACTGATTTACGCCTACGGAGTCCAGTATGGATATAAATGCTGTTCTCAGAGGGTCTTCTGGATTCTCAAAATGAATGTTAAAATCTCCAGCAATTAACACTTTGTCTACAGAAACGACCAGCTCTGAGATGAAATCCGCAAATTCACTAAGAAATTCCGAATACGGCCCTGGAGGTCTGTAAATTATAATTAGTGGAATCGACTGAGCTGATTTAATATACTTAAATAGACTTATGTTACTATAGAGAATTTCAAATGAGTTAAATTTGTGTCCGTGTTTTTGTACGATAGACAGATTATCATTATGAATAACTGCGACGCCTCCTCCTCTACCAGTTAACCGAGGCTGGTGTATGTAGCTGTATCCAGGAGGACTAGCTTCATTTAGAGCTACATACTCGTCCTGTTTAACCCATGTTTCAGTTAAACAGAGTATATCAAACGCCTGATCTGTGATAATTTCATTAACAAGCAGACCACATAATGCCATCCTCAGTAGCAAAACAGAGTCTTTATGTGAGGGGATCTGCAACCAGAACCAGGGCACCAGAATATGTCAGACAGGTACGAAGAACAGAAGGGGAAGGGAGGACTTCCTCAGGAGTGCTATCAGGAACTCAGGAGTGATATGTAGATCGCCAGAGAGGGAGAGAGAGAGTGGTTAAGTATACTTACAGTCACATAATGTATAGGGTCATTGTATATTTTGTGCAGAGCATAAACAGGGACTCCCTTAGGACTAACTACAGTATGACAGCACAACTGCAAGAAAACACAGAAATGAGGGCTCTCTGGGAAATAAAGCAACCAGTCACTTCACTGTCAGAGTTGTATAACGTGAACTACTGATTCAATTGTGCTTGTGTTTTTAGAGGCAAAGGGGACAAAGATATGGGAAAGTTAAATTGCTAATTTGACCTGGTGGTGGTAGACGGAGCAATATTTTGATTTGAAAAGTGATATGTGTCTGTTTGGCATTTCCAGTTATCAGTGTGTGAAGTTTTTAAAAAAGTATGCGAGGGTAATATGGGTGAATTTTCACAGGTCTGCAACTACTATTACTACTACTAATAATAATTTAAGACAATGTCTGGAAAAAAATGTGAAATAGGGGAATATGGATGCATTATTTTCTCTGGGGAAAATGGTGAAAATGCTCCTTTGCAGATTGTAGGGTTCCTGAGATACGACCATTCACCTAGTGTGTGTGTGTGTGTGTGTGTGTGTGTGTGTGGCCCAGCTTCCATTGGTTTAAATGGAATATTGACTATGCTGATTTTGGCCAAATACTGTATTTCTGGAGCCATAAGGGCTAAAGCATTCCTTTTTGTTTGTTATAGGAGTGGAGGTCGACCAATATGGGTTTCTTAATGGTCAATTGCGATCATTTGTTTAACCAATTATTGTTGTATGCTGGCAAATTTTTTTTTGGCAACATATTTGTCTGGTTTTCTTTTTCCCCCTGACTTTAACATAAAATGTATACACAAAATTGGTTTCATGTAATAAACATGTATTTATACTGACACCCTAAAGGGTATGGAGCATCAGTGGGGGGTAACATTTGTGGGGGAAAAAAATCAGAGACTAAGGAAAGATGATTCCAATTAGCTGTTTCAGATAATAGAAAAAGTAGCTATGTGCACACACACACACACACACACACACACACACACACACACACACACACACACACACACACATACGTGAGCACAGGGCAGGGGCGGGTCTAGGATTTTGTAAATGGGGGGCACAGGGGGGACCATGAACCAGTCAGGGGGGCCCCTCAGGAAATCAGATTCAATTAGAAATACATAATGGCTTAGAAAACATTTAAAAAATCTTGAGCAATGCCCTGTGTGCTAATATGTGTAGTATTAAATTAAAAGTAGCGCTGGCACAGAAGCCTGAAAATCATTTAGTATCTTTTGGAGAAGATTTTTATCCATTTATTCATAAAAACAGCTGATAAAGTAACATTTACAGTGGAAGCTTGGATTACGAGTAACGCGGTTTGCGAGCGTTCCGCAAGACGAGCAAAAAATTTGTAATAAATTTTGCCTTGGAAAAACAAAAATCTTGGTTTACAATAAGTATCATGTGGCACACATGCACTTCTTGTTTTGATGCCCAGTGTCACATGATCACAACTGAACCAATAATTTTTTTCTCTTTTGAGCTGCAGAAATGTGGGTAATCGCCTCACCTGCTCAGTCTTAGCGTCTCTTACTGGTATAATCAACCTCCATGCACACATGTACTGTTTACTGTAACACTGTGACCACATGTGTGCACATAAAAAAATTTATTTTGTGATTGTATGTGTTTGTGTACAGCGCGTGTGCACTGTTTATTATAACACACATCTGCACGTGTGTAAAGAAAAATTAAGTCTCGATTAAGAGGTTAAAGATCCATTTTATCCCTCTCTGTATCCACCTAATTCCGTTGTGTTTGAGCACGTGTTATCATTGATGTTCCTTGTTAATTTTTCAGATAAAACGTAATTTTTCAGATATTTCCATAAATGTGTGTGTGAAACTTAAATAAGAGAGGAAGAGGGCTTACCGTGTACGACAAGGAGAGGGAGGGAGCGGCGGGTCTGATTCGTCCTTTCCTCTTACTTTAGCTTTATACACATGCACAAACAAACGTACACAAACACACACAGTGTCTGCACGCATAAAAGGAAACACTTATCTGTCTGGATTTATTTTTACTTTATTTTTTTTAAAGGAAATTTTTAAATTATTATTTTATATTTTGCATTAATTATTTTTATGTATTAATTTTTGGGGGCTGTGGAACAAATAATTTAAGTTTCCATTATGTCTTATGGGAAAATTCACTTTGATTTATGAGCGTTTTGAAATATGAGCCCACTTCCAGAACAAATTATATTCATATCCAAGGTTCCGCTGAATGCATTTACTATTTATTTATGGCGCTCTAAGCCAATCAGTGTGTGACGGCGCACTAAGGCAATGAGTTTGTTTAATACTGTTTAATAACATGTAGGAGCCCTATTGACTTCTTCAGTGGCCCCCCGCACACACCAGTCAAAATATTTTATTTACCAGAAGAAACAGAATCATTACTATTAATAATTTTAATAATGTCTTAATAGTATTAATACTAGTAATTATTTTAACATTTCTCAACTCAAGCTGAAGCGATCTTGGGTGCTGCAGCAGGACAATGACCCAAAACACACCAGCAAATCTGCCTCTGAATGGAAAACAAAATGAAGACTTTGGAGTGGCCTAGTCAAAGTCCTGACCTGAATCCTATTGAGATGTTGTGGCATGACCTTAAAAAGGCGGTTCATGCTAGAAAACCGTCAAATAAAGCTGAATTACAACAATTCTGCAAAGATGAGTGGGCCAAAATTCCTCCAGAGTGCTGTAAAAGACTCGTTATCGCAAGTTATCGCAAACGCTTGATTGCAGTTATTGCTGCTAAGGGTGGCCCAACCAGTTATTAGGTTCAGGGGGCAATTACTTTTTCACACAGGGCCTTGTAGGTTTGGATTTTTTTTCTCCCTAAATAATGAAACCGCTCATTTAAAAACTGCATTTTGTGTTTTCTTGTGTTATCTTTGACTAATAGTTAAATGTGTTTGATGATCAGAAACATTTTGTGTGACAAACACGCAAAAGAATAAGAAATCAGGAGAGGGGGCCAATAGTTTTTCACACCACTGTATATATATATAAAATATGCTTCCGTGAAATATCGACAATTCGCCATTCATTCCCGCATTGATAATCAGCGATATTTTATAAGGAGATTTAGGGATTTAGCTCTAGTTAATTTTATAACGTTTTAAGAAAATTAATTAGTTCGTTCAGTCTATTTGAAGCTTCTGAACATCCTGGATGTTTTTTTTGTGTGTGTGACAGTGCCTGAGGATATAAAGCTTTATTATTGTGTTTGAATAAATCAGATCTATCACAAACTGAACAACTTTACTTCCCGGTATGGTAACATATGTAAGCACCTCGGATACCTGTCGCTGCTGCTGTGGAAATATTATGCTACTGATATTAAATATAGAATATATATTGAAACAAAAACTAATACCATTTTAAAATATATAACTTTATAACTTTATAAAATGATTCGATTGATTTACAAGATGTATGCTATATAATACTAAGGGTTTCAGGGGATATGTGTTTCGTCTGCCGTGTGGGAGACCCGGGTTCGACTCCCAGCCGGTGACCAACAACAATAATGCTAATTGGGTTTCTAAATTAAGTTGAAATGTAAATTATTGTGTCCTATTTATATGATGTCCTCGATAATGATTATAATAAATATATAAATAATACAGTAAACAATAAACACTGCCTTTTGCAAAGTGAAAGTGAGTGCTGATGGAGCAGGAGCAGCGATTTAGTTCTGAACACGCTTCCGTGAAATTATCGCTAAAACAATATTAAATTTGAATAAATCAGATAGCATAGTTTATTATCTATCTATAATAAACTATGCTAAGTCATAACTGAAGCAAACACCACGATTATGCCTCGTTTCGTTCAGTGTTGCTAGACAACGGACCACGCGCCTAATCGGCGGGAACGTGGTTCACTTTTTCGTTCACCTCTGAGAAAAAAATCAGTATTTTGTTTGCTTACATTTTTAATTTTTATAACAGTACAAGAAGTACGTGCGCGCACAGCAAGTGCAGCGATGAGTCCACGTCCGTTGAATTCGACAGACTGAAGACAAATAACTGTTGTCTGACAGACCCCTATACGTAAATGCCTAAGTAAATGAATATACTGTAGTCTAATTTACCTCGTGTTTTACCTACTATAAGATTATCATAAACCAGATTTAAGCTAAGCGTTACATTTTTAAGTTCTTGTCCTGTTGGCAGGAATCCACTATAGTAAAAGCCTATAGTAAATTTGACAATATCCATCTACTTAGAGCTGTTCATTTACGATAAAAAATAAAGCAGATAAAAATCTAAATATCTGCTTTAACTTATGTTTTTTTTTTCCATGAGACAACCTTTCAGTTTTGTAAATATTCTAGTTCCAGTGTGACAAGTCTTGTAAAGTGTCTTGTATTAGACCACCCAGCTAAGATAACTGTTACTGTATGTCGTTGATTGATAAAATCTGGATTAAGGATGTTTTATTTTGTATTATTTATGTTTCACTGTTTATGACATAGTGACACTAAACAGCTGAACAAGTTCCCTTTTTTGAGAATTGTTTTTCAACGTTTTTGAGAATTACAACATCCAGGTTAGTTTTTTTTTAATTATTATTATTAAACTAATTATCACAACATAACTAGCCCATCAACGTTAATCATGTAACAGAAAGTGTTCCAAATGTATAAATATGCATGATATATATATATATATATATATATACACAATACTCTTAAAATAAAATCGCTATTACTTGACCCTGAAATTTAGTTTTGCACACAAAAAACAGAACACTGCATTTGTAGTTTATTTGCAGTATTTCAAAAAAACTAATATACATTTTACAGAATAAGGTAAGCACGAGAAAGATTACAAAATAAAAAAAAAAAACAGTGTCTACTGTAAAAACAGCTTCCATTTCAAGTGGAGAGATATTTGACCGACAGCCTAGAACAAAAGTACCGTACTGCCAATTTGACACTGCCTCCACTGAGTTTCAGGTAAAGGTCGCTTGCATGCGCACCCGTTTTCAGGTGCGCACATAGCTCCTTTACCAACTCCAGAATAAATCTCCTCCTGCTTAAATGGTCACATTTATGCACTGTTTATATAGAATATGTGCATTAATTGCCACCAGGTCTAGTAGGTTGTAAACCACAGCCACAGGCCAGCGCCGGGTGCCTCCCTTTACTGAATACAGCCGCGCCATTTCATCCATAACATCAACGCCAACTTTAGTGCTGTTTTAATAGGAAATTGTTTCAGGCAGTTTCTTTTCGACATTATCAGTTGAAACTGCCTGATGCATTGTGCTCAGAACGCATACATTCTTCTTTCGTTTTGCCTGGTACATCGTGAGCGTGGCCTTTCCAGCCTTCAACAACCTCGAATATCGTTCAGACTGTGCCTGTGTACAAGGGTGCATTTCTCGTCTGATTTTATTCATTGTGCCAACAATGGTGGTTTTATTCACCAAAAGATTGTTTGCCAGTGCTAACGAAGTAAAGAAATTGTCTATTGTTATATTTCTTCCTTTCCCCAGGAAAGGCTCCACAATGCGCATTACAACGGTGTCTGGTAACCGCTGACCAGCCTGTTGTCTTTCCCAAGATAAGGAATTGCGTTCAACATGTATTTTGTTTCAACATCAGCGGTCACCCAGAATTTGATACCAAACTTGTCTGGTTTATTGGCCATGTACTGCGTGAAACGACAGCGCGCTTTAGTAGGGAACAGTTGCTCATTTACTGTTATGTTCACACCGGGTGTGTAAGAGGCAATGCTGTATGTCTGTGGAGATTCATTCATCCAGGTAGAAGTTTCTTCTAAATAAAGTTTAATTTACAAAACCACTGGACTTACAAACTTACTTAAAAACACAAGACGTTTCAGTGTTCATCCAAACACCTTCATCAGTTGTTTGGTGCACAGGAAGTAACTCTGGCAAATGTAGACACAAATTTCTCGAATATCTCCGAGATCATGGAAAATTTATCATTCACAAGTCGGGCAGCCCTTGTGTTCTTGTCATCAAAGCGCAAATAGCTGCGTATTTATACATTTGGAATCTGCATCTACATTTTCCGTTCAACAACATAACATTTATCATAGCTGGATGTTCTAACTCGCAACTCACACTGTAACTATATATATATAGTTAGGACAAGAACTTATTCACCCATCAGCGAAACCATCACCCATCACCCATCAGCGAAACCGGTTTGATAACTTCACACCTATTGTGAATGAAAGCATTACAGTAATGGGGGGCTGCGGGTGTTCGGTTCGCATATTCAGCGAATAGACTATATACTGTATTTGTTTGTTGCATTTCAGGGGGAGTATGTTTACAGTTTTATCGATAAATCTGCGCGCGCGTTTATCAGCCTTTTGATCAACGACAATCAGTTTCACTTTGCAAAAGGCAGTGTTTATTATACTAAGTATACTACTTACTGCTCAAACCATTCATTCATTTCATTAATTTTCTATACCGCTTTATCCTGTATTTAGGGTCGCGGGGGACCTGGAGCCTATATGAAATGCGCGTACATACACCTATGAGGTATACATACCCACATCTTCGTGGACAAACAACTGAGTAGTGAACTGTAGCGCTGTGAAAAAAATTTAACTTGAAAAATTATTTTTATATTTATTATAATCATTATCGAGGACATCATATAAGTAGGACACAATAATTTACATTTCAACTTAATTTTGAAACCCTCAGCATTATTGTTGTTGGTCACTGGCTGGGAATCGAACCTGGGTCATCCACACATACCAAATGAGCAGACGAAACACATACCAGTGAGCCACCAGCGACCGGAAAACCCTTACATCTTGTAAATCAATCGAATCATTTTCGATAAGTTATAAACGTTTCAATAAGTTATATATTTTAAAATGGTATTAGTTTTTGTTTCAATAAATATTCTATATTTAATATCAGTAGCGTAATATTTCCACAGCAGCAGCGACAGGTATCCGAGGTGCTTATGTTACCATACCGGAAAAGTGAAGTTGTTCAGTTTGTGGTAGATATGATTTATTCATTCATTCATCTTCTGTACCGCTTAATCCTGTGTTCAGGGTCGCGGGGGACCTGGAGCCTATCCCAGGAGACTTCGGGCACTAGGCGGGGTACACCCTGGACAGGGTGCCAATCCATCGCAGGGCACACACACATACACACACTCACACACCCAATCACACACTACGGGCAATTTGGGAACGCCAATTAGCCTAACCTGCATATCTTTGGACTGTGGGAGGAAACCGGAGTACCCGGAGGAAACCCACCAAGCACGGGGAGAACATGCAAACTCCATGCACACAGAGACGGGAATCGAGCCTGGCCGGGGAATCGAACCCAGACCCTGGAGGTGCAAGGCGACAGTGCTAACCACTACACCACCGCGCTGCCATGATTTATTCAAACACAATAATAAAGCTTTATATCCTCAGGAGGATCATTACATAGCGATAATTTCACGGAAGCGAGTTCAGAACTAATCTAAAGCACTGTCACACTAAAAAACATCCGAAAAGTTCAGAAGCTTCAAATAGAATGAACAAACTAATTAATATTCTTAAAACATTATAAAATTAAGTAGAGACTTAGTGACTCCCCTTAGAGACTCTGTAGTAGGTTTTCTCAGTTGAATATGAAAAAAAAATACCACTGATTATCAATGCGGGAATGAATGGCGCATTGCCCAAGTGCAAGTTGATCTTGGAGCTAAACTATTTGCTTTGGGTGAAAGCGCCATCTAGCGATCATTGTATGTCAGCAACATCTTCCCATTCAAAACAATAGGCGGTCAAAACGACCGTGAACCGCGTTAAAAGTAGGTCACACTGGCCCGGCGCTTCTAGTGTTAAATCGGATGTCCGGATTACTGGATCTGTAGTGATAACAGACCGCAAAGGACGATGGTCACTTCTGGGCTGATGGGAATTGTAGTTCCCGTAACCTCCCAGTTCGCTCCATTCGCCTGAGCAAATGTTTCTCAGAAGACCTATCATTTTACTGTCATGCGACCACAGTATTATTGAAAAAAATGGTTATTGCGGTGCGACGGTATTTACAATACCGTTACATCCCTATTGTCTTATATTAGGATGGTTACAACCCTACTGTAGATACTAGCTAGTTAGCTGTAGTTAGCCTTTAACTTAATCCATTTGAGATCAATTTACTAATCACTGTTTTTGGTGTTGTTTGGCTTCTTGTGTGTGCGCGTGTTTGTGTTTAAATTCCAGTTAACCTAAAGATAGTAGCTTCTTATAATCTTCTTACATTAGTTATGCTAGCTATGTAATTTGATTAGATACATTAAGATAAAGTTAGCTATATTTCTGCTACTGCACTGTATAAAGTGTTTCTTTCGTACATCTGTTAAAACTACACGTATAGAACTAAACCACCCTGGAAATATTTAAAACAGATGCATTGGTTGTTAAAATTACCATTTTAGCTGTAGTGTCAGTTTGGGCATATTGTCTAACTGGTGTTCTTACTTTTAGAATTTGTAAAATAAGAATGTGCAGTGAAAGATTTAGGGACTTTTGATCATTTACACTAACTGAATTTTATTATTTATTTTATTTCCTTCAGTATCAGGTGTGATAAAGTTGGAGTGAAAAGTTGTTCAGCTCTGGGGTCAGCACTCAACTCAGAAACCTCCAATCTGACAGAACTGCATCTGACTGTGAAAACACTGGATCTGTCCAACAGTAAACTAGGAGACTCAGGAGTTAAGACTCTCTCTGCTGTACTGGAGAATCCTCACAGTAAAGTGGAAAGTCTGAGGTAAAGTCATCTCTTTGAGAGTTACAGTAACAACTATGGGTGTCTTGTAGGTGTTTAGGGTTGTTGCAGCAACAACCCCAAACAAAGAAGTAATCCAATAGCACCCCCACAGGACCGCAAAACATTATGGCTTATTTATAAAATTGCATTTTTAATGAATAAAAATCTTTAAAAATAAAATAAAACCAATTATTTTAGACCAAAAAATAAATAATTAAAAACAAAAACAACAAGACATCTGTTAGACATCAGCTACCAACTTTTCAGAAAATCTTGCAGTGAGATTCTGGAAATAAGTAATAAATAATTCACACACATGATTTCTCCACTGCGCATGTCCATCCTAGTGAACGAAAAGTATATTAAATCCTTCAATGCCAAAGCATAATTAGGTGTACTTGCTCCAGACCAGTGTTGGGTGCAGAGTACTTGGATTACTTCTTTGATATAAGAGTAATCTAATGCGTTAGGTCCACCATTTAAGTAATCAGTTATTTAGTTATATTTTCAAAAATATAATCCGTGAGCCATTATTGTGTGCGTGTCGTCCTACAAGTCCCACCCCCAATAACCCCCTCCCTGTTATTTCTGCTGTTATACTCGGTTTGACTCGTGTTGAGAAGTGGTGTTAGGCACTGTGAGCCGCCGTTAGTGACTGCCTGACGTTCCACAAAGGTCTGCGAGGACCCACGTGCAGAAAGATGAAAACATTATTTCCATCTTAGTAACACAACTCACGGTGAATCATGATGAACCGTACTTACGGCCACCGTGTGCATGAGATGGGGGTATTAGTAGTTAACAGATTATGGGCCAAACTTCGCTGAGTGACGATGGAAGAATAATTATAAAGGTCTTGACTAAACCATGCATTATCACAAAGGAGTTTTCATTATACTAGAAATGAAGTACATAAGATTTAGCACTAACACATTAGAAAATACATTCTGCAGTTTAAACTACGTACTTTATTTCAAACTTCCTAACAAAAATCATGAATTTTACCTCATGCCAATGAACATAAAATAATAATGATAAGAACTAACGAACGGAATGATGCAGCTTCCAGCGTTGAATTCAAAATGGAAGCGCAGAATAGCAGAGCCAATCCAGAAACAGAGAGTGTGCCCGCCTTCAGTTTCTGATTGGCTGGTGTTGCCCCTACTCTAGTCTCTGTTTGGCTGGAGTAGTGGAAGGGTTCTAAAACTGCTGCAGTTTGAGCAAGCTTTATGATATTGAGCACACGGAAGAGACAGAGTTCAAACACACATAAATGAGCTTGAACGCACAAAAGTGAGTTTCAGCGCATGAACGAGTTTAAGCTCGAGTTTAAGCGTGTGCTCGCGAGAGGGATTCAGCATGCAAAAACGAGTTTGAGCACGTGCACGAGAAAGAGAGTAGTACACTAAATATAACCATGAATAAATACATTTAAATTTAACTGAAAATATACTGAGACTACTGTATATTAACATTTGTATTCTAATGTATACTTCCTATACATTGTTAGAATTATTATTATAGTTATTTAAAATTTTTTGGAAAAACAGAAGTTAAATAAGTGTGCTTTAGATACACACTGTGTGCAAATTACACTGACTTTTCTTAAAGTATATTTTCCTATAATATATTTTTGGAAAGTATACTACAGTACAATTATTGTGAAATATGTTTGAAGTTTAATGTAAAAGCCTGATGTTAATATACTTTTTTATATATTAACTGATGGTACATTTTTTATTAGTATATCTGCAATATAGAATGTAATATAGAAGATTTGAATACATTTGTACTACACTGAAGTGTATTTTTTTTTTCACTAGGGCAGCCATTGTGTCTAACATTTACTACACACCTCACCCTGGATGGCTCAGGTTCTGTATATTTTAGCATTGCATTGTCAAAGTGAAACACTCACATTTGAAATATTCACCCAAACAAAACAAATGAAATAGGGCCTAACTTACCCACGCTCCCCATGCTCTCCAGCAGCTCCATGTAGGACAGTATGGGGGGACGACGACAATGTCACTATTTATAGTCATAAGAAGCTAACATAAGGAGCTGACAAACCTGTTTAAGAGAAAATACAACAAAAACATGCAATATTATGTGAAATGCAACAGTCATGCAGAAGCCGTGGAACAACGAGAATGTATGAGAGCAGCGAGGAAACTTGAACCCACAAAGAAACTGATAAAAGAGAGGTCAAGATATTATATATAGGTAGGATAAAAAAAGTCTACCACAGTAAACCAGCTATGGCATGATAATTATGGACTTATAGTGCCTAAGCTCAGGATCAAGTCACAAAATAACACCAGAAATAAACAGGTAAAAAAATAAATGTGTATATACAGTGGTTACACAATCGGAGCGTCGTATTTAACATCGCCGCCGCATTACGGCATGTGCATTTGCTGGCTTTTACCACTGAGTGGCGCTATATAACTACAGACTGACGCCTCATGCCTTAGTTCATTCTCTGCCTCATTAATGAGACGTGTCCTATTAAATAATACACATAGTAGCCGATAACATCAAGTGAAACACTGTAGTTGATCGAATTCATAATCACAGTACTATAATTACAGTACAAATGTAGAATTCAAATTAAATCAAATCTTATTATGATCAAATTTAAGCACAATAAATATTAACACAGTGAGCCTTTAGATTTTATCACGTGTAATTAGAAAAGAAGTGTGTAGGGTTTTATTTAAATATAAATTTCTAAACCAATAAGATCAAATAACACCAAGTTACTATTATAACAGGCTTACTTCGTCACTTATCAAAGAAGTACTGTACACGTGCTTTCAAAGAAGTCGAGTGGCTTATTAACGTCTCTGGTGTGCATTGTCTCTAAGTGGACGCTTGGTGTAGCGGTTAGAACGCTCTACCAGAGATCTACAAATTGCCGGTTCGAATCCCAAGTGATGATGTTTTAAAATTGTTTTATTTTAAAACTAAATAAAATGTTTTAAGTGCGCTTAAGGTAGAGTCTTATAAAGGCTATGTAGACTTATATAGTTTTATTATATATTTTTTGCACATTAATCTGAGTCCTCATCTGTTAGATCTGTTTAGTTTTTTTTATCCAGAATGCGCGGCTCCATCCCTTTCCCGCCTATTCAGGGAGCCTACGGAGTGAGCGATTAACCATAGTCGAATCGATTGGTGTGCGTCCAACTCACGTTACTCGTGAGCCGGCCTATTCATGCCGGCTGGTGATAATTAATGTTAATATGATCTCGGGCTTGCTCACGATGCTCAACATCTATAAAAATAGCAAAGTATTGTGTATAGAGTGATAAAAAAAACTATCTAACGCATGTTAGAAAACATCATTTCCTGCATTTTTTTCTGCTTCAGGGGTCAGTCTGTTCTGAGACAGTGAGAGTAGAGGAAGGGGCAGATTCAGAACCAGGGAGGGAGCCGGAGACAGCAGAACAAAGAGATGATATTGCCAGCACCAGCACAGGGAGCACAGTTTTTAGTTTAGATCTCATGTTTACATTTTATTGTATGTTGATGGCTTGACTGTAAACAACATAAACAATGCAATAAATTTATAAAAATATATATTTATTGTCACCCTGCTGTTGAATGAAATTTACGTTATTTTACGTTAACGTTACGTTATTACATTATTAACGTCGACAGAATAAAGTAAAGTTTTATTTCTGGAATTGATGCACGGGCTTCATCTTTTTTTTTCTTTCGGTTCTTTCGTTTCTCAGCGCCGGACTGTTAATGTCTCTTTCCAGGACCAGGCATATCGTTCAATTATTATAATTCTTTTGGCCAAATACTGTAGGCAGCCGTAACAGAGGTGAGGGCGCGCGCGTCATCCGACTCTGCTTTCACCGTAAACTTCAATATAGCCGTTTATATTTTTGTTTATTTGTATATGTATGTTATTAATATAAATTTTTTAAAGATTGTGTGTGCGTGCACGGAGAGTTTGTGTTGATAAGTTTATGTGGATAAGTTGATAAGTGTATGTTGTCAAAGTATTTGTGGACATATAATTAGGGAAATCTTTTTTAAATTAAGGATGTCTTGAAACATAATGCAGTAACTCTACAGTATTTATTTGAACACGGTAAAGGTGTTAATGTTTCGTACATTCCTTAATTTGTCCTTTCGGTTTGTGTTTTATGCTTCACTGTTTTCAATATACTGTACATACTGTAAAACGTATGGGCAACAATGTTCCGGAAGCATTATTAAATATTCAATAAGGCACACACACAATTTAGTTGCAATAAAGTTTTATTAAATATATAATAAAGCAGGCCGTACTGTATATGGAAAATGGTCACTCAAAATCTTTACAAAAGCAAGAGTATCCATTAATTATTTTTTTTTAGAAAAGAGGAAAACTCAATCTTTTCTTTCTAAGAAGTTCGTTAATTATGTCTCTTATTTGCTTGTTGTTGGGGGCTGTGGGGTGGAATTTCCTAGCAACAGCATCGGAAATGCTTGAAGCAAAATTACCCCATCAGCGAAACCGGTTTGATAACTTCACACCAAGGATACTGTAGGTGAGAAGGGGGATTACAGTAACGGTTTCTGTGGGTCTTCACCAAGAGGTGATGTGGGTCGCGTTGTATTCAGCGAATAGACTAAAACAAAATCATGTTTGCTTCAGCATTGCAAACAATATTGTATTAGGCCAACTTAATTTAAGATTAAAATAATAGTGGGTTAGGAACGTTATTCTTCATATAACTTAAATGGCTGAATGAAGTTAAATATACACAATAAATTAATAATTGCGTTTGCTTTACATTTGAGCACTCGTGTAAATAGCTTTTTCATTGTATATACAACCCCTCCTTGAACCACCACCTTATCGTGGTGGAGGGGTTTGCGTGTCCCAATGATCCTGGGAGCTATGTTGTCGGGGGCTTCATGCCCTCAGCAGGGTCACCCATGGCAATCTGGTCCTAGGTGAGGGAACAGACAAAGAGTGGTTCAAAAGACCTCTTATGACGAGTACAAACATTGGTAAACGTTTTCCCTCGCCCGGACGTGGGTCACCGGGGCCTCCCTCTGGAGCCAGGCCTGGAGGTGGGGCCCGATGGCGAGCGCCTGGTGGTCGGGCCTGCACCCATGGGGCCCGGCCGGGCACAGCCCGAAGAGGCAACGTGGGTCCCCCTTCCCATGGGCTCACCACCTGTAGGAGGGGCCAAAGAGGTCGGGTGCAGTGTGAGCTGGGCGGTGGCAGAGGACGGGGGCCTTGGCGGTCTGATCCTTGGCTGCAGAAGCTGGCTCTAGGGACGTGGAATGTCACCTCTCTGGCGGGGAAGGAGCCTGAGCTAGTGTGTGAGGTTGAGAAGTTCCGGCTAGATATAGTTGGACTCACCTCGACGCACGGCTTGGACTCTGGAACCAGTCTCCTTGAGAGGGGCTGGACTCTCTTCTACTCTGGAGTTGCCACCGGTGAGAGGCGACGAGCAGGTGTGGGCATACTTATTGCCCCCCGGCTTGGGGCCTGTACTCCCTCCGCCTTCGGGTGGGGGGACGGATCCTTACTGTTGTTTGCGCTTATGCGCCGAACAGCAGTTTGGAGTACCCACCCTTTTTGGGGTCTCTGGAGGGGGCGCTAGAGAGCGTCCCTCCTGGGGACTCCATCGTTCTGTTGGGAGACTTCAATGCTCACGTGGGCAATGACAGTGAGACCTGGAAGGGCGTGATTGGGATGAACGGCCCCCCCGATCTGAACCAGAGCGGTGTTTTGTTGTTGGACTTCTGTGCTCGTCACGGATTGTCCATAACGAACACCATGTTCAGGCATAAGGGTGTCCATATTTGCACCTGGCACCAGGACACCCTAGGCCGCAGTTCGATGATCGACTTTGTGGTCGTATCGTCGGACTTGCGGCCACATGTCTTGGACACTCGGGTGAAGAGAGGGGCGGAGCTGTCAACTGATCACCACCTGGTGGTGAGTTGGCTTCGTTGGCAGGGTAGGATGCCGGTCAGGCCTGGTAGACCCAAACGTATTGTGAGGGTCTGCTGGGAACGTCTGGCAGAGTCCCCTGTCAGGACGAGCTTCAACTCCCACCTCCGGCAAAGCTTCAACCACGTCCTGGGGGAGGTGGGGGACATTGAGTCCGAATGGACTATGTTCCGCGCCTCCATTGTCGAGGCGGCCGACCGGAGCTGTGGCCGTAAGGTGGTCGGTGCCTGTCGCGGTGGCAACCCAAGAACCCGTTGGTGGACACCGGCGGTGAGGGATGCCATCAAGCTGAAGAAGGAGTCTTACCGTGTCTTTTTGGCTGGTGGCACTCCGGAGGCAGCTGATAGGTACCGGCAGGCCAAGCGGAATGCAGCTTCGGTGGTTGCTGTGGCAAAAACCCGGGCGTGGGAGGAGTTTGGGGAGGCCATGGAGAATGACTTCCAGACGGCTTCGAAGAAATTCTGGTCCACCATCCGGCGTCTCAGGAGGGGAAAGCAGTGCACGGTCAACACAGTGTATAGTGGGGATGGTGCGCTGCTGACCTCGACTCGGGACGTTGTGGGTCGGTGGGGGGAGTACTTCGAAGACCTCCTTAATTCCACCAACATGCCTTCCGATGAGGAAGCAGGGTCTGGGGACATAGAGGTGGACTCTTCCATCTCTGGGGCCGAGGTCGCCGAGGTGATCAAAAAGATCCGTGGTGGCGGGGCCCCGGGGGTGGATGAGATCCGCCCGGAGTTCCTCAAGGCTCTGGATGTTGTAGGGTTGTCATGGTTGACACGTCTCTGCAACATTGCATGGACATCGGGGACAGTGCCTCTGGACTGGCAAACCGGGGTGGTGGTCCCCCTCTTCAAGAAGGGGGACCGGAGAGTGTGTTCCAACTACAGAGGGATCACACTCCTCAGCCTCCCCGGGAAAGTCTATTCAGGGGTCCTGGAAAGGAGGGTCCGTCGGATAGTCGAACCTCGGATTCAGGAGGAGCAGTGTGGTTTTCGTCCAGGTCGCGGAACAGTGGACCAGCTCTACACCCTTAGCAGGGTCCTGGAGGGGGCATGGGAGTTTGCCCAACCAGTCTACATGTGCTTTGTGGACTTGGAGAAGGCATTCGACCGTGTCCCTCGGGGAGTCCTGTGGGGGGTACTCCGGGAGTATGGGATATCGGATTCCCTGTTAAGGGCTGTCCGGTCCCTGTACGACCGGTGTCGGAGCTTGGTCCGCATTGCCGGTACTAAGTCGGACCTGTTTCCGGTGAGAGTAGGACTCCGACAGGGCTGCCCTTTGTCACCGATCCTGTTCATAATTTTTATGGACAGGATTTCTAGGCGCAGCCAGGTCGTTGAGGGGGTACAGTTTGGTGGGCTCAGGATTGGGTCACTGCTTTTTGCAGATGACGTTGTTCTGTTGGCCTCATCACCCTGTGACCTACAGCTCTCACTGGATCGGTTCGCAGCCGAGTGTGAAGCGGCTGGGATGAGAATCAGCACCTCCAAATCTGAGGCCATGGTCCTCAGCCGGAAAAGGGTGGAGTGCCCTCTCAGGGTTGGGAGTGAGATCCTGCCCCAAGTGGAGGAGTTTAAGTATCTCGGGGTCTTGTTCACGAGTGAGGGTAAAATGGAGCGGGAGATCGACAGGCGGATCGGGGCAGCGTCTGCAGTGATGCGGGCTCTGTATCGGTCCGTCGTGGTGAAGAAGGAGCTGAGCCAAAAGGCAAAGCTCTCAATTTACCGGTCGATCTACGTTCCTACCCTCACCTATGGTCATGAGCTGTGGGTAGTGACCGAAAGAACAAGATCGCGAATACAAGCGGCCGAAATGAGTTTCCTCCGCAGGGTGTCTGGGCTCTCCCTTAGAGATAGGGTGAGAAGCTCAGTCATCCGGGAGGGGCTCAGAGTAGAGCCGCTGCTCCTCCGCATCGAGAGGAGCCAGATGAGGTGGCTTGGGCATCTATTTAGGATGCCCCCTGGACGCCTCCCTTGTGAGGTGTTCCGGACACGCCCCACCGGAAAGAGACCCCGCGGAAGACCCAGGACACGCTGGAGGGACTATGTCTCTCGGCTGGCCTGGGAACGCCTTGGGATCCCCCCGGAAGAGCTGGAAGAAGTGGCCGGGGAGAGGGAAGTCTGGGCATCCCTGCTGAAGCTGCTGCCCCCGCGACCCGACCTCGGATAAGCGGAAGAAAATGGATGGATGGATGGATGGATACAACCATATCGTATATCTGTGTCTAATACTGGTTTATTCATATTTTACATTACATTCAGTTTGTAATTTACTTGCGATTGTAAATGTAACCTATATACGTATCTACAGTATAAAGCACATTTAACTACTTCAGCAGTGAATTAGAAACTTGGTCAGTCTGGCTTTTAGATAAAGTCCTTCAGAGCAAGCATTGTGTAAATATAATATATAAAAAATTATGTAATATAAAATAGAATAATATAAAATAAATAAATATATAACATAAATGGTTAATGATAGCAATAAAATCAGACTTAATAGTTGGATTTGATACTTTTCTTCAAAAGAAACGTTTGCAAAAAAATCGCTAAAGTTTGCTAGCGGATAGTACAGATTGCACGATATTTCAAATATATAATTTTATGTCACATACACTTTACTGCATGCTACAAACAAATATGAAAGTTCAGTAGCACGGCAGTTTGCAGAGCATTTGATAACGCATTGTTTGTTTAGCTTACGGCCATATGTGTACATGTAAATGAACGGTGCTTACACTATTCTTACTTACTGCAACGTGACTACAGTTTTGTAATTTATATTCTGTATATGGACGGCTGAGGAAACCCGAAGGCTCATCCGTTTTCGTGGTGAAAATGAGCAACTTTTTTAAAAATCGAAATACGGCGCAAAAAAAACTTTGGGAGTGAGTAATCTCTCTCTTATTGGAATGTGTGATAAACATCGGCGCATGTCCTCTGACGTAACATTAGGAACCAGCGACAACGTATGATGACGTATAAAAGTGTTGTAGTGGTGTCCCATTTCTTAGGGGAAATATTTATACCCTTCCCCTTTCCACTTCGTTTCAAGGGACAAGGGGAAGGGGTAGATGATAGAATTGGGATTCAGCCTAAGTAAAACTCACTCGTAATTGTCAGGTAAAATTTACTTAATTAAATTAACAATAAAAGAAATCAAGTAAAAGTTAAATAATTATATTTAATGCACAGATTTATTTAAAATAATCAAGTAAAGTTAATTCATTATTGTATCAGCAGGAACCTTAATTTTATGAAATTACCATCATTTTGTTTTGTGAGATTTTCCCTTAACTTGGTTTTATCAATTTATATTACTCCCTATAATAATGTAAACATTGCTAATTTATGTTTTGGAAAGAAACTTAAGTAATTATTTCATCTATATCTTTCATAAATCACACAACTAAAATATAATTAAACAGTTTATTCACCAACATTACCAAATATTTGTGACATTCACAGTCTAGATACAGGTTGTCTTTTTAATAAAAGGGCATTCAGCTAAATTTTGCATCCATAGAAACAACTGCACGGCACCAGGGCCTGAAATACTTGTTTTAAACAAAATTGTGTAAAATAATAATAATAATAAATAAATAAAATACAGCATTCATTTAGAAATAAAATACAGCAGAAAATACATTAAACAAACTGTAGAATAAACGTTAAAACTTAATAGCCCTCTGAAGCAGTGAAGTTGCAACAATCAAATCAGCACTCTGGACTAGTGCACTTAAAAGTACTGTATGCCATTGAAACCATAACGCATTAAAACATTTTAAGCTGAACATGTAAACACAACATGTAAAGACTTGTAGTCAAACCAAATCAAATGTTTTAAGATGATAACTTCATCTTTAAAGCTTGCACTTTTGGTGATAGCTTAATCCCATCAAGTTCTAGAAGGACTTTCTGAAAATAGCTCAAATGTGTAGCGCAGTGCTCGGAGCTATTGCCACATTCTTGCAAAATTTCCTCTCCTTCAAGGATTATGGATACACCAACCGGTTCTTCCCCTTCAACAGCAAGGACGACAAGGATTTTAAGAAGGTGCATACTGGCATCACTTCGTCTGTCCCCCTGCATAAAATTTACAAGAAAATAAATAATTTATTTTGAGAAACAAAAAAAAATCTGAATTGCTTCAACCTGTGCTGACTTCATTTCACAGAGAAAAAAATTATAATAAAAATAATTGATAATAAAAAATTACCATCACTTCATATACTTCAGATACTTCATAAACTTGGGTTAAATTGCTTTAGCAATAATCTTGCATCAATAAAACATTGTAAAACATGGCATGAGATGGCTACACTCCATAGATTACTCTGCACCTTTACAGTGTCAGGAAATCCTATGATGAATGCTGAGTTTGTATTTAAAGGGTTAGTCCAAACATGAAAATTCGTTCAATAATTACTCAGATTTATATATTCATTTGCATTTATATGCTACTGTCCAATGCAACAAACACTATATTCAAGGTATTAATAAATTGTATAATTAATAAGAAAACAATGCTTTACCAGGAAATCATCAAAGAGATCCTCTTCAGATTCATGTCTCATCTTTACGCTTTGTTTCTGTGAAAATATTTTCATTGTATCATTACATAATCTTTTATTCGTACAACTACATTTAGGCATTTCTTCATCTTTTGTAAGTTTTGCCTTTATCCAAAGCAAATTAAGCATCAAGCATGTCAAGCAGTGCTACTAACACAAAGTTTCTGACACCGTTAGAAAAATACAAGATAGATAGAACAGTGAGGGATTAAGGAAAAAGTGAGAAGCAAGAATCATGTGTGGAAAGATTAAGCATGCAGGGTCACAGGATGATGACTTATTTTTATTGTCTGCAATGCGATTTAGACAAATTAGAGCTGCTGTCAATACTGCATGAACATATGTACAGGTTCTTTACAGTTGAAATTTAACTTGTAATTTATTAATAAAAAAAAAGTTTATTGCTAGTGCTCTTTTACCATTTAATGCTTTAACTCAGTTTGTTCAGAAATGGCATCTCACTGGCGAGCCTTTATCTGAACACGCCGTTTTCACGAGGTGTGGGGGTAAGAAACACACATCTTGGTGTATTAATCCGCGTGCTCGGTTCGTTATTTATTTATTTATTTACCACAGGACCCCTGGGGGGCTCCGTAGGTTCAGGTTTTTTACACGAAAACGGTGTTTTGTGAATCTCCACACTATTAAAAACTGAAATATTGCTAATTGTAAGTCCTGAGATTAAGATGAACATTAATTGGGAGTCATGAACGCAAGAATCACATCCAAAACAGAAAGGTAAACTTACCTCGAACACGACAAACTCCAGCTCCAGCCACGCCGTGTTGTACCTCCATGATGATTCCCAACCGACTGAACGACAGCGCGGGCACAGCGTCTCCAAACACGCATCCGCGGTTTAATTTGGACACATTTTCAGCTTCAGTAGACACTCAATACTTCAGACTGAAACACGACTTCCCCCTACAGGTAATGAAGGGCATGTTCACAGCTTCCCGCACGCTGCCGCGCAAAGCCGGCAAAAAAATACTAAACAGATCTAACAGATGAGGACTCAGATTAATGTGCAAAAAATATATAATAAAACTATATAAGTCTACATAGCCTTTATAAGACTCTATCTTTAGCACACTTAAAACATTTTATTTAGTTTTAAAATAAAAAATTTTTAAAACATCATCACTCGGGATTCGAACCGGCACTTTGTAGACCTCTGGTCGAGCGTTCTAACCGCTACACCAAGCGGCCACTTAGAGACAATTAAGAGACGTTAATAAGCCACTCGACTTCTTTGAAAGCACGTGTACTTCTTTGATAAGTGACGAAGTAAGCCTGTTATAATAATAACTTGGTGTTATTTGATCTTATTGGTTTAGAAATTTATATTTAAATAAATAGTAAACTTTGCCGATTTCGTTATAATTTTGTTTGATGAGTGGGGCTTGAAAATTTAACTGAAATTTAAATATGGTCATTTATTTCAGTTAATAAATCTACTATAATTTTTTTTTACTCATTATTGTACAGTACACATCAATAGCTCTGGTTCAGATTTTTCATGTTTGTTGTGGAAATTACCATCACTGTTGGGTTTACTGCGATGAATGAAAATGTCACTTTGCGCCACCTGGCGGCCATTTTACGAATGACTTTGAAATGCAACTGATTTATTTTGGCCGCTGTTGCCTTTAAACGGCGGTATGCGCGGCGGGATGGTTATTCCGATTGTGTAACCGCTGTGTGTATATGTATATATATATATATATATATATATATATATATATATATATATGCACATGATCACAATTGGTATAAAAGGAGGGAAAAGAAAAAGTAAAAAAGTACTGAATACAAAATTAAATTGTTCTCTTTATTATGTTAGCCCTTGAGTGTTTTTTATTATTTCATCCATCTTCCTTGCTGGGGGCCTGGAGCCTTGCCCAGGAGACTTTAAGCACAAGGCAGGGACACCCTGGACAGGGTGCCAATATATCGTAGGCCACACACACACATGCGCACATTAAATATTCTTATGAATATAAAAGCACCACATGATTAAACCCGATGCAAATATTTTAAATAATGTCACTGTAAATAATGACATGTATTTACCTCTTTGGATTATACTATGTCACTGCCCTCACTCACTCTTTAATGCTCCAGTTGGTGTGTAACTTTGCTGTAGTCTGGAAATAGCTGTGATTATGTTTCCATCTTTCCGCGTGAAAAATTTAGCATGGTTAATTTTTTTGGCGGGCCTCGCTGAAGCTTACAAACCTTGCAGAACCTTGCGGAATGTCGGCGGGGAATCGTGGCAGCTCACGGTGCCTAACACTGCAATACACCGCATAGGTGAGATAGGGGTATAAAGAATTACAATCACTCAGAAAAATTAATGGATGCGGGGTTTGAGCACATTTATTTTCTCATTCAAATTAAATTTCATCATAAAATAAAACGTGTCAAAAGAAAAGTCCATCCAGTCATGGATGATGGCTAACGATCAATGAAACATATTTAAAAAAGGCCGAAGTTTTACCTAAAGAAAAAATTTACATGAACCACACGTCTTCGCGGACAGCACCATCTTCAGTTTAGCACAACACGATGTATCGCTGCCAAATTGTTTGCCACCTGTTCAATATTAAAACAGTCAGTTGATAGTTCAGGATTGGAGTTTCGTACAGTCTCCCCGAGCCTCCAATAACTACTGGACTGGATTTTAATTTAAACACATCTCCTGTTATGCTGAACTTCCAGTCTCACACAATATGACTGCAGATCGATTCCTGCTGTCCATTTCACCCAAATGAGGTTGGGTTCCTCTCAAGGTTTCTTCTTACTGTCATCTCAGGGAGTTTTTTCTTGCCACTGTCGCCATTGTCCTCAGATTACTAATCAGGAACTATCTTATCATTTTGAGTTATAAACATTCAAATTTCATACAAACTTAAATAATTATTATGATTGTGTAAAGCTGCTTTGTGGCTATCAGTTGTTGAAAGTACTATACAAATAAAATTTTATTTAATTGAGATATATATACACACACACACACACACACACACACACACACACTCACCTAAAGGATTATTAGGAACACCATACTAATATGGTGTTTGACCCCCTTTCGCCTTCAGAACTGCCTTAATTCTATGTGGCATTGATTCAACAAGGTGCTGAAAGCATTCTTTAGAAATGTTGACCCATATTGATAGGATAGCATCTCAAATTCAAATTTCAAATCAAATTCAAATGTTATTTTTCACATACAGTCGTACACAGTACGATATGCAGTGAAATGCTTACACGACCGCCAGTGACCTTAAAAAGAGAATTAAATCTTATAGTAAGAAATAAATATGAATAAAAAAATATGATAGGAAAATTAAAGCTTAACTAGAATAAAAAATAGAAATAAAAATAGAAGTGTACTGTACATAAAATAGAAATAAAAATTTAAATATACTGTACAATAGAAATTTTTTTAATTGCAATTTGGTGGAGGAAGTATGGTGTGCAAGTATGCATAGAAAAGTGTCTTAAGGTGCCTTATTAAAGTGTCTTTGTGCAAAGGTCCAGAATGTAAATATAGACATGAGTTCCGATGTAAGTGTAGATGTGCATGAAAGTGTCCATAGTGTCCATTGACGTTAACAGGTTGTATTAGTTCTGTGTTTGTGGTGTGAATGTGGTATGGTTGAGAGACCTTATCGCCTGCGGGAAGAAGCTCCTCCTCATTCTCTCTGTGTTGGCCTTCAGGGAGCGGAAGCGCTTTCCTGACCGCAACAGAGAGAACAGTCCATTGTTGGGATGGCTGAGGTCCTTCACGATCTTCCTGGCCTTGGTCCAGCACCGCTTGGTGTAGATTGAGTGCAGGTCAGGGAGCTCAGCTGAACGCACCACCCTCTGTAGAGCTCGTCTGTCCTGCATGGTGCTATTTCCAAACCAGGTCATGATGTTTCCCGTCAGCATGCTCTCTATGGTGCAGGAGTAGAAATTCCTGAGCACCTTGGAGGGCAGTCTGAACGTGAGGTGGCTGAGGTGTCACCACGGTGTTGATGTGACAGGACCATGACAGGTCCTGCGTGATGTGAACACCGAGGTATCTGAAGCTGTCCACTCTCTCCACTGGGCTCCTGTTGATGACGGGGGTCTGGTAGTTCCTCTCCTGCTTTGTACTATGCAGTTGATGGAGATTCGTGGGTGCACATCCAGGGCACGAACCTCCCATTCCACAACATCCCAAAGATGCTCTATTGCACACGCTCACCTCTGGGAGCAACACACACTCACCTCTAGGAGCAACACACACACACGCTCACCTCTAGGAGCAACACACACACACACGCTCACCTCTAGGAGCAACACACACACACGCTCACCTCTAGGAGCAACACACACACACACGCTCACCTCTAGGAGCAACACACACACACGCTCACCTCTAGGAGCAACACACACACGCTCACTTCTAGGAGCAACACACACACACGCTCACCTCTAGGAGCAACACACACACACGCTCACCTAAGCACATCATACATACACTCACTCGTAAACCACGCTCCTATGAGCGGCACTACACTCACACACATTATACACACACACACACACACACCCACACAGCTCATACACACTTGTAGACCATACCCCGAATTCGAGCTTAGGTTAAAGACTGGGAGAGACAGCAGAAACTGGGGAAGGACACTAGAAAATGGGGAGAGACACAAAAGACCAGGTAGACACTAGAAACACGGGGACAATAATTACAACCACCAGACTCATATAAAATAAAATCAAAGAAACACATAACTATATTCAACACAGAAAACACGTTCTCAGAGCCAGTTTAACACAAACTGAATTCAAACAAAACAAAAGACCACCAGACAATAATAATGCTCGACCCAGTTTCCCAGAGCTAACAGCTTTTTATAAGAGTACTAGTGAGCCACCTCGGCACAGGTGAAACTTCGTCATCACCTGACCGAGGTGCATTCTGGGAAACTGGGTCTTCTGACACAAAACTACAAAACTCATCCGCAGTGCCCTCTAGGGGCAGTCCCTTACAGATACAGAGAGAAAATAGAATTTTAACCTCTCTAATGAGACTTGCTGCTTCATTACACTCACAATGTACACACATGCATAAAGAAACAAAATAAAATATGTTTTACGTGCACACACATGGTCACAGTGTTATAGTAAACAGTGCATGTGTGCATGAATGTTAATAATAACAGTAAGAGACTCGCACTAAGACCCAGCAGGGGAGACGATTACCCACAATTCTGCAGCAAAAGAGAGAGAAAAAACATTTGCTCAGTTGTGATCACGTGATGCTCGACGTCAAAACAAGAAATGCATGCGTGATACATGATACTCGGTACTCGTAAACCAAGACTTCTTCGTTTTCCAAGTCAAACTTTTTTTTTAATCTTTGCTCGTCGTAAACCACGTGACTCGCAATCCGAGGTTTCACTGTATTCAGCTGCAACTTTTGCATTGGTCTCTGGGTCCCGGTTCACTAAAACTAAAATCTGATAGGGAGGGGGTGACATGGCCAGAGTTTCTGGATGCTGATTGGCTCAGATGACCTGGTCTTGTGTGTATGTGTGTGTCTCATCAAAAAGAAACAGAGGTTTAAGGGGAAAGGTTAGGAAAAACACAACTCACCATTTTTACAGGAAAGTGTCGATCGATCAACAACAGGCTGAACTTGGCTAGACTAGACTCAGAAACAGTAACTAACCTGGTCATACATAAAAGGCAATTACTGTAACAAAGGATTGGCATTGTAGACTAATGTCCCCAAACTGTGTTAATATTTTTGTCCGTGTTAATAATACCTTGTGATTATCAAGAGAGGACAGATAGTCCAACATGACAGACATCATATTTATAACAAGTAAACTAAGATAAAAATCTGGTGATGAAGTGTGTCATTGTGTCTCTCTACAGGTTTGGTAAGGGTGGTGTCTCAGATGAAGGCTGTGCTGCTCTGATTTCAGCTCTGAGATTAAACCCCTCACACCTGAGACACCTGGATCTGTCCCATAATAATGTAGGAGACTCAGGAGTGAAGTGTCTCTGTGCTGTACTGGAGAATCCTCACTGTAACCTGGAGACACTGAGGTAAGATCATCTCTCTGAGAGTCACATGACCTGCTCCTCAGTAAGACACATTCTCTAATAGTGAGACTGAAGCAGAAGTTTGAGGTTCATCATCAATGTCCTGAGGAGGAAGATTGTTTCTTTTCACTGCACACTGATGATTTGTCACAGAGTCTTTGGGTCAGATGTACGTATGTGAGAAGCTGCAGAGCAAAACATGACTTGATGTGACTGCAGTGTGTCTGAAATTACTGTGAAATTTACTAAAACACTGGAACTAATCACACAAACTGCACCTGGGACACAAACTAAATGCCCTGTGTGTGAGCTGTAGGGTTTAAAAGCAGCAGGGAAATGCAAATGAGAAACATTTTATATCTTAAAATGATTTTTTTTTATATATGGCAGTGAACATTCATCTCCATCTAGCTGCTATGAACAGGGTTGCCAGATCTGCATAATAGAATCAGAATTAATACCCTGCAGTTTTTATTAACGCCTAATTTCTTTTTTAAATAAAGAATATCTATAAATAAACTCGCAGAATCAAATACACTTGTACAGTAACACAGAGCTGAAGTTGAGGACAGGAACAATATTGTAGGTGTGTGTATGAGAGGAGATCACAGCGTATCATCACTACTGTATGTTTGAAAACAGTAAATACAGAGTTACATCACATTGTTTTCATACCACATTGCTTTTTGGAAAGGCACTGCCATGTTATGTTTTAATGCTGATTGGTTGGTGATTTCTGACACAGATGTGTTGAGAGTGACAGAGTTGAGAGCAGATTGGTGTTGTTCTTACATTTGTGACATGTTTTTTTTTCGAGATGAAGACGAGTAAACCTAAAGAAAAGGTGCCCTGCCAAGCACTGATATTTTGAGGAACTTAGATCAAAAACTTCGACCCGGTAGCTGAAGAGTTAATGGAAATCCCAGACACACAACTCCTTGTCATACACCCTGACATTTTAAATGGAACATAGGGTTCACTCTCTCATAAGCATTGTCATCGCACTTCTATTCGCAAAAGGTTTAAAATGAGCCTTCAAATCCTTAAGTTTAATACGAGTTAAAAGAAGAATTATTGCTTTTTCATCCGTTACACCTCGATACGATAACAGCTGACCCTGGACCAGGAGAGAGGTACAAACACACACGTTGGCTATGGAACGTATTACACAAGGAGAAAGAGGGTTGTTTTATGGACTTAGAGGCATGGGAAGGTTTACACAATATCAGAAAACCTTATAGTGCCCCTTCCAGATTCTGACAGAATCTACAAATACTGCAGCTCCTCTAGAAGCACACAAAACTGCCCAAAATACTCATTCAGCATTCTGTCACTCTAGATTTCTGGTTTGTAAACACCCCAACTACACGTAAAAACATTGTGCAACATCAGCTATGCCTGGTCAATATCAGCCACACAACAGAACAATGCAATACCATCCCCTACTGGACATGAATGTCAGTGATGATGCTCAGCATGGAAGCTCTCTAGTAACAGCTGGCCAAACAAATAGCAAAATGAGAATATCATCCACACACTCATTTATGCCTTTATAGTCTCTGGCATTGATTATTGATTGTTGAACACTTTGTGGGCTTAACTGTGCTATATATATTGTAATTTTTTCCCCATACAAGTTCTACCTGTATGGCTGCTGCTGGGGTTGTTTTGAAGGCCCCGCAACAGACTCAAAGGGTTTGAAATTACATTATATTGAGAGTCCTGATTGTTTAGGTTGGACTCTACTGCAGATATAAAGTATAAACTATGCAATGATCTATGGTTGCTCCTATAAGTGCAAAATTAACATCCCTAGGTACTTAAAATGCCAACAGAGGGTCAGCGCCTGCATCTAGAAACCCATGGCAACAGTGGACTAGTTATGACATAGTTAGTTTTCATTTTTTCTTTTTGGTGTTTACTAGCAGTTGGCATCAGCGCCACATTCTGCTCTTTATCTCCCTCCTGTTCCTTTCATTTTAAATCCTCTTTTCTAGTCCCATCACCATTAACATCAAATACTTTCTTGTTTGTACTTTTTCACCATTTTCTAAATAAATTTTTACAATGCACTCAACCTTTCCAGATTTCCTCAGCTCCACCCCTGAAGGTTGAGGTGGAGCTTTCTTCGACATTCTTTTTTTTTTTTCATTTTGTGCTTAGGAAAAAGCTACCATTCAGTTACAGTTAAAAAAAATAATTAAAACTAATTTTACACAATCACTTACACTCACCAAAGCCTTTTTATTTTAAGATTTCAGATATATTTTAAGATAAATTGTGAAACGAGACAGGAACAAATTAATTTAAACCAGGGTGCAGCTTTTTTTTTTTTACTCATTTAATTAACTCTAAGACGTAAACAAGGGTCAGGGTGACTTGGTGTATACAGTAAGGTGTTTTACTGCTGATCAGAAGGTCCCCAGTTCAAGCTCTGACACCATTGTTGGACCCTTGGGGAAGTTCCCAGTGCTCAGATGCAAGCAGGTGTCTGTATATGTATATCTGTTGCCCAATCTGCCGGGTGCATGTAAATGGGACCATCCTTCCAAAACATGAACAAAGCTTGTTTGGCTGCCCAAGTGAAAAAATAGTATGCTGAGTATATTAAATCCTAGCAGTGCAAAGAATATGTAAGTATACTTTTATGCTGTGGAAGTGGAAGAACTTCAAGTATACATAGTATACTTAAAGTATATAGCTGTGTGTACTAACGTACATACTGTACCTAACACAATGATTAAGTAAAGTAAAGTATAATTAAATTTCAATTCCAAATACTAAAAAAGTACACTTTGTGGTTAATAAGAATATACTTTGTTATATTTTGTGACATTGTCATTGTTATATCATATAGTACACAAAATCTTCTATACTGCTGTATTGCAAATGTGTTAGCCGTGCACTAAAGTGTTTTAGGGCTTTTATTTTCTACACTATAATCTGTTTTTAAAACACATTATATCAAAGACAATTGAAACATTACATTAGTAATGATGAGGCAGATTTTATTTGAGTTCAACAGATTTCTGGTTACAAAATAATAATAATAATAATAATAATAATAATAATAATAATAATAAAACTAATAACAGTACTATGGTTTGTCTGTTCAACAAAGCATCAGGTTGTCTCACTTACACACACAAAACTGTTCTGAACAAAGGCATTGTTACACTGAGACTCTGAAAACAGGCTGGGAGCTACAAAGCATTACTGTATGTTAAGTGAAATACATAAGATTTAGCACTAACACATTAGACAATACATTATATAGATTACACTATGTACTTAATTTTAAACCATCCAACAAAACCAGGAAATTTAACCTTTGCCAATTCAAATATAATAACAGTGTGAACTAACATGCAATTAGAGTGATAAGAGCATCTGCCAAATGCCTAAATGTAAATTCAAACTAGATGTGGAGAACAATGGAACCAATAAGAAACGAGCAATCAGAAGGTGTCTTTTTCCAGTTTCTGCTTGGCTGGAATTGTGGCAGAGTTACAACACTGCTGCTGCTGTTTGAGCAAGTGTAGCTTTGTGATGCTTGAATGCACAAAGGTGAGTATCAGCATCCAGGTTTATTCACATTAAAGAAGACGCTAAACTTAAATTTCCTTCCTTCCAGAGATCGAAACAAAAGCTTATTTAGAAAACATGACAGTTATTTTTAAAACACCACATAACACTTAATTAAATTTCTTTAAAATACAGTGATGGTTCAAACAATCCTGACAAAGGAGTAAAAATAGCAAATGAAAAGATTAATTTCCTCAGAGAAAAATGCAAATATCGATCCACCAAATTGTACGAATTAAAATGAGCCTCCAAATTGGTGAGTTTAATACAAGTTAAAAGACAAATAGTCATTGCTCCGCTGCACTTCCATACACAAACCGACCGTAACGGTAGAGAGGGACAAACATGCACATATGATGTGTCTGAAGTTCTCTGTTCATTATCAGCAAAAATCATTTAAGCTATTAACATGTAGAAATATATCAGAAAATCACATTTTCAAACAATCATTCAACGCTGGAGACAAACAACAAAAAAAGCATGATAATAATAATCAGAATAATAATAATAATTATGCTTTTTTGCTGTTTGTGTCCAATGTTGAATAATTATTTGACCACGAATGGCTGGAATGACTGAAATAAAGCTGCTCACATCGCATTTTAAAAACATGCAGTGTTTAATAAGCAGATATATATTTGTGCTCTGTTGATTTTCTGGGGTACTGATTTTACATTTTATCTGCTTTGTAAAAGCTGCACTCTTTGTGGTTTGTGTATATTATGACTGAAACAAAGCTGCTCGTATAGGCTCACATTGGCAGCGTTTGTATCAAAGGGGAGATGAAAAGTGCAAAGTCGAAGTGCACACCATTCATAAAAGATCAACTTAGATCACAAACAACAACATAGCACAATGTCTGTGAATTGATGCAATGTGGTTTTGAATGAGCCTTTTAGTGAATGTAAAATGTTCACGTTTCTCTTCACGTAATCCCCCAGAAATGCAACAAACACAGATTTATACTCGCTAAATACGGCTGTGAGCCACTTTATTTCAGTCATAATATACAATACTAACATATTTTTTGCTGTGTATGTGTGTGCATAAGAATTGTATTTCAATTAATGTTCTACAGTAGGAACCATACTGTATTTTAGTTTATCAAAAGAAGCTCTGGTTTGTGTGAGGAGTCTGATGTGTTGGTGTGAACAGCTCAGACAATAGGAGCCAGGTGGAGCCTGATGTTACAGTACCTGAGCCAGGTGTAAATGGGTCTTACTGTATATATTCATGAAAAGTCAGATTATTCACTGAAACAGAGGCTTTGCTGAAAAAAAAAGTTAGGCATATCAGTCACTTTAACCCAAATAAAAGGTGTTTCTGAGTGTTATAATTCAGTTGTTTTGCTACAGTATGGGCACATACAGTACCCAAGACTTCCATGAACTCGGTTTTGTGTTCAAAACAATCTGTCAGGTTTTATTGATTCTCCGTTTATCTGCTTTTCTGCTAGAGTTTAAATTTTTATTTTTCTTGTGCAGTTTGACAAAAGTTGCACATTAATCTGACATTTTTACATCAGCCACATTATGAAAGCCCAGTTTGTGCTCTAAATAAATAAAGGGAAATGTATTAGCTACTGTATTGGTAAAGAAATTTACACAAATTTAAGAAGAGCTCTGAATCACTGCAGGTCTTCAGAAAGGCCCCAGACCCCTAATGTTTAACTCCACAAGCTCTGTACAGATATGATAAAACAATAATAATAAAAATCCCCAATCCACAGCCACCTGCTTCTAAGAGGAGGACCAAATAATTTTTTTTTGTTTTTTCATCTTGTTTCAGACTTTACTTTTTTTTATCATTTGTCATCAATGACAAATGGTCATTAAGAATTGTGTAGAATTTTTTTAATAATTAAAATGAAATTTCATTTATACTCAACCTTACATGTTTTACTGAGAAACAATCTGTTTCTGTCATTATTATGTCCTAAATCATTTCTAAATAATGGCTTGAATTTAGCATTTTGATAGTGACCCTGTTAATTAAATAATGAATTAAGATTTCAGATTGTCATGTGAATTTGATGACTCGACTCAAGCAGTGGGCGTTTGTGATTTTCTCTCTAAATGAAATATGTGATTTATAACTCTTTTTTTTTTTTTTTTTGGTCTGAGGTGGCAGCCTGGAACTTCTGGTTGATTATATGTGGAATTATTAAATATTATTAAAATATCAATTCAATTTCCTCACCTATAACAACTGCTATTGGGCATAGTGTCATGTGCGAAGTTTGAAGCTTATCATGCTTATCATGAAAAAACTAGAAGAAAAGTGTCCGGTTGTCGAAATGAGCACCACTGAAGTTCTTTAAAAAAAAGTGGACCTTTGTGAGTTTCAAACACAAACACATCCGTTATTAGTAAAGGAAAATTGAGGCAAGAGAACATGGATGTCTCCTATCAGGCATTACGTCTCATCAAGTCTAGTGTTGACTTCTTGACCTTCTCCCTCTTCTCCTTTCTCAGAGTCTGCTCTGAGGTGATGAGAGGAACACTGGAGAGGAACGCACCTCTCAATCCTCTCTCTAAGGGCTGACAGTTGACTACAGAAACTAACTCAAAGTTTACAGCCGAATAATTTTATTCGCTTTTTAACCCCTCTCACATTGTGTAGTGTTATACTTCAAGACATTAACATGCACTTAAACTACTTTAGGCTATACATGTACAACTGAATCCAGTGCTAGCTCTGGGCTACTGTACCTCAGGGTAACCTAGCTAGCATTCTAACAGTATAGTTGCACACACATGGAGTGATTTCCCGGACATTTTTTAAAAACGCATTTGCAATTGAGTTTTCCATATGTGGACGCATAAAGTGTAACATAATTTGTAGGAGCATTAACTTGTTCTTATCTTGTGTTAGCTTGTGGTTATGCACTGTCACGAGGATTCACTGGTGATCACTTCTGCTTCCTATACAGTATTTGATGTGGCGGTTCATTTGTTTGTTGATTGGGCGAGTAGCGGGGCCAACTTTCTGTTGACCATATTGCGTGTTTAATTTAAATAAATCAATGAAAGTTAAAACTTGGCAAAGATACTCTTTAATGCCGACCGACAGAGAACGAGTCATGGAGGATCCCACTATCTTGCATGTATGCGGCGATTGGACACCGCTACATCAGTCAACAGAAAACGGCGCTTGTTATCAAGAAATTCCGTTCATAGCTGTGGAATGTAGGAGGCAACAGAAACGAGAAGCACAACACTTGGACCGGTATGTGAAACCGATTATTATTTATCTGCTTGCTGGCTTGTCTATTGGAGAACACTATGTTGGTTGTGCTGTGTTGTGTAGCGCGCTGCTACATGTTTGAATCGACTGCATTCTTTTGGAAACGCCGAGTTTACATCATGTTTGTTACATGCATTGATGGGTTTTGCGCAGTTGATTGCGAGTGATTCAAAAGGATTGCTGTGAAAGCTGAATGTAAAGCCGAAGTTTTGATGAGAGAAAATGGATGAAGACAAGGCTGATGTGGTTGTCGAGAGTATAAGGGAGCGTAAGCTTACAGCAAAGGCGTGGGAATTAAAGGTTGAATCGCTACAAAGGGATCGCAAATCCAAAGTCAATAAAATAAAGAATTTGATTGGTTCAATGAAAGATCTGATGCAAAATGGTGAAAACGCACATAAGGTTTATTCTTTACTGGAGACATTAAAACCTTTGAGAGATGATGCCAACTCGTTGCATGAAAGTGTGATTCCTTTACTTCCTGTTGAGGAGCAAATTAAACAAAATGAATAGAATGGCTCAGTTTCACGGTTCAACAAAGGTTTCATTGAAGATGTGGAAAAATGGCTGCTTGATCTTGAATTCAAGAAAACGATGTCTGCTCCAGCTATAGCTGCATTTTCTGAGTAAATGCATGAATGCTTGGTGTTGCCTCAGTCTGATACAGTTGTAACACAGATGAAGACCATGTACGCGGCTGAAAATTCACCTTCTCTACATGATCAATTGCTTGCTGTTACAGCTTCAGATTGTGCAAATCCACAAAGAACTCTGACTCAAAGTGAAGAGTGTAATGCATTGCCTTCTGATCATTTTACTGATGACATTAAGCCAACTGATAGCATTTCCAACACATGCAGCAAAAATCCTGGTAAAAGGAGCTCTTCTTCAGGTTCTCGATTCAGCAGATCATCTACATCTTCTGCTCGCCTTCAAGTGGAAACTGAAATGGCAGCTTTGTTACCCCGCCAGCAAATGCTGCAAAGGAAGCATGAGGTGGAAGAAGAGGAGGAGCGCTTAAGAAAGAAGAAAGAACAAATTGACCTTCAAATTGAAATAGCTGTGTCTATGGCTAAGGTTAATGTGTACAGAGCTGCTGCTGTATATCAGAACCAAGTGTGCATCGGGAAATGAGTGAATCAATAAGGAAAAGTGACAAAATGAGCTCCTCCAATGTGATAGCAACAGCATCAGTTCAAGCTTATGCACCTGTAGAGTTTCGGTCGGTCAGTAATTTGACAAGGGATGTGGATGTAAGGAGTACTCAGCCTCACTCTGTGCAACAACCAAGTTCCAGTTCTATAACACCATTTCAATTAAGTGCATCATTTAGTGGGCAGCAATTTTCTAACCATGGTGGTGATGTACCTGTTTTAAGACAATGATTGTCTGATGATGAACAAGGAAATATGGTGCGTCTTATGGAGAGACAAAATGAAGTTGCTGTTATGCTGGTACAACAATGCAATTCTTCATTACTTCCTCACAGAGATATGTCGACTGCCTTTTCGATCTTTCGTACGCTCATTTGAGGAGGTTCTGGAGAAAAGGGCAAATATTTATGATGACTGTTTCTATTTTCTGGAGCATTATACTCGAGGTCAACCTAGAGAACTCGTCAGGAGTTGTCAGCATATGGCTTCCACACAGGGCTATTTGAAAGCCAAGGCCTTACTTAAGGAACATTTCGGAAATGGACTTAAAATATTTTCTGCTTATATGGACAAAGTGCTCTCCTGGAAGGCTATAAGACCTGAAGATACTAGAGCTTTGCAGGATTATCATCTTTTCCTTAGAGCTTGTTGTAATGCCATGGATGATGTGTGTTACATGAAAGAGTTAAACTTGGCTACTAACATGCAAACTATTCTTTCCAAGTTGTCCATTAAGCTCAGATATAAATAGAGAGCAGTGGCATGCGAGCTGCAGGAGAAACGGAATACACAGGCAGTATTTAAGGACATTGTGGATTTTGTAGAGAAACAAGTAAAAATTGCTACCGATCCTGTGTTTGGAAACATTTTGGAGGCTCCTTTGTCTGTCAATCGAAATGCGTATCATTCTAAGATGAAGGGCAGTAGTTTCACTACAACTGTTACTGTGACTGGTAATGAAGATGCTAAGGAAATCAATAAGCAAAGTGTGGCCTGTCCTTGTTGTGGTGATGAACATTTCTTTCATTCCTGCACTGTTTTGGCCAAAAGGTTCCATAAAGAAAAGATGGAATTTTTGAAGAAGCAAAGAGTCTGTTTTGGTCGTTTGGGCATAGGCCATATTAGTAGAGATTGTAAGAAGCGGATTACATGCAGAGTGTGCGTGTAAACACCCAAGTATTCTTCATGTTTTTCGACAAGATAAAACTGTGGAACCAAAGCAAGCAATTGGCAATGCCCTGATCTCAGTTCAGTCAAACAGTCTTACTGGGGCCGGTGAAGATGCTTGTGCCTTGTCCATTCTTCCAGTTTGTGTTAAAGCTAAAAGTCTCATGAATAAGCTTAATTTGTCCAGCAAAAAACTAAATATTCTGCTTAAAACCATGAATCAAGATAAACTGACCTCCAGCATGTTCTCAAAGATTTGGAAGTTGCGGGATTGGATCAGACACATTGTTACTTGCCTGAAGTGTACAGTATACTCAGAAAAGCATGCCAGTATCTAAAGCTAACATTCCCATACAGAGCGATCTTGTTCACTGGCCTTATTTAAATCATATAACTTTGCCCTTAATTGAAGCTGGAGCTCTTGATTGGAGCCAATGTACCAGAGGCACTGTAGCCATGGCAAGTTGTTCATGGTCAAAGGAATGGACCATATGCGGTTAAAACCATACTTGGATGGATGGTGAATGGGCCTCTTAAAGGAATGGAAAAGGATGGAACCTAATGTAATGACCATCCTCAAGGAAACTGTAAATAGGATCTCTGTCTCAAAATTGGATGAGCTTTGAAACAACATTTTAGGACTGATTTCCCTGAAACTGCTCAGGATGAACTCGTTGCAATGTCTAAACGTGAAGGTGTGATTTCCAAAGGATATGTGGAAAAGGTACCTGAAAAGGAACTTAAGAGGCATCACGGTCGTATGTGGAGATTAGAGTCGTATTTGGCTGTAGTGCTTCATTTCAGGGAGAAGCATTGAATGGACATCTACTTCAGGGCCCAGACCTAACAAACAGTTTAATAGGTCTTCTTACTAGATTTCGAATGGAGCCTGTCGCCTTAATGGCTGATATCGAGTCTATGTTCTATCAGGTGAAGGTTCCTGCAGAAGATTCCGACCTGATGAGGTTTCCATGGTGGTCAAAAGGCGACTTGAGTAAAGACCTGGAGGAATTCCGAATGGTTGTGCACCTATTTGGAGCTTCTTCATCCCCAAGTTGCTCTAATTATGCCCTTAAAAAATGTGCAGATGACCATAGAGCTACAGTATGTTTAACCAGAGGACAGTAGAGGTTGTCCAGAATCACTTTTATGTGGACAATTGTCTTTCTTCTGTGCCTACGGAGTCTGACGCTATTCAGCTATATAAAGAATTGAAGGCAATGTGTGCTAAAGGTGGGTTTCACTTAACTAAATGGATGAGCAACAGTCATGTGGTGTTGACTGTGTTACCAGAAGAAGATAGAGTAAAAGAAGTCAAAGATCTTCATTTGAATCATGACATGCTTCCAGTAGAGTACTCGGTGTAGAGTGATGTGCTGAATCTGATACCTTCAAATTCAAGATAGTATTCAAGGAGAGACCATTTACAAGAAGAGGGATACTTTCAGTGATCAGTGCCATATATGACCCCCTTGGTTTTTTGGCTCCTGTAGTTCTTTCTGCAAAGATTCTTCAAGATCTTTGCTGAGAAGGGGTTGGATGGGACAGTGCTACAGTATACCCATTAAATATGTACAAAGATGGACAAATAGGCTCGAAGATCTGCATGGCTTGGAGAAATTTGAGATGAAAAGATGTTTGAAGCCTACAGAGTTTGGAGAGATTACTGTAGCTCATTTACATAATTTCTTGGATGCTAGCGAGGAAGGTTATGGCGTTATGTCATATTTGCTTCTACATAATGGTCGGAACATGGTGCATTCTGCCTTTTTGATGGGTAAGGCTTGAGTAGCACCAGTGAAATATATCACTATTCCTCGTATGGAACTGCCAGCTGCCACTCTGGCTAGCCGAATGGACCAACTGTGGAAAAGAGATCTGGAAATGAAATTACAAGATTCAGTGTTCTGGACTGACAGCACTGCTGTGCTGAAATACACTCACCTAAAGGATTATTAGGAACACCATACTAATATGGTGTTTGACCCCCTTTCGCCTTCAGAACTGCCTTAATTCTATGTGTCATTGATTCAACAAGGTGCTAAAAGCATTCTTGAGAAATGCTGGCCCATATTGATAGGATAGCATCTTGCAGTTGATGGAGATTTGTGGGATGCACATCCAGGGCATGAAGCTCCCATTCCACCACATCCCAAAGATGAAATCTGGTGACTGTGGGGGCCATTTTAGTACAGTGAACTCATTGTCATGTACAAGAAATTATTTGAAATTTGAAATTATTTGAGCTTTGAATTATTTCAATTATTTCAAATAATTTGAAATTATTTGACATGGTGCATTATCCTGCTGGAAGTAGCCATCAGAGGATGGGTACATGGTGGTCATAAAGGGATGGACATGGTCAGAAACAATGCTCAGGTAGCCCGTGGCATTTAAACGATGCCCAATTGGCACTAAGGGTGTAGCGCAGCCACATAACGGGACATGTCTTATAACAGGTAAATGATTAAAGAGCTAATGCTGCTCGCCTGTGCCAGGAGATGAGCCCTAGGCAGTTTACAATTGTCCCCATTGACAGTGTTTTGATCACCGGGTAAGCTCTCGCACGCATGTGCGATCGCAGCGCGAGGGAACCCGGTAGTGATGTGGGGTCACATGTACCGGCATAAAGCCGGAACCGGCGAAGAGGCCGGCACGGAGAGATGAAGTCAGCGCGCTGCATTTTGAGAGAGAGTTTGTGTGATAGCCGAGGAGTATTTTCCACTGCAGGGATTACGCTTTTCAGGACACTCACGATTCACCTCTCATTCTGTTTCTCAACCTCCTGGATTTAACATCTTTTACCGGTGAGATCGAGCCATCTCTCCAGCTCATCATTTCAAACACACTGCAATATCTCAGACACTGGACTAACATACACACACTCACTCACACCGTGTTTGTTTATTTATTTATTTATTTTGCATAATGCACATTGGTTTAATTTAATACAAGTTCTTGTGTCGCATCTTATATTGTCCCGCTGCGGTTGCGCAATAACGGAAGTATTGTTTATCAGTCCACATTTTGATTCCCGAACCTATAGCAAAGTAACTAAGTGGTTTGGTAAATCCAAGTGTTACAAGGGGCTTAAAGTGTGCCCAGAAAACATACCCCACACCATTACACCACCACCACCAGCCTGCACAGTGGTAACAAGGCATGATGGATCCATGTTCTCATTCTGTTTATGCCAAATTCTGACTCTACCATTTGAATGTCTCAACAGAAATCGAGACTCATCAGACCAGGCAACATTGTTCCGGTCTGTCCAATTTTGGTGAGCTTGTGCAAATTATAGCCTCTTTTTCCTATTTGTAGTGGAGATGAGTGGTACCCGATGGGGTCTTCTGCTGTTGTAGCCCATCCGCCTCAAGGTTGTGCGTGTTGTGGCTTCAAAAATGCTTTGCTGCGTACCTCGGTTGTAACGAGTGGTTATTTCAGTCAAAGTTGCTCTTCTATCAGCTTGAATCAGTCGGCCCATTCTCCTCTGACCTCTAGCATCAACAAGGCATTTTCGCCCACAGGACTGTCGCATACTGGATGTTTTTCCCTTTTCACACCATTCTTTGTAAACCCTAGAAATGGTGTGGTGTGAAAATCCCAGTAACTGAGCAGATTGTGAAATACTCAGAGCGGCCCATCTGGCACCAACAACCATGCCACGCTCAAAATTGCTTAAATCACCTTTCTTTCCCATTCTGACATTCAGTTTGGAGTTCAGGAGATTGTCTTGACCAGGACCACACCCCTAAATGCATTGAAGCAACTGCCATGTGATTGGTTGATTAGATAATTGCATTAATGAGAAATTGAACAGGTGTTCCTAATAATCCTTTAGGTGAGTGTATATCCAAAATTAGACTTCCAGGTTTAAGTGTTTTGTTGCTAATAGATTGTCTGAGATCTTGAAAGCATCCAAAACTACTCAGTGGAGACACACAAACTCTGCCAACAATCCTGCTGATTTCGCCTCAAGAGGCCTGAAGGATCTGTTCCTTGCTTAAGGAACAGATGTGGACTTCCGGTCCTCCTTTTCTTACTAAGCCACCGGAGGAGTGGCCAAGTAGAGTAGCCCAATTGATTTGGGAAAGAGCTTGGTTCAGGATCCAGAAATGAAACAAGAAGTGGTTGTTAATACACTGCAACACGGCTTGTCAATTACTATTCATTGTGGACACATTTGAAGAAGGCAGTGGCCAGGATTCTGAGGCTGAAGAGAATTCTTCTATCCCTGAGTAAAAGGAGAAAACATTTAAGGGAATCTTTCGTTCGCACTGAACCAAATCAGTCACTGGAAGACACCATTGATGAATCAATGCGTAAATTCCGAGCTAGTGTCAGGAATGGTTATCTTTCAGTAGATGAGTTAGAAGAAAGTGAAATGGCGATCATATGCTTTTTGTAAAGAAGTCAATTCCTCTGGGAACCTCATGTTTTGGGAAGAGGTGAGATAGTAAAGCGGAGCAGTCCTCTGTATTGCCTTAACCCAACACTTGATGCTGGCGTTATAAGACTGTATGGATATTATGCTTGAAGAATCGAAGCATCCAGTGATACTGGCAAAGGATTTGTATGTTTCTAAGCTACTTATAAGACATATTCATGAAGAAGTTGGACACAGTGGACGAAATTATATGTTGGCTAGACTACGTCAAAAATATAGGATCCCGGTAGCAAGTTCAGCCATACGGAGAGTTTTGTCCAGATGTGTGATTTGTAAAAGACTTCAAGGAACAGCAGGTTGCCAGCAGATGGCGAACTTACCTTTAGGCAGAGTATTTCCAGATGAACCACCATTTACTTGAGTTGGAGTGGATTGTTTCGGTCCATTTGAGATAAAGCGTGGAAGTACTGTGAAGCGATATGGAGTCATTTTCACTTGTTTGTTCATTAGAGCTGTACACATTGAAGTATTGACAAAATTGGACACAGACTCTTTCATTAACTCTTTGCGACGGTTTATAGTACGTCGTGGTCAAGTGTCAGAGTTACGTTCTGACAATGGAACCAATTTCATAGGAGCTGAACGAGAGTTAAGAGAAGCTATACAAAACTGGAACCACAATAAGATCAGTGATGTTCTAAACCAAAAGGGTATTAGATGGATTTTTAACCCTCCTACAGGATCTCATCACAGAGGTGTTTGGGAGCAGATGATTCGATCAGTGAAGAGGATTATGAATTCAATCCTAAGAGGGCAGAGTTTAACTGAAGAGGGTCTCCATACGCTTTTATGTGAAGTGGAGTCCATTATTAATGGCCGTCCTCTTACTGGATCATCAATGCGTCCCAACGATTTAGAAACTCAATCTTGCTGTTAAAGACTCAACCTTCTTTACCTCCAAGTTTGTTTCAGAATCAAGACTTGTACGCACGTCGTAGATGGCGACAAGTACAGTACATGGCCGACCTGTTTTGGAGGAGATGGGTAAAAGAATATCTACCTCAGCTACAGGAACGGCAGAAATGGCTTGTAAAGAAAAGGAACTTTCAAGTTGGAGATGTTGTACTTGTTGTCAATGACGCCACCCCTCGGAACTCATGATTAATGTGTAGAATTATTAAAATTATACCAGATAAAAGAAGTTTAATGCAAGTTAAAACTTAGCAAAGATACTCTTTAATGCCGACAGACAGCGAACGAATCATGGAGGATCCCACTATCTTGCCTGTATGCGGCGTTTGGACGCCGCTACATAATTCAAATGCAATTGCAAAGTTATGTGTCCACATATGGGAAACGCAATTGCAAATCAAACGACTCTAGTAATTAATTTATAACTAAGCCACCCAGGTACATTCATTGAACAAGCAAGAGGCATAGATTTTGTCACAAACAATAATACACAAATTATCAGTTCAAAAGTTTAATACAGTGTAATCTCGTATTGCGAGTAACCTGGCTTGCGAGTCTTGCTTTCCGAGTACTGTACCAAGTATCATAGAGTATCATGTAGCAAGCATGCACTTCTTGTTTTGTTATTTTTTATTATTTTCAATGTAAAGTGCAGGTTAATTTGTTTTATTTTTACTTTATATTTTGTGTTTATTTACTTTTGGATATCAGCAGGTTAATTGGATAGGACAGGTTAATATTTTTTTTGTGTTTTTTTTACTTTTGGATGTCCGCGACCCTGAATACAGGATTAAGCGGTACAGGTATGTGCTTTTTTTAGATAAATTTTTTTGGGTTTGGAACGAATTATCTGAGTTTCAGTTATTTCATATGGGGGAAATTCACTATACTATTGTTTTGATATACAAGCACAATTCTGGAATGAATTATGCTCGCAATCCACCAACAAGTATTACCCCAATCACACGTGAACCACATCAACACACAATTTACTGTGAAAATCAACAACAAGAAGGGAAACCACCCCGGCAATTCAGACTACCACCAGCTTTAGCTCACAGCTCTACAAGATTAGAAAATTAATGTAAAACACACACAACCACAAAAATAGGAGGAAAAGAGGGGGCGAGGGAGGAACCAACTCTTAAAGTTTTCTCAGACGGATCAGACAAAGCAGCATTATGGCAAAGCACTAATCCAACAAGACAGCGTTAATGCAAAGCAGTAGTGAGGCAAAACAGCAGTAAAGCAAAGCACATGTGAGGCAAAAAAGCAGCGTTCATGTAAAGCAACAGCGTTCATGTATGAGTCCACAGCACCCACTCATTTAGGCATTTGGCAGACGCTCTTATCCAGAGCGACTTACAAAAAGTGCTTTAAAGTTATCACTGGATACATACTTACACTGGGTTAACTAGGTTAATAACTAAGTGCCATTCGTCGAACACAACTGGGAAGAGAGGTTTTTTTTTTTTTTGGGGGGGGGGGGTGTTAGTCCAAGTACTGGAGAAACAGATGCGTCTTGAGTCGTCGTTTAAAGATAGTCAAAGTCTCTGCTGTACGGCCATCTAGAGGAAGTTCATTCCACCACCTAGGTGCCAGAACAGAAAAGAGCCTGGATGAATGTCGCCCTCGATCCCTGAGAGATGGTGGTATGAGGCGAGCAGTGCTGGAGGATCGGAGGGAACGTGGTGCAGTGCTTGTTGTGATTAGAGCAGAGAGGTAAGTGGGTGCAGGGCCATTTTTAGCTTTGTAGGCAAGCATCAGCGTTTTGAATTTGATGCGGGCAGCTACAGGAAGCCAGTGCAGGGAGCGGAGGAGTGGGGTGGTGTGGGAGAACTTGAGGAGGTTAAAAACGAGACATGCTGCTGCATTCTGGATCAGTTGCAGAGGACGATTCGTGGACAGAGGCAGACCTGCCAGGAGTAAGTTGCAGTAGTCCAGTCTTGAAATAACAAGGGACTGAACAAGCACCTGAGTAGCCTGTGATGAAAGAAATGGGCGAATTCTTCTGATATTGTAAAGAAGAAATCTACAAGAGTGAGTAAGGTTAGCGATGTGTGGGGAAAATGACAGATGGTTGTCCACGGTTACCCCAAGATTGCGGGCACCCACTCCAACCTATAGTTCCTGTTCCAAAATGTTGGAAGAATGACAACTAGCAATCCTTTTACAACCAGTAAGTACAGGAAATGAGGCACTTGCCAACGCCAGGTAGGCAATGTTGTTCAAAAGTGAACCCAAAATTCTAGGAGGAAACCAAGATGAAAACAAAACTTGAGCATGCAGCAAAAAGGCATGCACTCTATACAAAGGAGAGTCAATAAGCAAGAGATTTCACTACTGATGAGTCCAGAAGGAATCTGAGATACTGTAAAAGTCAGGCGCACAACAAAACAGGGCGTGTGCTCTACATGATACTCTTCCCCTACCTTTATAACACCCCACACACCAGCGGATTGGCTAGCGTTTGAAATGATGTCCCAGATACTAACAAAGTGATGAGGCCCCAGCTCATCCTGCTACAATCAAAATAACTAGTTAAATAACATGACCATTTACATTGGTAGATTCTCACTAACGCATCAAAACTATGAATGAACTCATGTGGAGTTATGTACTTAACAACAAAAGGTGAAATAACTCATAACATGATTACTGCTTTGCACACTCTTGGCATTCTCTCGATGAGCTTCGAGAGGTAGTCACCTGAAATGGTTTTCACTTCACAGGTGTGCCTTTTCAGGGTAAATTAGTGGAATTTGGCCTGTACTGTACAGTATATATACAGTATATATTATTTTATGTTTTAAAATAACAAGTTACTTAAGTTTCCACTCACCACTTACTATAACTGAATGCTGTGATTACAGCGTCACCACTCGGCTGTGTTCCTCTTCCTTGTTCTCTTGTAGCTTTTTCCAACTGGGCAAGTTTTCTTGGCTGAGCTTTGATATGTCACAATGATTTAATTTTGACATGTCGGAAATGTGTACGGCACAGTAAATATTACGCCATCATGTCTGAGTCTCTCAATAACGACATTCACAAACTGTTACTGTGTTCCACGCTGTCATTCTGTTTCAATGATTAGTCACGTGCACAGGTCGCAAGACGGCTCCGGCTACAAAATAAAAGCATTTCTGCATGATTGTTTTGGTCAGTGTGCACTGACCAAACTCTAAATGAACTAGAACTGTACCATGCATGCATAGGCTATGTGACTGTAGCATGCGCTCCTTCTTTCATACTCTTGCTGAGGATTAGATGTGATCTTGCAGACTTATTAAATATGCACATCTATTTGAATTGTGTTAGCGAACACAGTTAATATAGATGTGTTTATTTTAGCATTTCTCTATTTTACAGTGAAAGAAAGGAAGGAGATGACACTATTTTTTTTCCTTGCCCACATGCTGTTTGCTTCTACCTACTTCCAGCTGGTTTCCGTTTGCCTGTGTCTGAAAATAAGATAAAGCTGAAACTGGCTTTCTTTCAGAAATGCGAACTACAATAGAGCCACACATCACATCACTGAAGTTACACTCTGCTCTGTACTGCTGGGTTAAAAACTACGCAACCTTAACCGAGTCGCTGGGTCACTATGAGACAGAACACACACTGGGTTATATTGACCCAAGTGCTGGGCTTTACTATTTAACCCAGAACTCTGGGTTGTTCGTTTGACCCAACTAGTGGGTAAAATTAACTCTTGCTGGGTTGACACATTCCATTTGATTTAGAATATAGAACCATTTTGTTTTGAAGTCGCAAAATGTACACAACTTCACATAATGCAAATAGATTGTCACAGAATAGTGTAACATCAGAACCACCACGGCCTCAGGGAAGAAGATCCGGCTCTCCGGACTACTGAGCCGACAATCTGTCTCCCCCTAGTGTGTCTGTCTGTATGTCAAATCACAATCACCACCAAAGTAGATTCACCTGTGCATTCCTAGTGTGTGTCCCTATATAAACCAGCCGACCCCATAGACACCTGTTCGTTCACAGTTGTGCACCAACCCGTGTATGTGCTCCTGCATGTTTTTCCCAGTGCTTGTGGTTTCACGTCCTCCTTGTTTTTTGAACCCAGGACTGAACTGAGTCACAGCTCGGACTCCGTGGGCCGTGGACAGCGGACACGAGGACCCTTTTTCTCTTCATTATTTCGTTCGGAGCTCCAGCAGTTATTTTCACGGGGACTGTGTAGGGTGAAGGAAAGGGACACTAAACTCAATAAAAGAGACTGTGTGGTATTGCAAGCCTGCGTCTGCGTCTCACTATCAGTAAAAAAAGACATGACAAATAGTAAAATTTAAATAACTCAATTTTGACAAAAGTGTTAGACAGAACCATGAAATCCACAGGTAAATTTTTTTTTATAGAAAATAAACGTAATATAAACACACAGTGAATCTGATTTTAATTGCATTTATTGTTTTGCATTTAATAAAATGTTTAAACACTTTTTATAGAAGTTTTTGACACAAAACTTATAATGCAAATCTTATAATGCCAACATGACATCAAACAGTCCAAATCCTAATATTTTAAGACTGTATTTTAGTTATTTAACTATTAGTTTGGCTACTACTATTGACTATTGACATTAAGTAAAAGAACAATAAAACATTAAAACTAACATCAACAGCCTCCACCAAAGAGTCTGTCTCCATAGCATTGCCACCAACAATAGCGAAGGTCACAAAACATGGAACAATGCTCCAATCATTTCCATATTTTGCAGATATTGCATGATGTATAACAAAATATAAGACTCAGGTATCATTTTAAATTGCATTGTTATTTAGAATAAACAAGTGGTATCATACCGAATAATAATAAAAAATGTACAAACACATCAGCTTTAAAGTAAGTCTTAAATGAAGATAAAAATCTGGTGATGAAGAGTGTGTCGTTATGTCTCTCTACAGGTTATGGGATTGTGGTGTCTCAGATGAAGGCTGTGCTGCTCTGACTTCAGCTCTGAGATTAAACCCCTCACACTTGAGAGAACTGGATCTGTCCTGGAATAAAGTAGGAGACTCAGGAGTGAAGTGTCTCTGTGCTGTACTGGAGAATCCTCACTGTAAACTGGAGACACTGAGGTAAGATCATCTCTCTGAGAGTCACATGACCTGCTCCTCAGTAAGACACATTCTCTAATAGTGAGACTGAAGCAGAAGTTTGAGGTTCATCATCAATGTCCTGAGGAGGAAGATTGTTTCTTTTCACTGCACACTGATGATTTGTCACAGAGTCTTTGGGTCAGATGTACGTATGTGAGAAGCTGCAGAGCAAAACATGACTTGATGTGACTGCAGTGTGTCTGAAATTACTGTGAAATTTACTAAAACACTGTAACTAATCACACAAACTGCACCTGGGACACAAACTAAATGCCCTGTGTGTGAGCTGTAGGGGTTAAAAGCAGCAGGGAAATGCAAATGAGAAACGTTTTATTGGTCTTAAAGCTGAAACAATGTTTATTTTGTCAGTGAACATTGTCTCCATCTAGCTGCTATAAACAGGGTTGCCAGATCTGTATCAAAGAAGCAGTATTAAAACCATGTAGTCTTTATTAATCGTTCTTTCACTGACCTTTTAGATAGTCTTGTATTATTTCAAATTTTGTCAAAAATAAAGAATATCTATAACTCACTGATTGAAATTCACTCATGTAACACAGAGCTCAGTAACACAGAGCTGAAGTTGAGAACAGGATCAGTAGGTGTGTGTATGAGAGGAGAACACAGTGCATCATCACTACTGTATGTTTAATATAGAGAATGTGGAGTTACATCACAGTGTTTTCATACCACATAACATTTTGGGAAAGCTCTACCATGTTTGGTTTTAATGCTGATCAGTTGCCATGGTGATGAGAGTTGAGAGCAGCTTGTTATTGTTCTTAGATTTGTGACATGGTGTTTTCTTTCGATATGAAGAAGGGTAAACCTAAAGAAAAGGGACCTTACTGGGAGAAGTTAAATGCGTGAGAAACATAGGCCATATATGCGATTCACTATCCATCGTCTCACATCAGCATCATCATCACAATTTTCTCTGCAACTTGTAGCGCAGCCACACAAAAGGGACACCTTCAACAACAGGGAAATGGTCGTGGAGCTAATGCTGCTCACCTGTGGCCGAAGGTGTGCCCTAGCGGTTTCTCTTTTCCCCATTGACAGTGGTTTGGTCACCGGGCAAGTTCCCGCGCATGCACGATCGCGACGCAAGGGAACCCGGAAGTGACGTGGGTCACATGAGCCGGCATAAAGCCGGAACAGGCGAGGAAGCCGGCACGGAGAGATGAAGACAGCGCGCTGTGTGTTTTTTGAGGCTGAGCGACTGCTTGTGGATTATATTGCATAAATTTCATTCAGTACCCAGCTCATTCTGTTTCTCGATCTCCCGGACCTACCATCATTTTCTGGTGAGATCGAGCCATCTCTCCAACTCAACTTTCACACCCTTTGCCATAGATCAGACACTGGACTACCATACACACACTCACACACACACTCTTTATATTTGTATTATATTTGTATATATTGGTTTTGGTGCACCTTGTTTGTTTATTTATCTGTTTGTCTTTGTATAATACACTTGGTTTAATTTATTATAATTATTCTGTATCGCGTTGTATATTGTCCCGCTGCGGTTGCGCAATACCGGAAGTGTGGTTTACAAGCCCCTATTTAGATTCCCAAATCCGTTTTTTTGTAACTAAGCGGTTTTATAAATCCAAGTGTTACAAACTCCTCCTAAGCCATTCATGGAAATTTGACCAAACCTTCACAGAGCATTTATTAGGAAGCATAGATATGCCCTAGCTAACTTATTTTTAGATGTAGCACATGCAGTGGGCAGGTAACATGTCTTCCTTGAAGACTCCTATATTGCTTACGCTCTACAAGTCACTGGAAGCTCATGAACAATTCTGCCGTGGCTGTGTGTAAGATCGACTGATTATTTTTAAAGTCACCCCCTAGGTAGTGTGTTGGGTCATGTGAACTTTTGCACTGTAAAATATTTTCCTGTTAAATAACAGTAAGTTCCTGGCAGCACAGACGCCAGCAGTAATTTTCTGCTGTAAATTTGCAGTACTCATACTTCTAATTACTTTACAGTTCATTACTGTAAACATCAAAGACAGTATATTTCTGTAGTTTTTACAATTGACAGTAGAATACTGGCAGCACAGACGTCTGTGATTTTACAGATTTTACAGTATACATCCAGTATTTATTTTACAGCAATTTTATATAAAAATTGAGTTCGTAACTGATTATTTTAGTTTAACTTTTATTTTCTCTGTTTATTAAACAAAGGTATAATTGATAATAAAATAACTTTAGGTGTAAAATTTTTTAAAAATCTACAATATAAATCTTATTATATTAAAAATTCCAAATGAAAATAGAAAAGTATTACTCTGTAAATATCTGTAAAATATACAATAAACACATCAGAAAGGATATAAATAAAACAAACTTTTATTAAAAGGTAGAGTCAAAAAATGACCTACGGAACGAGTAAGAAAAAATTTTAGGTAAATATTTTTTTTTCTATTAAAAAAGTAAAAACAATAGCTTTTTTCCAAATTATTCTTAAATTGCATATCAGATGCTACTAGTTACATTTAAACTCAATTTCTTTTTTTATTAAATAGCATAATAACTGCTGCTCATGCCAAGGCAACACATAAAAACTTGTTAAAACTTTACAAGCATTTAAAATTGTAAAAATGTTCAGTAGTAATTACAATACAAGTAATAAAAAACAGTACAAGTAACATTTTGGTATTTACTTTCTACGGGTCCTGTGAGGGGACACATGCACAGTAATTACTCCTTGGCTTGTTGTTTCTATCCAGGTTTATTCCAGAGTACCACTGCAAAAAATGAATAAATAAATAAATAAACTTTCTGTAGAAATGTAATTTACTGTGACTTTCACGTTTAAACATGATGGATCTAATTTGTAGACAGTTTTTACTTTCTATTAGATTTATAATTAACAATATCTATTTAAACATGAATTATCATCGAATAATTTATACAAGACATGTTATTTTTCATTTAAATATTTAGATTTTACATAATATCTTTTAATTTATGATTTTTGTTTGTCCCCATATTTTACACTTTTTCATTTTAGATTAAGCAGGAATATACTGTAAATACATACATCTGCTGAGAGAAATTAAATATGAGACTCAATATGATGATTTTTTATTACATTGTTGAATAGAATAAACAGGTGATGTAATTTTAAATAATACCATAATCTTACCATCACATCAGCTTTAAAGTAAGTCTTAAATGAAGAGTGTGTCATTGTGTCTCTACAGGTTGCGTGGTTGTGGTGTCTCACATGAAGACTGTGCTGCTCTGACTTCAGCTCTGAGATCAAACCCCTCACACCTGAGACAACTGGTTCTGTCTAATAATAAAATAGGAGACTCAGGAGTAAAGTGTCTCTGTGCTGTACTACAGAATCCTCACTGTAAACTGGAGACACTGAGGTAAGATCATCTCTCTGAGAGTCACATGACCTGCTCCTCAGTAAGACACATTCTCTTATAGTGAGACTGAAGCAGAAGTTTTAGGTTCATCATCAATGTCCTGAGGAGGAAGATTGTTTCTTTTCACTGCACACTGATGATTTGGCACAGAGTCTTTGGGTCAGATGTACGTATGTGAGAAGCTGCAGAGCAAAACATGACTTGATGTGACTGCAGTGTTTAAATTACTGTGAAATTTCCTAAAACACTAATTAATAACACAAACTGTCACAGGTTGGGGCAGAACGAGGTAAATCCAAGCACAGATGAATGAACGCAACGTAGTTGTGGGCGTGGACGAAAAATGGAAGCAAGGGTCAAATACCAGCGAATCAGTCAGCAAAGCACCTGAGGCCAAATTGTCAAAAGAGGGAGCGTAATATCAGTAACCGGGAAATCAAGCAATGAAGCAACTATCCAAAAAAAACGTGAAACAAAAACCGTGGTCAAAAACAAAGAAGCCCAAGATCAAAGCCAGTTCTTCCTGCAATGGTGGTTGAAGGCTTAGGCAGATGGAACATTGACCTCCTCCTCCTGAGACAGAAACAAGTGCGGTTGATACCACAAGCAGCACTAAGGGAGACAAACCGGTACATGATCATACATGGGAGTTATGAACACACTTGACCCAGGGTAAGAACCTGCTCCAAAAAGTGATAACTTGGGAGGTCATGCACCTGAGCATGACCTCGAGAACCTGGTTCTTTCTCTCTGTCTGCCCATTGGCTCAACTACAGTCATAATACAGTTGTGGCCATCAGAGGTGGGTAATCCTGTAACAAAGTCCATGTCAATGTCGGACCACAGGCAGTATGGAATCGGTAGGGTTCTGAAGAGGCCTGCAGGAGTGGTGTTGGCATGTTTGCACCTTACACAGATGTCACATGCTGACACAAATCTACAGTAGAAATGTCCTCCTTCAATGTTGGACAGCAGAAACATTGCTGGACTTGGGACAGGGTTCGAGCAGAACCAGGGTGGCAGGAAAGCTTAAAGCTGTGCCCCCATTCCAGGACCTGAGATCAAAGGTTAAGGGGAATGAAGAGGCAATTAGGGGGTACGTTACTGGGCCCTGGTTCGAGGGACAGTACCTGCTTGACATTGGTTTCTATGTCTAGCTCAGCTGCTGCAAGCAAGCAGGGAAAAGGAAGGATATAGTCATAGGCGGTAGAGTCTTGGATGGTCGTGAACTGTCTGGAAAGGGCATCTGATTTGGAGTTCTTAGACCCAGGATAAAAGAAGAGGGTGAAGTTGAACCTGGTGAAGAACAGCAACCACCGGGCCTGGCAGGAGTTGAGCCTCTTGGCACCTCGTAGATACTCAACGTTCTTGTGGTGAGTCCAGACCAGAAACGGAACTTCCGACTCCTCTAACCAATGTCTCCATTCCTCTAGGGCCACCTTGATGGCTAGGAGCTCTTGGTCACTGATGCCATAGTTCACTTCAGCAGGGGTTAAGCAGTGTATAAAAAAGTGCAGGGATCAAGCTTATTGTCGTGAGCAGGCCCCTGAGAGAGTACACCTCCTACCCCCATGCTGGAGTCATCAACGTACACAACAATCTGACATGACGATCTGACGTGGTGAGAATAGGGGAAGATATCAAAATCAAGGAAACACGAGATCAAAGCCGGGAGATCAAACAGCGAAGCGATAATTAAAATGAGATGATTAAGTGAGGAAACAAAAAAAAATTGGCAACGTGAAAGCAGTGGAACAAAATATGATAGAACCAGGGCAACAAAACACTCAATAATCCAGCAATTTATGCATGCTTAAATCCTGTAGTAATCAGTGCAGAGTTCTAGACAGGTGCTTGACGGGGAGGAAACAGGGGCAAAGGAAACGACACATGATTGGCTATGAAAAACAAAAGCATATGGGGAAGGTGACAGCGTGGGGGAGAAAGTGGCAGACAGGACGTGAATCATGACACAAACTGGACCTGGAACACAAACTGAATGTACTGTGTGAGAGCTGAAGGGTAAAAAAAAAAAAAAAGCAGCAGGAAAATGCAAATGAGAATATTTTTTTGGTCTTAAAGCTTAAATAAAAAAAGTAATAATTCTTCTTTGTCTTTCGGCTGTTCCCTTTCAGGGGTCGCCACAGCGAATCATCTGCCTCCATCTAACCCTGTCCTCTGCATCCTCTTCTCTCACACCAACTAACTTCATGTTCTGTCTCACTGCATCCATAAATCTCCTCCATAAAAGACCTCCTGCCTGGCAGTTCCAACCTCAGCATCCTTCTACCGATATGCTCACCATCTCTCCTCTGAACATGTCCAAACCACCTCAATCTGGCCTCTCTGACTTTATCTCCAAAACATCTCACATGGGTTGTCCCTCTGATGAACTCATTCTTGATCCTATCCATCCTTGTCACTCCCAAGGAGAACCTCAACATCTTCAGCTCTGCTACCTCCAACTCTGCCTCCTGTCTTTTCTTCAGTGCCACTGTCTCTAAGCCGTAGAGCATCGCTGGTCTCACCACTGTCCTGTACACCTTTCCTTTCATTCTCACCGATACTCTTTTATCGCACAACACACCTGAAACTTTTCTCCACCCATTCCAACCTGCCTGTACCTGCCTCTTCACCTCCTTTCCATACTCTCCGTTGCTCTGGACCGTTGACCCTAAGTACTTAAAGTCCTGCACCTTCTTTACCTCTGCTCCCTGTAGCCTCACCGTTCCTCTTGGTTTCCTCTCATTCACACACATGTATTCCGTCTTGCTGCGGCTAACCTTCATTCCTCTGCTTTCCAGAGCGTACCTCCACCTCTCTAAGTTTTCTTCCACCTGTTCCCTGCTCTCGCTACAAAGCACAATGTCATCTGCAAACATCAGAGTCCATGGAGACTCCTGTCTAACCTCATCTGTCATCCTGTCCATCACCAGAGCAAACAAAAAGGGTCTTAGAGCCGATCCTTGATGCAGACCCACCTCCACCTTGAACTCTTCTGTCACACATACAGCACATCTCACCACTGTCTTAGCACCCTCATACATGTCCTGCACCACTCTAACATACTTCTCTGCCACTCCAGACTTCCTCATACAACACCACAGCTCCTCTCTCTGCACCCTGTCGTACGCCTTCTCTAAATCTACAAAGACACAATGCAACTCTTTATTACCTTCTCTGTACTTCTCCATCAGCATCCTCAAAGCAAATACTGCATCTGATGTACTCTTTCTAGGCATGAAACCATATTGCTGCTCACAAATGCTCACCTCTGCCCTTAACCTAGTTTCCACTACTCTTTCCCACAGCTTCATTGTATGGCTCATTAGCTTCATACCTCTGTAATTGCCACAGCTCTGCACATCTCCCTTGTTCTTAAAAATCGGCACCAATACACTTCTCCTCCATTCCTCTGGAATCCTCTCGCTGGCCAGGATCTTGTTAAAAAAACTAGTCAGTAACTCGACTGCCACCTCTCCTAAGCACTTCCATACCTCCACAGGTATGTCATCAGGACAAACAGCCTTTCCACTCTTCATCCTCTTCAACGCCCTTCTCACCTCACTTTTACTAATATTTGCTACTTCCTGCTCCACAACAGTCACCTCTTCTACTCTTTGTTCTCTTTCATTTTCCTCATTCATCAACTCCTCAAAGTACCCCTTCCATCTTCCCATCACCCTCCTTGCATCTGTCAGTATATTTCCATCTCCATCTTTAATCACTCTAACCTGCTGCACATCCTTCCCATCTCTATCTCTCTGCCTCGCCAACCTGTACAGATCTACCTCACCCTCCTTACTGTCCAGCCTAGCATACAAGTCCTCATATGCTCTTTGTTTGGCCTTTGCCACCTCTACCTTCACCTTACGCTGCATCTCCCTGTACTCCTGTCTACTCTCTTCAGTCCTCTCAGAGTCCCACTTCTTCTTAGCTAGCCTCTTTCCCTGTATACACTCCTGGACTTCCTCGTTCCACCACCAAGTCTCCTTGTCCACTTTTCCCTTACCTGATGATACACCAAGTACCCTCCTACCTGTCTCCCTGATCACATTGGCTGTAGTTGTCCAGTCAACTGAAAGCACCTCCTGACCACCCAGAGCCTGTCTCAACTCCTCTCTAAAGACATCACAACATTCTTCCTTTCTCAGCTTCCACCACTTTGTCCTCTGCTCTGCCTTTGTCCTCTTCACCTTCCTCACCACCAGGGTTATTTTACACACCACCATCCTGTGTTGTCTGACTACACTCTCCCCTACTAACACTTTACAGTCACTAATCTCTTTCAGATTACAAGATGACACAAGATGTAGTCTACCTGAGTGCTTCTGCCTCCACTCTTATATGTCACCCTATGTTCCTGCCTCTTCTCGAAGAAAGTATTTACTACTGTCAAAAAAAAGAATAATGCTTATTAAAATTATGTTTTAATGTTTATTAATAATAATGTTTATTTTTTGTCTCACTGCTATGAACAGGGTAAAAAGGGATAATATAATCTGATCACACACATACAAAGATAATAGGCAGTTTATGAAAAAATTGTGTTCATGTTCCACAATCACTTACACTTGCCAAAATTTAAAAACATTTTATTTTTGAGAAGTTTAATTAACAAGTTAAAACACAACACAAGACAGGGACAAAAATCCATTTAAACCACAATGCAGATTTTTATAGATTTATTTATTGATTGATTGATTGATTGATTGATTAACAGAATTAATTAGCTTTAAGACATGAGCAAAGTTTGTTTGGCTGAAGAAAAGAAAATGCTAATTAATGCCTCTTCCTCCCAGAGAGAAATCAGAACAAAAGCTTTTGTTTGTTTGTTTTCTTACCCCATGGAACAGGTAATTAAATATCTTTAAAATACAGCTGTAGTTTTAACTTTCCGGACCAAAGAAGAAAAATAGAAAATTAAACGATTAATCGCTTCAGAGATAAAAGGTGCAGAAGATCCCCCCAATTGTAAGATTTAAATGAGCCTCCAAATTAAGTTGAATATTAGTTAAAAGATGAACATTTATTGCTAGATGCATCAGCCACACTTCCATATGCTTACCACCCAGTCCCAAAGCGGGAGAGAAACAAAGACACACATGTTTTGTCTGAAGTTCTCTGTTCCCTTTCAAAAGCTACACTCGATGCTGCATGAAAACGTTATGGGAATATTTCCTCGTGACCGGTTTTGATGCACGTGTGTGTCAGACATGCCAAAAATTTTGGCTTATATAACCTCGGTCAGGTGACGTCAACCGATGAGGTGCACCTGTAGGTTATAAATAGGAGTAAACCGGAATCATATAGATACAGTAGTAAATAGAAAGTGTCTTATTACTCCCCAGAAAGATGGCAGAGTTAGACACGAGTCCGTCCCTCCTTGTAGAAGAATATCTCACTGACGGCCATCTCCTCGCTTTCTGTTTTGAGTGTTTGGGGGAAGAGCATCGCTATCTCAGGCTTGAGGGAGCTCGGTCTTCAGCGAAATGTTAGGTGTTCAGTCCCTTCCTCCCATGCTTCAGGATGCCGAACATCTAACACACGCATCTAGCCGAAGTGTCAAAATTTGTGCACCTTTTAGAGAGGCCGGCAGCGGGGAACTGCCAGGTACGTCCTTTTAGGTACGAAGCACTGTGGAGGACCAACACCCTCAGGAAGCCGTGGATCAATCTCCACCATCACTGGTGTTTCGGAGGGCAGCGGTCTCCAGTGAAACGTTAGGTGTTCGGTTCCTTCCTGCCATGTTTAAGGATGACGAACATCTAACCCCCGTCTCTTCTTACATATCATGGGTGTCACATGGGATTCGACCGCAATGCAGGCACAGCTGTCTCCTGCGTGTGTCGAATCCATTGTCAATACCCTAAAGGAGATCAAGCTAGACCAGAAAGTAACTTTCCTACTTCCAGAGAGTGTTGGGTCTCATGGCAGCCTTCGGTTTCCACGGCGATACCCTTGGACCTTCTGCACATGAGATCACTCCAGTTGTGGCTAAAAGCCAGGGTATTTCGTCCAAGAGCCAATTCCTGCAAGAGCTTCGCACCCTCTCTATGGAGCTAGTGCCTCAGCATCAACATGTCGTCCTAGCTCACATTGTTTTCTTTAGGATGGAGTTTCAACGCCACGGAAAGCGTTCTCTTTCCTACACAAAGTATGACATTGAGTGTCATGTGGGATCCGATCGCAATGCGGGCACAGCTGTCTCCTGCGTGCATCGAATCCATTTTAAACACTCTAACGGAGTTCAAGCTAGGCCAGGAAGTAACTTTCACCTCTTTCAGTGGTGGTTAAGTGTCGGGGGATTTCATCGAAGGGCCAATCCCGGAGGCAATAAGGGTTATGCGCAGAGAGCTTCGTACCCTCTCTATGTGGTTCAGACCCTCGTCCTTGACTCTGGGTCCCACTCTAGGTCTGTGTTGTCGTCGCAAGCTGCAGCTACAGTAGTCTTGTAAATAATCACCTGGGCAGACTAGGTTTGTGCCTCTAGGAAAACTAGCGCACTAGGTTCTGCTTTGGGGACAGGACAAATGCTTGTCCCTCAGGATTATTTACAGGACATAGTAAAACATGTAGACCCAGGTCACTGCCCAATTGTTTCAGTGCTGGAGTTTCTGCAAGAAAATTGCCCTCGGGTTTATGCCCTACAGTGGGAGCCACGTCAAACAGCCGCCTGGAGCATGACGGCTCCGTGGCAGGTTAATGGACGCTTCGTGCATGGAATGTGATCCCCCGCGATGATGCAGTTAACAATGCCCCGCCCCATAAACGCCCCCATGAGCTTTCTAAAAAGATGGTTGCAATGCCGTATAATTCCGCCAGATGGAGCATTGACTGGTTGGAGCATTGACACAGTTAACTGCAGTGTCCAGGAAACCCAATACCGTATCTTTAATATATAGACAGTTCTTGTATTGTCAACATAAATAGATGACGTGGTTAAAAAAAAAACGATTAATAAAACAGATTTGTTAAAACAGTCAATACACGATGATTATGCTATTTATTATTAAATAATGAATTAATAAAACTAGTTCGTGAAATATTTTTAAGACATCCTGAAATAATCCCAAACGACATGGTAACACAAACGCGGGCTGTGTACAGTATTTTATATTACGGTGTATTTTACCTAGTTCCATTTAATATACTGATTTTGCTGCAAAGTAAAGTTTTCGTTATATTTTTGATGATGTTTTCGCTGATTTTTTTCACTGATAGTCAACAAGTAGCATTACAAATGTAATTAATGGCGCATGCAACCTGGAACAAATATCTGCCCATGGATCAGTATTTCTTTTGTCATTTAATGATGCATAATGCTCCCCCCATCAAAAAATCTGATGGGGCATTAATCACTTCTCACAACTGTGAATGGATGCGGAGACAGCAGAGACAGATTAAATCCACATAAACACTTGGAAACAAGACAAAAGAAAGTTCCAGAGGGTTAGCGCCTGTTATACTATTGTATTTTTTTTTTTTACACATTTGTAGTGCTTATATTTTTTTATCTTGTTTCGTTTGGTTTTACGCAACTTCATGTGTTATTTGTGTGTGTGTGTGTGTATGTGTGTGTGTGCGCGTGCGTGCACGAGAAAGAGGATGCTCGAGAGAGAGCTTACAGTACAGTATATTGTGATTTGTCCAAAGTTGCTAGAGCCTGGATTACTCCTACCAACAGTGGCGGACATAATATTGCATCTCTTTTTCTACGCATATGGACGAATGTGTCAATCGCACGGGCGTCGCCGACAACCAGCGTGTGTTTATGTTACCGCGCATGCGGATGCATGCACCCCCCCCCCTCACTCACACACACGCACATACACACCTCTTCAGTTTTGATTTACGGAAGGAGAGATAAAGATCCTTTCTCGATGCAGTGAATTTCTCTGAGCAAATTAACAATAATTTCCATGAATGACGAGGTAAATGCTGTGAAATGTTTCAAATGAACAGATTCTGCCTATAAGGGACAGTGAGGCTGGATCCAGAAGCCCACCACATCCCACACTTAAGCACAAAATAACACAGACGCAAATGATCAAGTGTTTAATTGGTGTCGTTTTCTCAAACATGATTTTCTCAACTTGGCGTTTATAAAGATTCAGACAGACTGAATTTAAGAATGTACCCATAGGAACCTAAAATACACACACACCAAAGAGCAAAGCGAAGATGCACATTCACACCTCTTTTGTCTTGTAAATGAGTATCCTCATTCATCTTCCAATCCCCCCAGCGCACACACTCTATTTGTACTGTAAACTGTAGCTGTGTTTGCTAGGGCACTTGGTTATACACAGTACTTTAATGTATGGACCACTTAACTTACTGATTATAATACGGTTATACGCAATATTTATAACACGCAGAGTAAAGCGAGTATAAATGCATAAATTTCATAAAAATAATAATATAATTTTTGTAATATTTGAAAACACGGGGCGCATAATGCCAAATGTAGTGGCTGCACAATCACAAAACAAATTTTATTTAATTCTTGTATCTCAATACCCCCCCCCCATGTCTTGCTTGAATATAGACGTGTATTGACTGTAAATGGACGTCAGATAGCGGACCTTCGTTCACACAATGTACTCACTGAAATGCTAGCTAAAAGTCAAAGTGACAGCTATACATGAAGCCCCAGACACCCGTAGACATGTACAAATGTATCTGAATGCATTTTAAGGCAATGTTCTGTGTCACATATTTTTACCGATTCATGACGTCTTACCTCGACTGTTTTTGGCCGTGGACACAACGTCGCCGTCGGACCAATGTTTGTTGGGTATTAACGTATTGAAGTATTTTAGTTAAGGGCAAAAACAGACTCTCTGCTTGTGTTTAGAACTGCTGAACAGCTGTGTTCATAGGTTTAATCAACGATTTACAAGACAGCAACTCCATTTGTGGAGCATTTCTCCGTTGGCTTTTTAACACATACACATAAGTTGTAGTGCGGACTGGATATTCCGCTGTGGCGACCACTTGTCGGGAGCAGCCGAAAGACCAACAACAACATTTGCGCAGACAGGTCTAAAGAACCCCTCCCCCCGCCAAAAAACACACACACACACACAGAGCAATTAACTCCATCAGTGTTCTCCATTGAGGTGTCTCACCTTCCACTCCTTCTATGTTTGTCTTTGCTCTCTTGATGGAGTTCTTAAAACCCAAAACATTTATTTATACTGAGAAAAAATTTATTATGGGTCACAATCACAAACTAGCACCGATGCATGCGATCAAGTGTTTAACTGTTGTTTTCATTTGTTTCTATTATTATTATTAATAATTATGATTTTCAGCCCAACTCCGCGACTATTATTTAAAACAAAGTTGTGTCCCATTTTTGCCCATTGAAGTTGTTGGTTCAAGCAAACGTTTTTTAAATACCCAAACAATCCCCAAAAATTAAAACATGCAAACATGACTAACAATTCAATTTATTCTTCCAAAACTAGTCAGTTAGAACAGTAATTTGTATAAAAAAGGTGAATACATGTATTTTTGCTTAAAGTTCATTAAACTACCAAAACACCAGCTGCTTATAAGTCTCTATCTAGTTCTTTTATATTAAAATATAAATTTTTAAAAACTATTAAAGATGGAACAGTTCAAGTCTTTGCTTCCCTCAAAGTACTGTATCAGACATTTTGCAGTTCTATGTTCAGAATATACAGTAGACCTGATCAAACATCATTCTAAAGCTGTCGGACTGTGACGTCATCCCTCCTACAGCTCCCTCAACAGCTTGTTCAGGCTCCTCCAGTCCTGTAGCTCCAAAAGTCCAGCCGTCAGCCGTCTGACCCCCCAATCCTCCACAGCGGAGCTCTGCTTAAAGACAACAGGAGAATTTAGTCAAGACAAAGATAAATAAACTTCACAGAACATATAGTTCTAATAAAAATAATATATATTAATGAATTAAAATAATAATTAAATAAATATTTAAAATACTGTTTTGGGAATTCTGGAATGTAAATAAACTGCCTGTGCTAATGTTAACCAGTGAACAGTGTTAGTGTTAACCAGTGACTGTCTGTATTATCGTCTGAATTAAATTAACCGAGAATTTACTTAATGCGCTTCTCATACAAATAAGTTAAGCGATATAACACTCGTATATGAGCATTAGTTCATCCCTGAAGCCAAACTATAACTTACTGAAGCCCCTCATACCTCCCCTCACACACACACACACACCTCCTCCTCCTCCTCCTCCTCCTTAACTGATAAACACTTCAGTGTTGTTATTCAGCTCTTTAACTAAGCGCTCGCGCTACCGCGGAAAGTCCCGGACAAAGTGTGTAAAATATAAACCGGGTTATGAGCGTTACTAGCTCCTGTACAGCTCCCCTCAGTCTGTGTCCCTCATCAACTGCATCACATTATATTACAGTCACAGAAATAACCTGCAGATTAACTCTTAACCAGAGAATAAATAAGCGCTGAATTTATCCAGACAACATGCGGTGAGATTCTCTCAGTATTTACAGAGAACACAAACACTCTTCATCGGGTAGTGCAGCTCTTGTAATAGGGACATTAATAGTATTGTCGAAGCTTGAGCATGTTTTTGAGTTAAAGTGGAGTGACATTGTGAGTGTGTGACACTGACAGTAAGCTGTAATATTAACTCCACACTTGGTAAACAGATCATTAAGTTCTCTAAAGTCACATCTGACCGCTGCTGGTGCTGCCAGTGATATTTAAAACGGCCAATAAAAAACTAAACTGGGAAATAAACTGTAAACTACCCCGAACACATTTTATAAAATAAAACATCACTTACCACGAATAGTCCGTTAAGCCGCCATCTTCATCTCTGTAGTTTGGTAGCGTCAGTTCGGCGGGGGTGGAGGCGGGTTGTTAAAATCACGTGATTGCAACTCAGCGCAGCTGGCTTGTTTTAACGTGTTCTTGAGAACGAAGCGCCATCTAGTGGTGGCACCAGGTAAATGAATAAATTGGGCTTGAATGGGCGTGTTTACTGTGAAATCTTGACACGCCTTTCAGCCAGAAAGGGGAGGGGGGATTACGGCGTGCAAAGGCCATTCACACGCCATTCACACTTCAGCCACACTGTCGCGGCTATTTGGCGTGGCTCCCACTGTAGTACACTCAGAACGTTCATGCTCTTCAAATTTACAGCACACCACCGCACTAGCCAGTGGCGTAAATCAGAGCAGGTTTTCATATGTTGCGGTCCCGCGGCCGAAGGGCAGCCACCATTAGATGAGTTGGGTGAGAGATGCTAATGTCCTAGCCTGTGAGGTGCGTGAAAAATCTTTTTTTAAAACATTTTATTTTAACAAGTGACCTACTGCGAGCTGAGCACTGGCAGGAGGCTGTGGTTCAATCTCCGCCACCACTGGTGTTTCGGGGAGCAGCGGTCTCCAGCGAAATGTTAGGTGTTCTGTCCCTTTCTCCCATGTTTCAGGATGCTGAACATCTAGCCGAAGTGTAAAAATTTGGGTTTCCAAGCTGCCTTTTCCGCAAGACATTTGTCAGGCTTCATAATTGGTTGCCAGGCTCGCGGGTTCTCAGTCAGCATCCCAGAATTATGTCTAAGACTCCTTGGGGGGACTGTGCGCACACTACACAACCCTGGGGGTCCAGACACTTGCAGTGCGGCGGAGTGGGTATTCCCGTTCCCATAGCATTTTCATTTTCATGTATAGGGCCAGGGGTAGCTCAGTGGTTAAGGCATTGGACTACGGTTCGGAAGATCCCAGGTTCAAACCCCACAACCACCAAGTTGCCACTGTTGGGCCCTTGAGCAAGGCCCTTAACCCTCAACTGCTCAGATGTGTAATGAGATAAAAATGTAAGTCGCTCTGGATAAGAGCGTCTGCCAAATGCCTAAATGTAAATGTAAATGTCATGCAGTATCGAGTGTAGCTTTAGAAAGGGAACGTCTCGGGTTACTTTGCTGTAACCCTGTTCCCTGAAAAAGCGGGAATGAGATGCTATGCTCCAATGCCACATTGCAGATGTGATTTGACATCCTTCAGACAAAATTGATCTGAGGATGTTTCCGGTTTACTCCTATTTATAACCTGCAAGTGTACCTCATTGTTTGACATCACCTGACCGAGGTTATATAAGCCAACATTTTTGGCGTGTTTGACACACACGTGCTTCACAACCGGTCACGAGGAAACATTCCCATAGCGTTTTCACGCAGCATCTTGTTCCTGCTTTTCATGGAACAGGGTTACAGAAAAGTAACCCGAGACGTTTATTATCAGCAAAGAAAGCATATTTAATTTATATTATTTGTCGTTCCAAATAATAACATAATCTTACAAACACATGAGCTTTAAAGTAAGTTATAAATAAAGAATAAATAAAGATTGGTGATGAAGAGTGTGTCATTGTGTTTCTCTATAGGTTGCGTGGTTGTGGTGTCTCAGATGAAGGCTGTGCTGCTCTGACTTCAGCTCTGAGATCAAACCCCTCACACCTGAGAAAACTGGATCTGTCCCATAATAATGTAGGAGAATCAGGAGTGAAGTGTCTCTGTACTGTACTGGAGAATCTTCACTGTAAACTGGAGACACTGAGGTAAGATCATCTATCTGAGAGTCACATGACCTGCTCCTCAGTAAGACACATTCTCTAATAGTGAGACTGAAGCAGATGTTTTAGGTTCATCATCAATGTCCTGAGGAGGAAGATTGTTTCTTTTCAATGCACACTGATGATTTGTCACAGAGTCTTTGGGTCAGATATATGCACAGTATTATTGCAAAAGTTTAGGCACCCCTTGATAAATAACAGATTTTGGTGATTTTTTTTTTTAATTGAAAAGATGTTAACACAGTCTCTCTTGTAAATGAAAAGAATGCGCAATACTTTCAGCAAACATTGATGCATAGTTACTTTTTATGTCATGAATTGAACAAAGATTAAAAAAAAAACATTATTCTGGCATTGTGCAAAAGTTTGGGCACCCTACATTTACATTTAGGCATTTGGCAGACGCTCTTAAGTAAGACCTCCTCTGGCAGATATCACAGCTTGCAAATGCTTTTTATAGCCAGCTAAAAGTCTTTCAGTTCTTGTACTTGGGATTTTCTCCCATTCTTCCTTGCAAAGAGCTTCTAGTTCTGTAATATTCTTTGGTCGTCTAGCATGCGCAGCTCTTTTAAGATCTATTGGTGATGGCCATTCCAAAACCTTCAGCTTGCGTCTCTTGAGTCGATTTCGAGGTATGTTTATGATCATTGTCCTCTTGTAGAATTTTAAGCATCCAATTTTAAGCTTCAGCTGTTTTACAGATGGTGTGATGTTTGCTTCCAGAATTTGCTGGTATTTAGTGAAATCCACTCTTCGCTCCACCCATGCAATGTTTGCTGTGCCACTGGCTGAAACACAATCCTAAAGCATGATATATCCACCCGCATGCTTAATAGTTGTCAAGGTGTTGTTTTCATGAAATGCCGCTCCTTTTTTTTCTCCAAACATGCCTTTGCTGATTATGGCCAAAGAGTTTTTAACTTCAGGCCACAGCACTTGTTTCTAAAACACATCAGGCAGATGTTCTGTTGCATATTTCTGACATTGGATTTTATGATGGGGATGCAGGTAATGTTTTCTTCTGCTGACTCTTCCATGAAGGTCTTGTGGAACGGTGCACCACCACTTCTGAGACTGCTAAATCTTCCTGCAGGTTTTTTGCAGTCAAGTGGGGGTTTTGTTTTGTCTTTCTGACCAGCATGCGAGCAGTTCTCTCCGAAAGTTTTCTTGGTCTTCCAGATCTCATATTGACCTTCATAGTTCTCCTGAACTGCCATCTCTTAAGTACAGTTCTCACTGTGGAAACTGCAAGATGACAATTTTACAATAAAAAACAATTATGTAAAAAATCTCCAAACTCCAATTTACTGTACAGCCAAAGATGTTACTCCAAAAGTATAGTAATTTCTCATTAAAACCGGGGACCTGACTACCACTTTAACGACACTGTGTTAATTTAGCATGCTTCTGAGAGGAGAACAAAATAAAGTGTAAAACAGCTGATTTCTGTAAATGTGTAAAACATATGATTACCTTCGGTCAATTTCAAAGATTCAATTTTACACTTTTTTCATGATTCTTTCTGAAATCCACAAAACACTCTCCTTGTCAGTCTTTCTTTAGAACTTTTATTTACTGTGAACTTCACTTTTAAACCTGTAGAACCTGATGGATCCAATTTGTAGACATTTTCTACTCTCCATTAGATTTATAATTAGGCAATGAATTAAAAGTAAATTATTAGCAAATATTGTTGTTTACATAAGACATGGGTTATTTAAATTTTATGATAAACTTAAATTTCATAACGATTTACTTAAATTTATACTTAATGATTTATACTAAATTAAATATACAAATACAAATATATACATATACAAATATACATATACAAACCGGATTCCAAAAAAGTTGGGACACTAAACAAATTGTGAATAAAACCTGAATGCAATGATGTGGAGATGGCAAATGTCAATATTTTATTCAGAATAGAACATAGATGACAGATCAAAAGTTTAATCCGAGAAAATTTATCATTTTAAAGGAAACATATGTTGATTCCAAATTTCACGGTGTCAACAAATCCCAAAAAAGTTGGGACAAGTAGCAATAAGAGGATGGAAAAAGTAAATTTGAGCATAACGAAGAGCTGGAAGACCAATTAACAGTAATTAGGTTAATTGGCAACATGATTGGATATAAAAAGAGCTTCTCGGAGTGGCAGTGTCTCTCAGAAGCCAAGATGGGTAGAGGATCACCAATTCCCACAATGTTGCGCAGAAAGATAGTGGAGCAATATCAGAAAGGTGTTACCCAGTGAAAAATTGCAAAGACTTTGAAGTTATCATCATCAACTGTGCATAATATCATCCGAAGATTCAGAGAATCTGGAACAATCTCTGTGCGTAAGGGTCAAGGGCGTAAAACCATACTGGATGCCCATGATCTCCGGGCCCTTAAACGACACTGGACCACAAACAGGAATGCTACTGTAAAGGAAATCACAGAATGGGCTCAGGAATACTTCCAGAAACCATTGTCAGTGAACACAATCCACCGTGCCATCCGCCGTTGCCAGCTGAAACTCTACAGTGCAAAGAAGAAGCCATTTCTAAGCAAGATCCACAAGCACAGGCATTTTCATTGGGCCAGGGATCATTTAAAATGGACTGTGGCAAAATGGAAGACTGTTCTGTGGTCAGACGAGTCACGATTCGAAGGTCTTGTTGGAAATGTGGGACGCCATGTCATCCGGACCAAAGAGGACAAGGACAACCCAAGTTGTTATCAACGCTCAGTTCAGAAGCCTGCATCTCTGATGGTATGGGGTTGCATGAGTGCGTGTGGCATGGGCAGCTTGCATGTCTGGAAAGGCACCATCAATGCAGAAAAATATATTCAGGTTCTAGAACATCATATGCTCCCATCCAGACGTCATCTCTTTCAGGGAAGACCCTGCATTTTTCAACAAGATAATGCCAGACCACATTCTGCATCAATCACAACATCATGGCTGCGTAGGAGAAGGATCCGGGTACTGAAATGGCCAGTCTGCAGTCCAGATCTTTCCCCTATAGAGAACATTTGGCACATCATAAAGAGGAAGCTGCGACAAAGAATGGGAGAAGAATGGGAGAGCATTCCTATTTCTAAACTTGAGAAACTGGTCTCCTCGGTCCCCAGACGTCTGTTGAGTGTTGTAAGAAGAAGAGGAGATGCCACACAGTGGTGAAAATGGCCTTGTCCCAACTTTTCTGGGATTTGTTGACACCATGACATTTTGATTCACCATATTTTTTCCTTAAAATGATACATTTTCTCAGTTTAAACTTTTGTTCCGTGATTTATGTTCTATTCTGAATAAAATATTGACATTTGCCATCTCCACATCATTGCATTCAGTTTTTATTCACAATTTGTTTAGTGTCCCAACGTTTTTGGAATCCGGTTTATATATATATATATACTGCAGCAATATACTGTAAATATACACACATCTGCTGAGAGAAACTTTCACGTGCTGCATGCTATTAATGAGACCAGAGATACAAGGTGATACAGTATATACAGGCTTTATTTTCTTTGTCCCAAATGTCAACGGAACTAAACAAAACACCAAAATTCTCTGAGCGCCTCCACAGGCTGGGTCTGCAGGCCGGCTTTTGTAAATAACCAAGAAAACAAGGAATAAGTCTCTCTTGACCTTGAAATGAACAGAGAGCTGATCTTCTCCTCAGCCTCTACTTTTCCTTGTAGAAGGACCCGAATCTTTATTTTGCCCGTGCCTGCAGCCACTGCTCAGTCCTGGTAGAAAGAGTAAACACTAACACACATTACTTGCAAGAGACAAACATGAGGGTGCACAAGGATGAACAGACAAAGTGGTACTTGGTTGACTGGAATATATAGTGAGACACACAAGGTGGACACAAGTGTACTCAATTTGGTGCAAGCAGAAATCACCGGGGAACCATTGCACATGTAGACACACTAGGGGAAGACTAAGTGGTGGCTCAGTAATCCGGTGAGCCAGATCTTATTCCCCAAAGCTGAGGTGGCTCAGATGTTACAGAAACAAAATTTAAGACTCAGTATAATCAATCTTAATTACATTGTTAATTAGAATGAACAGTTAGTGTCATTCTGAATAATACTTTTATTTTACAAACACATCAGCTTTAAAGTAAGTATTAAATAAAGATATAAATGTGGTGATGAAGAGTGTGTCATTGTGTCTCTCTACAGGTTGTGTGATTGTGGTGTCTCAGATGAAGGCTGTGCTGCTCTGACTTCAGCTGTGAGATCAAACCCCTCACACCTGAGACATCTGCATCTGATTAATAATAAAATAGGAGACTCAGGAGTGAAGTGTCTCTGTGCTGTACTGGAGAATCCTCACTGTAAACTGGAGACACTGAGGTAAGATCATCTCTCTGAGAGTCACATGACCTGCTCCTCAGTAAGACACATTCTCTCGTAGTGAGGCTGAAGCAAAGGTTCTAGGTTCATCATCAATGTCCTGAGGAGGAAGATTGTTTCTTTTCATTGCACACTGATGATTTGTCACAGAGTCTTTGGGTCAGATGTGCGTATGTGAGAAGCTGCAGAGCAAAACATGACTTGATGTGACTGCAGTGTGTCTGTAATTACTGAAATTACTAAAACAGTGTAACTAATCACACAAACTGCACCTGGGACACAAACTAAATGCCCTGTGTGTGAGCTGTAGGGTTTAAAAGCAGCATGGAAATGTAAATAAGAAACTGGTCTTAAATGGTCTCTTGTTGGTCTTAAAGCTTAAATAATGTTTATAACAGTTTTGTCAGTGAACATTTGTCTCCATCTAGCTGCTGTAAACAGGGTTGCCAGATCTGCATAATAGAAGCAGTATTACAACTACAGTGAAACTGTCACGTACTGTTAGTTGTTGGACTGTGGGCATGAGTTGAGGCATATTCGCAGATGGGATAAGATGGCATACAAAGTCTTTTAATAAGAAACAAACAAAATAAAACATGAACAAAGGAAGTTGGCCTTACTTGGAGCGTGCTATAAACAGAACTCATAAAACACTTTACACAGGCATACACAGACTAGGGATTATACAAAATCTAATACAATACAGACATGGGATCCAAACCACATAGTAAGCTGTTATGCACATTAGCTGCTAAGCTAGCTAGTAGCTAAACAGACTAATTGCTAAACAGGCTAGTAGCCTGAGACCCAAGGGATGAACAGACAAGGTACACAGCAGACCAGGTATGAAACAGACAAAGAACTCTAAAGGTTAGTGGCTAAACAGGGTAGTACCTAAACAGACTAAGAGCTAAACAGATGAGGAGACTAGACAGACTCGAAGACTAGACAGACTAAGATCCAAGCAGTTTTAGTAGTGCACTCATTAGTATTTATACAGACTAAGAACTACACATGCAAAGGAGGTTACTCACACATAAGGGTAAACACAAAAGGCTAATTCTCCTAGAGGCTAATCCTGCTATGAGACACAGAAACATAGCAACATAAATTAAATCAAAACAAATACAAACTTAAAGAGCTCCAGAAACCAAATGCCAACTATAACTAAACAAACTGAAACAGAACCATACAAAACAAAACCCACGTAACAGAACTGAAATTAATGCTCGACACAGTTTCCCAGAACTAACAGCTATTTATAACATGACTAATGAGCTTCCTCAGTTCAGGTGAGCATCTGCGTCACCTGACTGAGGTGCCTTCTGGGAAACTGAGTCTACAAATAAAACTACAAACTAAACAGTGCCCTCTAGCAATGAACCCTCACAGAAACCTTGGATTACGCGCATAATTCGTTTCGGAATTGGGCTCGTATTCCAAAACACTTGTAAACCAAATTTAATTGTCCCATAAGAAATGATGGAAACTGAAATTATTCGTTCCACAGCCCAAAAAAAAATTATATATATATATATATATATATATATATATATATATATATATATATATATATATAAGTAAAAATAAAACAAATGAACCTGCACAAGAAAAATCCCGACAGATAAGTTTTTCCAATTAAGTGTTTCATGCTGTGTGTGTGTGTGTGTGTGTGTGTGTGTGTGTGTGTGTGTGTGTGTGTGTGTGTGTGTGTTTGTGTGTGTGTGTGTGAAGCCTGTCCCATCCCGAGAGAACGTGTGAACCGGCTCGGGGTCAAATTACGCGCACACACACACAAATAAGAGAGGCTGAGGGAGAAAATGGATTTTTAACCTTCTAATGAGACTCTATTACACAGTAAACCTTTCTTATTGGAATTTCACATAAACACATTAATGGAGAGACTGTTTTGTCTGAAAAATTAGCAAAGAACATCACTAATGACGATGAGCACTTAATAACGAATCACTGCTGTAAAGTAAAACAAACAAATGAACCTGCACTTTACCTTTGAAAAGAATCACGACAGAGCGGAGTTTCTGTGAGGAGCAGAGTGTGTGTGTGTGTTTGTGTGTGTGTTTGTGTGTGTGTGTGTGTGTAGCACCCCCTCTCTGTTTCTCATACACACACACACACTCTAAACGAGCGCACGCACGTGAGAGGGGAAAAAGAGGAGAGTCTAAGCGTAGTCATGCTGATCAGTTGCCATGGTGCTTTCTGACACAGATGTGTTGAAGGTGACACAGACATGAATATTAATTATTTTTAAATGTAATGATTTGTCTTTGACATATCGTTTAATTCATGAATTTTTGTTTTCAGCATGTTTTACACTTTTACTTTTTTGATCATGCAGCAATATATTGTAAATATATACACGTGCTGAGAGGATTAAAATATAAGATAATTTTTAATCACATTATTACAGTATTTAGAATAAACAGGTTATGCCATTCCCAATAATAACACACTTTTACAAACACATCAGCTTTAAAGTAAGTCTTAAATGATTATTAAAATCTGGTGATGAAGAGTGTGTCATTGTGTCTCTCTACAGGTTGTGTAAGTGTGGTGTCTCAGATGAAGGCTGTGCTGCTCTGACTTCAGCTCTGAGATTAAACCCCTCACACCTGAGAGACCTGGATCTGTCCTATAATAAAATAGAAGCCTCAGCGAAGAAGCTGCTCTCTTCTCTTAAGGATGATAAACATTACAATCTACAGATTCTAAAGTGAGTAATGAATTAAAAAAGTCTACAAAAAGTAATTTCTTTAGTTTGTACATTTTATTTATACCAAAGAAATATAGGATTAGCAGGTTAGAAGTGTTATCATTGTATTTTATTTAAATATAATTTTTAATTATTAATTAAATATTCTTTAAAATTATTTTGTGTTCAGAAGAAAATGTTGATTTAAAATCCATGTGAAGGCTGAAAACAGGGAGTCAGACAGAGTCTACAAAATGTCACAAATGAGTGCATGAGAGTGATTGTAAATTGTTCTGTCATTCCTGTCAAATTCACCTCCGCTTCTTCTTAAAGTCTGCACTTAAATATAAATGTAGAACAAGAGCTAAATGGCTCAGTAGTGTTGATTATTTAAAAATCTACAAAGCCTGTGATTGGATAAGAGCAGTGATGTGATGAGGAAATATCTGCTCATGTTCCTGTTATAACACAGATGTTACTAAGAAGGATCATGCTGTTGATGCTGTTGATCATGAAGTACCGCAGTCCAGTTTATGGTTATTAATACATGTTTTTATTTTTCATTCAGGCTGTGATGAACATCTTTGTGTGATGAAGACTCCGGTGTTCCTGCGTCTCCATGTTGGTGATAGAGAACATGCTCATAAACACATCATTCATTTAGTTATAACACATTAAACAGACTCAGAGACGTGAGAAGTGTGTGTTCATCGTGCACAGTGAATCACAGACTGAGTGAACACAGACAAGTGGAGAGACACAAGTCATCAAATCTGCCAGTTATGAAATATATGAAACATCAGCCTTGTTGTGGTCACTGCTTCTCCAAACAGATTCATGGACAAAAACTATCTGTTTTGTGATGTGTTTCTTTGATGTGTTGAGATTATTCTGTATTTGTGATTAGTATTCTTTTTTTAAATAATGTAATATGTTTAAATTTTTCTTGGATGTATATTGTGGCTATTTTGATGGATACATGATTAAAATAACATTGTATTGAACTGCTTACATTGACGTGCATAAATTACAAAAATGTTTAGAAAAATGTAACACATGCATGTGTCATAATTTCTGCTTCAAATTACCTAAATTATGTACAGTATGTAACTTAAAATTTGTAGTAAAATAATGATAAATTACCAATTATTGTTTTTCAGTGGAAATTATTCAGTGGTTGAATGTAATTCACCTTGGCCACAATTTTTTACATAAAAATATCACATTAAGAGAGTCACCTTGTCTGATGCTTAGATGCAATTAAAATGTTTATACTAAAGGAATCACAGTCTCATTGAACCATAGTTATTTTGTTAAAACAGAGCTATAGCGCATCACAGTGATCTAATGTAATATTCCTTAAAATCAAACATACATGTATTATATTTAACTAGTGTGCTTTTCCTCAAAGTCAATTTTAACTACTGTTCATTCATCTAATGAGAATTTTCATGAGAGTAAAATGATCATAAAATGTACAAAAGTTTTCTTTTCCCCAATGTTGTAGAATTAACGACCTTTACTGACTCAATTAAAATATAAATTCAATATACAAACCTTTAATGGTTCAATTATATATTGCCTGCCTACAAAAAAGTACTCATCTGGATTTACCTAAGCAAATAGCTCAGAGTTTTCTATTGGATAATTACTGCTGTTAGCTGGCAACAGGTTATTCAGCTGATGGGTCTGATGAGTCCAGATTTACCCTGTTTCAGAGCATGTACCCAAAACAAGGAGGCCAGCTGACTACCTAAATTTCCTGCATGACCAGGTTTTCTCATTAATATATTTTTTTGTTGATGTTAATTGATGGCATGGGCATAGTCCAAAATGATGATACCAGTTTTCCTCAGGCTCAAATCATAAAATAATGGTTCAGTAAGCATGAAACATAATTTTCAAACATGGATTGGCCACCAGTCCCCACCTTAACCCCATGAAGAATCTTTGGGATGTGCTGGAGAAGACTTTACGCAGTCGTCTGACATCAAAGTTTGTACACACCTTCTCTCTTTGTGGATTTTTTTTACTTAATTCTTTCGACATTGTACTTTAATCCTGAAAACATTCAAACTATTGTGGTGGAGTAGTTTGCTGTGTATGAGCAAAGGTTGATAATTCTGCAGCACCAGTGTAACCAGGTTACTAGAAGTAACGAAAGAATACTTAATACCGAGATTATGTTAAAACCATCGAAAATTTTTCTGAAGAAATGAATTTATTAAATAAATAGTAATTATATAAAGGTATAGGATATTATTTTGCTATTGATGTGGCTAATAATAATCAACCATGAACTTCAGATGGAACAATGGCAGTGCAGACACTCAGTGTAGAGGAGGCGTTGAGTTCTGGTATTTGTAAAAGGTGTTTACGTGGAAGAAGTCTACCTCTCTCTTGCACATTCCTGATAAGCTTGGTATTCGCAACAATAGACCAGGACCAAAACACAAAACATCCAGAGGCAGTTAAACCCCCCCCCCACAGGCATAATTAATAAGGCCCAGCAGGTTTTTAAAATCATTGAGCTGCTTACATCCACCTATATACAGATGTCGCCTTTAAGACTGCGCGTGTTTTCCCGCGAGAGGCCGCAATTTAGCGCGCGGCGTGCCGCGACTTGCCGGAGGCAACATTCGGGAATTTAAAATTAATGTGTTGTGCTTCACTGAATATCCGCCAGATGGCGCATGGAAGGACTTTATCTAAAAGCCGGTGGTCCGGGAAAGTCAGTTTCCCTATGTTTCCCCGGTGGCGCGCAGATTCAAATCATGACGTCACTCGCAACCTAACGCTGAGAAGGCGAACAAGGATTTTAACAGATTTTAACAGATTTTCTAATTAAAATGACACACACGTCGTGTATATACAGAATATCAATTACATATATATCAATTATATCAATTTCACTGAAGCCTATCCCTCACCATATGACAATTTGCCATTCATTCTCGCATTGATAATCAGCAATATTTTATAAGGAGATTTAGGGATTTAGCTCTACTTAATTTTCTAACGTTTTAAGAAAATTCATTAGTTCGTTCATTCTATTTGAAGCTTCGGATGTTTTTTTTTATTTTTTAGATTAGTTCTGAACTCGCTTCCGTGAAACTATCGCTAAAACAATGTACTGAGCCCTCCTGAGGATATAAAGCTTTATTATTGTGTTTGAATAAATAATCAGATCTACCACAGCAGATAATAAACTATGCTATGTCATAACCGAAGCAAACACCACGATTGTGCCTCGTTTCGTTCGACGGGAACGTGGTTCACTTGGCCGCGGTGTATTATAACCCTGTGGAATGTTTCACTGTTATACCCCTGTGGAATGTTTCACTGTTTATGCTCACATAAGAGGAATAAAAGCGAGTGAAATGTGGAAATGATGTGTGGCAACTCAATGAGAACTAAACCAAAGATTTCGGTAACTCCACTGAGTGTAACATCTGCATAGTGACACTGAACATCTTCACTTTTCCGTTTACCTCTGAAAAAAAAGCTGTATTTTGTTTGTTTATATTTAGAGTTTTTAGAACAGTAGAAGAAGTACAGTGGTTACAAAATCGGAGCGTCATATTTAGCGTCGCCGCCGCATTACGGCATGTGCATTTGCTGTGCATTTGCTGGCTTTTACCACTGAGTGGCGCTATATAACTACAGACTGATGCCTCATGCCTTACTTCATTCTCTGCCTCACTAATGAGACGCGTACCATTAAATAATACACGTAGTAGCCGATAACATCAAGTGAAACACTGTAGTTGACCGAATTCATAATCACAGTACTATAATTACAGTAAAAATGTAGAATTCAAATTAAATCAAATCTTATTAAGATCAAATTTAAGCACAATGAATATTAACACAGTGAGCCTTTAGATTTTATCACGTGTAATTAGAAAAGAAGTGTGTAGGGTTTTATTTAAATATAATTTTCTAAACCAATAAGATCAAATAACACCAAGTTATTATTATAACAGGCTTACTTTGTCACTTATCAAAGAAGTACACTTGCTTTCAAAGAAGTCGAGTGGCTTATTAACGTCTCTGGGGTGCATTGTTTCTAAGTGGCCGCTTGGTGTGGCGGTTAGAACGCTCGACCAGAGATCTGCAAAGCGCCGCTTCGAATCCTGAGTGATGATGAAATTGTTTTATTTTAAAACTAAATAAAATGTTTTAAGTGCGCTTAAGATAGAGTCTTATAAAGGCTATGTAGACTTATATAGTTTTATTACTTTTGCACATTAATCTGAGTCCTCATCTGTTAGATCTGTTTAGTTTTTTTTTCCAGCCGGGACGAATGCGCGGCTCCATCTCTTTCCCGCCTATTCAGGGAGCCTACGGAGTGAGCGATTAACCATAGTCGAATCGATTGGTGTGCTCCCAACTCACGTTACTCGTGAGCCGGCCTATTAATGCCGGCTGGTGATAATTAACGTTAATATGATCTCGGGCTTGCTCACGATGCTCAACATCTATAAAAATAGCAAAGTATTGTGTATAGAGTGATAAAAAAAAAACTATCTAACGCATGTTAGAAAACATCATTTCCTGCATTTTTTTTCTGCTTCAGGAGTCAGTCTGTTCTGAGAAAGTGACAGGGATTAAAGTTCTCCGTCGTTACGACGGATTTCCGTTAATTGTAGCGAGTCATCGACGGATTTCCGTCAATCACACTGTTCCGCCTGTCCTTAATGTTTAAAATTCACTTTTCATAATTTTAATGCTGTGTATATATAGGCTTACATGGGTCTTAAGTTAAGGAAAGACAACGTGTATTCAGCCTGCTGAGGAGGATGTGATCAAAGCCTGGAGTGGAGCGACTGCACGTTCCTCTCTCCACTCTAAGCGTTTTGTTATCACTCCGGTATGGATCCACTCCGGGTTTTGGTTTAGTTTTGAAGAACTACGTGTCAGGCTGAGGTATAACTATATTTAAGATAGCATGGACACACTTAATGCAGGAAGGCTCCGATGTTTCGGAGATTGATAAAAGTGTAAAAAAAAAGAAATAAATGGAGATGGGCTTGGCTTAGCGAAATTGGGGAGAATGGCAAGCCTTTTAGTTCGTGGACTAAAAAAAATCAAACATCCAGGTAGGTGTCTCTGCACAGTATGCCACAGGAAACTTCAACATGGCAATAATGGCAAAACAAAGTGCGAGCTCGCCATCAGTCAGCAGCTCGTCACAATGCTGCGGTTCGTGCTCTAACAGTACACATGCTCCCTGTCTGCTGCGACAAGAACCACAACGGAGATTCACACATCTGTGGCCGAACGTGTGCGCGATGTAAAAGTGCGCCTATGTTCTTTCATAGCGGAGCATGACCTGTCGCTCACATTCTCACAACCACTAGTTAATTTAATGCAATCAGTTGTCAAAGACAAGAGTGCACTTTCAAGATTGTCTATGTCTAATGCACATGCCTACTACTTGCACACATGGCATTGCTGCTTACTGGAAATCCGATTTGTCATCTAAGCTGAAAACGAAGATGTTTTCTTTAAGATACATCAAACATGCACTGAAAAAGCACTTTTTGGAATTTAATGGTGGTGCTATTACTTTTTTCTGTTAATTATTAAGAGTTTCACAAAACATTGTTTGGTGTTATAAGATAAATAAAAACATGCACTGAAAAGATATGTGGTAGATGGTTGATTATTTGTCAAGGTATTTTTTTTCAAAGATTACAAATAGCTTTTAAAATATGCAAACTGGCAATATTAAAGCGGTTTAATCTCCCCTAAAGCTATTGGTCTCGACTATTTAAATAAAGTGTTTGTTAAAGGAATATGGCTTGGCCTGAAAAAAGTTCAGTCAGAAGACTTTTTTTCACTTTAATCCCTGCAGTGAGAGTAGAGGAAGGGGCAGATTCAGAACCAGGGAGGGAGCCGGAGACAGCAGAACAAAGAGATGATATTGCCAGCACCAGCACAGGGAGCACAGTTTTTAGTTTAGATCTCATGTTTACATTTTATTGTATGTTGATGGCTTGACTGTAAACAACATAAACAATGCAATAAATTTATTAAAATATATATTTATTGTCCCCCCTGCTGTTAAATGAAATTCGTTTCTCAGCGCCGGACTGTTGATGTCTCTTTCCAGGACCAGGCATATCGTTCAATTATTATAATTCTTTTGGCCAAATACTGTAGGCAGCCGTAACAGAGGTGAGGGCGCGCGCGTCATCATGTCTGCTTAGCCGACTCTGCGTTCACCGTAAACTTCAATATAGACGTTTATATTTTTGTTTATTTGTATATGTATGTTATTAATATAATTTTTTTAGAGATTGTGTGTGCGTGTGAGAGTTTGTGTTGATAAGTTTATGTGGATAAGTTGATAAGTGTATGTTGTCAAAGTATTTGTGGACATATAATTAGGGAATTTTTTTTTAATTAAGGATGTCTTGAAACATAATGCAGTAACTCTACAGTATTTATTTGAACACGGTAAAGGTGTTAATGTTTCGTACATTCCTTAATTTGTCCTTTCGGTTTGTGTTTTATGTTTCACTGTTTTCAATATACTGTACATACTGTAAAACGTATGGACAACAATGTTCCGGAAGCATTATTAAATATTCAATAAGGCACACACACAATTTAGTGGCAATAAAGTTTTATTAAATATATAATAAAGCAGGCCGTACTGTATATGGAAAATGGTCACTCAAAATCTTTACAAAAGCAAGAGTATTCATTAATTATTTTTTTTTAGAAAAGAGAAAACTCAATCTTTTCTTTCTAAGAAGTTCGTTAATTATGTCTCTTATTTGCTTGTTGTTGTGGGCTGTGGGGTGGAATTTCCTAGCAACAGCATCGGAAAGTGCTTGAAGCAGAATTACCCCATCAGCGAAACCGGTTTGATAACTTTCACACCAAGGATACTGTAGGTGAGAAGGGGGATTACAGTAACGGTTTCTGTGGGTCTTCACCAAGAGGTGATGTGGGTCGCGTTGTATTCAGCGAATAGACTAAAACAAAATCATGTTTGCTTCAGCATTGCAAACAATATTGTATTAGGCCAACTTTGTTTAAGATTAAAATAATAGTGGGTTAGGAACGTTATTCTTCATATAACTTAAATGGCTGAATGAAGTTAAATGTACACAATAAATTAATAATTGCGTTTGCTTTACATTTGAGCACTCGTGTAAATAGCTTTTTCATTGTATATACTACCATATCGTATATCTGTGTCTAATACTGGTTTATTCAGTGAATTAGGAACTTGGTCAGTCTGGCTTTTAGATAAAGTTCTTCAGAGCAAGTATTGTGTAAATATAATATATAAAAAATAATGTAATATAAAATAAAATAAATATATAACATAAATGGTTAATGATAGCAATAAAATCAGACTTAATAGTTGGATTTGATACTTTTCTTTTTATTTACTGTATAGACATCTTATTATGCTTTCTCTGTTATTAATCTCTCTATATTCTCTAATTATGACTTGAATAAATCGGCTCACATCGGAGCGCGCTAGCATGTTGGAAAAGCGAGTACTGTAGTCTATATATTTGTGTTTGTTGTTTTCCTGGGGGGTGGCGTGTTTATGTCTGCATTTTATCTATAAATCGTGTGTGTGTGTGTGTGTGTGTGTGTGTGTGTGCACGGAGAGTTTATGAGTGTGCCCCTTTGATGTGCTGGGTATGGCGGGGCGTCGATTGCTGATCAGTGTAAAGTAGCGTACTTTACACACACTGATCAGCACTCGACGCCCCGCCGTACCCAGCAGATCAAAGGGACAGTTATCGGCTATGACACGTTGAAGGAGAACTTAATAGTTCTCAAAAATAGTGTAAATGTCTGCAACAGTCACTAACCATTAAAATGTTTTTTTTTTTGTAATTAAACATGAAAATATTAATTACATTTTCTTTATACATATTTCCATTATATATATATATATATATATATATATATATATATATATATATATATATATATATATATAATTTAAAACTATTTATTCATTTGTCTTTTATTTACTTACTTACTAGCGAATGCTTTTTTAGGGCTCTAAAAACTACGACAGTATGAGTGACAATGGCCCTTGCACCGGTCACACACACACACACACACACACACACACACACACACACACACACAATAAATATATATATATATTCGTATTTAATTAAATTCTTAAATCATCGTGTTCACCATTCACTGAAAAAAAGAACTTGTAAGATTTACTTGATAAAATCCTCGTAACAATTTGGACACATAGATTTTAAGTAAATTTTATTGCTCCAATATTAAGGCTGAATACCAAACCCCTTCCCCCTACCCTTCCACTTGGCGCGTTCACGTGCAGGGGTAGAGGTGTCTCATTTCTCTTTTGGTTGGAGGTGTAGGGGGAGGGGGAAGGGCCAGATAGCCCTCCAAACGAAGATTTTTCGGGACCTCACTTCATTTGCAAAAAAATCGCTAAAGTTTGCTAGCGGATAGTACAGATTGCACGATATTACAAATATATATTTTATGTCACATACACTTTACTGCATGCTACAAACAAATATGAAAGTTCAGTAGCACGGCTGTTTGCCGAGCATTTGATAACGCATTGTTTGTTTAGCTTACGGCCATATGTGTACATGGAAATGAACGGTGCTTACACTATTCTTACTTATTGCAACGTGACTATAGTTTTGTAATTTATATTATAGGGATGGCTGAGGAAACCCGAAGGCTCATCCGTGTTCGTGGTGAAAATGAGCAACTTTTTTAAAAATCGAAATACGGCGCAAAAAAAACTTTGGGAGTGAGTAATCTCTCTCTTATTGGAATGTGTGATAAACATCGGCGCATGTCCTCTGACGTAACATTAGGAACATCTTTCATAAATCACACAACTAAAATATAATTAAACAGTTTATTCACCAACATTACCAAATATTTGTGACATTCACAGTCTAGATACAAGTTGTCTTTTTAATAAAAGGGCATTCAGCTAAATTTTGCATCCATAGAAACAACTGCACGGCACCAGGGCCTGAAATACTCGTTTTAAACAAAATTGTGTAAAATATTAATAATAATAATAAATAAATAAAATACAGCATTCATTTAGAAATAAAATACAGCAGAAAATACATTAAACAAACTGTAGAATGAACGTTAAAACTTAATAGCCCTCTGAAGCAGTGAAGTTCAAATTCAAATTAACACTCTGGACTAGTGCACTTAAAAGTATGCCATTGAAACCATAACGCATTAAAACATTTTAAGCTGAACATGTAAACACAACATGTAAAGACTTGTAGTCAAGCCAAATCAAATGTTTTAAGATGATAACTTCATCTTTAAAGCTTGCACTTTTCGTGATAGCTTAATCCCATCAAGTTCTAGAAGCACTTTCTGAAAATAGCTCAAATGTGTAGCACAGTGCTCGGAGCTATTGCCACATTCTTGCAAAATTTCCTTTCCTTCAAGGATTATGGATACACCAACTGGTCCTTCCCCTTCAACAGCACAGACGACAAGGATTTTAAGAAGGTGCATACTGGCATCACTTCGTCTGTCCCCCTGCATAAAATTTACAAGAAATAATTTATTTTGAGAAACAAAAAAAAAATCTGAATTGCTTCAACCTGTGCTGACTTCATTTCACAGAGAAAAAAATAAAAATAATTGATAAAAAATAACCATCACTTCATATACTTCATAAACTTGGGTTAAATTGCTTTAGCAATAATCTTGCATCAATACAACATTGTAAAACATGGCATGAGATGGCTACACTCCATAGATTACTCTGCACCTTTACACGTGTCAGGAAATCCTATGATGAATGCTGAGTGTGTATTTAAAGGGTTAGTCCAAACATGAAAATTCGTTCAATAATTACTCAGATTTATATATTCATTTGCATTTATATGCTTCTGTCCAATACAACAAACACTATATTCAGGGTATTAATAAATTGTATAATTAATAAGAAATGTCTCATGTCTCATCTTTACGCTTTGTTTGTGTGAAAATATTTACATTGTATCATTACATAATCTTTTATTCGTACAAATACATTTAGGCATTTCTTCATCTTTTGTAAGTTTTGCCTTTATCCAAAGCAAATTGCAAAAGAGGAAGGCATCAAGCATGTCAAGCAGTGCTACTAACACAAAGTTTCTGACACCGTTAGAAAAATACAAGATAGAACAGCGAGGGATTAAGGAAAAAGTGAGAAGCAAGAATCATGTGTGGAAAGATTAAGCATGCAGGGTCACAGGATGACTCGACTTATTTTTATTGTCTGCAATGCGATTTAGACAAATTAGAGCTGCTGTCAATACTGTATGAACATATGTACAGGTTCTTTTCAGTTGAAATTTAACTTGTAACTTATTAACACGCCGTTTTCACGACTTGTGGGGGTAAGAAACACACATCTCGGTGTATTAATCCGCGTGCTCGGTTCATTATTTATTTATTTAGGAATCTCCACACTATTAAAAACTGAAATATTGCTAATTGTAAGTCCTGAGATTAAGATGAACATTAATTGGGAGTCATGAAAGCAAGAATCACATCCAAAAATGAAAGCTAAACTTACCTCGAACACGACAAACTCCAGCTCCAGCCATGCCGTGTTGTACCTCCATGATTCCCAACCGACTGATACACCGCGCGGGCACAGCGTCTCCAAACACGCATGCGCGGTTTAATTTGGACACATTTTCAGCTTCAGTAGACACTCAATACTGACTGAAACACGACTGCCCCCTACAGGTAATGAAGGGCATTTTCACAGCTTCCCGCACGCTGCCGCGCGAAGCCGGCAAAAAAAAACTAAACAGATCTAACAGATGAGGACTCAGATTAATGTGCAAAAAATATATAATAAAACTATATAAGTCTACATAGCCTTTATAAGACTCTATCTTAAGCGCACTTAAAACATTTTATTTAGTTTTAAAATAAAACAATTTTAAAACATCATCACTCGGGATTCGAACCGGGGCTTTGCAGATCTCTGGCCGAGTGTTCTAACCGCTACACCAAGCGGCCACTTAGAGACAATGCATACCAGAGACGTTAATAAGCCACTCGACTTCTTTGAAAGCACGTGTACTTCTTTGATAAGTGACGAAGTAAGCCTGTTATAATAATAACTTGGTGTTATTTGATCTTATTGGTTTATAAATTTATATTTAAATAAATAGTAAACTTGGCCGATTTCGTTATAATTTTGTTTGATGAGTGGGGCTTGAAAATTCTCTTGAAAAATATGGTCATTTATTTCAGTTAATAAATCTACTATAATTTTTTTTTTACTCATTATTGTACAGTACACATTAATAGCTCTGGTTCAGATTTTTCATGTTTGTTGTGGAAATTACCATCACTGTTGTATTTACTGCGATGAATGAAAATGTCACTTTGCGCCACCTGGCGGCCATTTTACGAATGACTTTGAAATGCAACTGATTTATTTTGGCCGCTGTTGCCTTTAAACGGCGGTATACGCGGCGGGATCGCCATTCCGATTTTGTAACCACTGTACGCGCGCGCACGCACACACATAGACACACACACACACACACACACAGACACACACTCCCCTGAGCCCTTGGGAAACATCCAATCACCGTCGGTATACAAATGAGTCAAGACGTAGCCTAACGTGGTGTCGTGTCGGATTTCAGTGGTCACGGAGTGGGAAGACTTTGAAAAAGCTGCAGTGACAGTAAACAGCTGAACAACTTCACTTTTCCGTTTACCTCTGAGAAAAAAAAGCTGTATTTTGTTTGTTTATATTTAGAATTTTTATAGTAGTAAGAGAAAGTTACAGTTTGTGGTCTGTACTGTAGTTCGCACCCTTGTAGAGAATAAATAAATGAATAACACCTTCATATCCCCTCTCTAGAGTGTCATAGTCCATTGTTAGTTTTAATGATTTGGCTGAAACTAATTATCACTACATAAGTACCCTAACACCATTGATCATGAGTCACAGCTGAACCTAATTCTATACTTGTAACAGAAAATGTAGATGCAGATTTCAAATGTGTATTTATATGATAGATAGATAGATAGATAGATAGATAGATAGATAGATAGATAGATAGATAGATAGGTGTGTGTGTGTGTGTGTGTGTGTGTGTGTGTGTGTGTGTAGGCTCTACGTAGGGGCAAGAGAGGGCAGCGCACCCTCAAATAAATGTTTGCACATGTTAATATATTCCTAAAATGTATATATTACAAGTTGATAAACTGATCTGCGGTAGCGGAAAAATCCGCTGAAAAAAGGACAGGCTGCAGCGCACATGCACACATATATATACACACACACACACACACAGACACACCTCCCTTGAGCCCTACGTCTGTCGGATTTCAGCGGTCACGGGGTGGAAAGACTTTGAAGCAGTTTACAGATGTCGCCCTTAAAACCCTGCGTGTTTTCCCGCGGGATGCCGCAATTTAGCGCGCGGCGTGCCGCGTCTTGCCGGAGGCAACATTCGGGAATTTTAAATAAATGTGTTGCGCTTCACTGAATATCCGCCAGATGGCGCATGGAAGGACTTTATCTAAAAGCCGGACCAAGTACAACAATGAATGTAAGGACGCGGATGAACAGTGCTGAAGCGAACATGAATTTTATTTTGTTTTATAATAGATCTTTCATGATGAATGAGTGTATATGTGCTTCACATTATCAAACACAGGCAAAGGAGACAGAAATTATTGAGGGATCCACTGAAAAAAGTAAACCTAGTTTAATGTGTTTTTTTTCTCATTCCATTAGTAAAAAAAATAATTTGCTCTTTTTAACTGAAGTGTCTAATTTATGCTTATGGGTGAATCTTTTTTTTTTTTTTTAGTATAATGCTGTTTACAGCAGGAAACCAAAGTGAAATATTTCATTTTGATCAAGGTACTCTTATTAGGTTGAGTGTGATTTGCGCATGCGCAGTCTTTAGACCATAGTTTTGCCGGTATAATTTTATTTCCGCCTCAAACCGGAGCATGACGTTGAAACAAGTAAGGAAGGATATCAGAACCTGTATTTCAGTTACTGTTAGTTAAAGCCCCTGATTAAACTTAAATCTAATCCATTCACAAAGGACATTTCTGCTTCAAACCGTGTCTCATGACCTCATGACGCAGCATTTTCACGGACTGAATCACATGCGGGTGGAGATTCTCAAAGAAAACTCCTTTAAACCAGGTAAGAAAGCAAACTCATGTCATTTCTATGTTAAATGTATCTCTTCTATGAGCAAATTCATGATTTATGTCAGGAACAACTACTTTGTAGATTGAGTTTTGTGTCCGTGTTTGCTACTGTAGCTAAAACCACCTATATTACCTGCATTAGCATTAGCTAACTAACGTGGTGATTTTCAAAAACACCGGAGTTTATACAGTAAGTCAGCGGCGCCGAAGAAAATAATTATATTTAAGTACCGTTGGTTAACGATGTAAAAATTAATAGGAAAGTGACGTAAACATAGAACAAGCTAATTTGGAGTGAGTGCTGTTTGTAGTGTACTGCTTTCTATACTTTATACACACTGTAATTAAGATTTGCTAACATAAGAACTTGAGCCAGTCCAATTTTTGTTTTTACCTTTTTTTTTTTTTTTTTTAAAGATCAGTAATGAGTTTCTGAGAATTATATCTGCTCCACTTCAAGCAAGATTACTGGTTTCCTTGGACAAGCAACACTACAAACTAATTGAGATCATCAGAAACTAGGGAGGAACCCGTCAGAGAGAGAAGACCAGAGATATAATCTTCATCTTCAAGTTCTTGATCTGGTATGTATGGTACGGTTCAGGACCAGGGAGGGAGCCGGAGACAGCAGAACAAAGAGATGATATTGCCAGCACCAGCACAGGGAGCACAGTTTTTAGTTTAGATCTCATGTTTACATTTTATTGTATGTTGATGGCTTGACTGTAAACAACAAACAATGCAATAAATGTATAAAAAAATATATATATTTATTGTCTCTTTCCAGGACCAGGCATATCGTTCAATTATTTTTTGGCCAAATAGGCAGTCGTAACAAGAGGTGAGGGCGCGCGCGTCATCACATGTGCTTACCCGACTCTGCGTTCACCGTAAACTTCAATATACATTTGTTTATTTGTATATGTATGTTATTAATTGTACTTTTTTTAGAGATTGTATGTGCGTGCACGGAGAGTATGTGTTGATAAGTTTATGTGGATAAGTTGATAAGTGTATCAGAAAGCATTAAAATGTTCATTTGAATTAAAATGACACACACACGTCTGTGTATACAGTATATCAATTACATATATATCAATTTCATTAGTTCGTTCATTCTATTTGAAGCTTCGGATGTTTTTTTTTTTTTTTGGTTTGGTTAGATTAGTTCTGAACTCGCTTCCTTGAAACTATCGCTAAAACAATGACACACACACATAGACACACACACACACACACACAGACACACACACTCCCCTGAGCCCTCGGGAAACATCCAATCACCGTCGGTATACAAATGAGTCAAGACGTAGCCTAATGTGGTGTCGTGTCGGATTTCAGTGGTCACGGAGTGGGAAGACTTTGAAGAAGCTGCAGTGACAGTGAACAGCTGAACAACTTCACTTTTCCGTTTACCTCTGAGGAAAAAAAGCTGTATTTTGTTTGTTTATATTTTTATAGTAGTATAAGTTATAGTTTGGTCTGTACTGTTGTTCGCACCCTTGTAGAGAATAAATAAATGAATAACACCTTCATATCCCCTCTCAAGAGTGTCATAGTCCATTGTTAGTTTTAATGATCTGGCTGAAACTAATTATCACTACATAAGTACCCTAACACCATTGATCATGAGTCTCAGCTGAACCTAATTCTATACTTGTAACAGAAAATGTAGATGCAGATTCCAAATGTGTATTTATATAATAGATAGATAGATGTGTGTGTGTGTGTGTGTGTGTGTGTGTAGGCTCTACGCAGGGGCAAGAGAGGGCAGCGCACCCTTAAATGTCTGCACATGTTAATATATTCCTAAAATGTATATATTACAAGTTGATGAACTGATCTGCGGTAGCGATGACGTCACAGTCCGACAGCTTTAGAATGATGTTTGATCAGGTCTACTGTATATTCTGAATATAGAACTGCAAAATGTCTGATACAGTACTTTGGGGGAAACAAAGACTTAAACTGTTAAGTAATAACATTATTAATAACAAATATGTAATAGTTTTGATATTTGAAAATTTTTTATTTTAATGTAAAAGGACTATAGATAGAGACTTATAAGCAGCTGGTGTATCCGGGTTGTTTAATGAACTTTAAGCAAAAAGACAACATGTATTCATCTGTTTTATATAAATTACTGTTTTAACTTTGACTAGTTTTGGAAGAATAAATTGAATTGTTAAAGTCATGTTTTGCGTGTTTTAATTTTGGGGGATTGTTTGGGTATTTAAAAATTGTTTAGTTGAACCAACAACTTCAATGGGCAAAAAATGGGACACAACTTTGTTTTAAATAGTCAAAGAGTTGGGCTGAAAATAATAATAATAATTATTGATCATAGAAACAAATGAAACCAGTTAAACACTTGATTATATGTATTTGTGATTGTGACCCATGATAATTTTTTCTCAGTATAAATAAATGTTTTGGGTTTTAAGAACTCCAAAAGAGCAACGACAAACTTGGTATTCTTCCACCTTCCACTCCTGGTGTTAATTGCTCTGTGTGTGCGTGTGTGTTTTTGGCGGGGGGATGGGTGTGTGTGTGTTTTCGGCTGTTCAGCAGTTCTAAACACAAGCACAGTTTTTGTCCTTAACTAAAATACTTCAATACGTTAATAATGAATTTATTTTGTTGAATAAGGTAATAAGCGATATTTAAACCAAACCAGTAAGTTAAGTAAGTGTTCCATACATTAAAGTACTGTGTATAACCAAGTGCCCTAGCAAACACAGTTACAGTACAGTTTACAGTACAAACAGAGTGTGTGCGCTGGGGGGATTGGAAGGTGAGTGAGAATACTCATTTACAAGACAAAAGACGGTCAGAGGCAGCGCCGTTCTAGACCAGACAACACGGGGTGGGGGGAGGGGGGCATCATGTTCAAGCACTGTTTTTACCTGGCCTTACTGTATAGTAACAGTATTGTATTTGCTGAATTGTGTTGAGGCACGCAAACCCCCTGACCACAATAAGGTGGCAATCCCTCAGGGGGAAACTAAAAAATAAATATATATATATATATATATATATATATATATATATATATATATATATATATAATTATATAATAAAATATCCTTAATCCAGATTTTATCAATGACATAACATTTATCTAAGCTGGATGGTCTAATTCTCAAAACCGTTTAACCTAAAGAAAAACATAACACACTATAACTAGAATATTTACAAAACTGAAAGGTTGTCTTATGAATAATAAAAAATAGAAACTAAATTAAAACAGATGGGCTGTTGAACAGATCATAATATGTTTTATGTTTTCTGATTATAAATGATATATGGGTTGATTTTAGAAAGGCTAAATCAAATAGCTAGTTTTGGTAATGTCAGTCCAGTAACTATACTATGTAAAAGTAATTATAATATGAATTAATTAAGGGCAGGACCTAACCTAATGTTAATAATTTACACCATGATAACATTAGTATTCATGTTTTTGTATTTTTGTATTAACATTTTAAATGTTCAAATGAACGTTTCAGAGTATATAATTTGTCGTGTCATCTGTGATTGAGACCCATGAGTTAAATTGAAATATTTTTTATAGGTAGTAAGCCAGGTTTTAGTAACCTGCTTTAGTAATGGGCTCTAAAAGACAATGGAACATTACAGAACGTGCGAGTTGACGCCCATGCACAGATTAAAATGTTCATTTGAATTAAAATGACACACGCATGTCTGTGTGTGTGTATATATATATATGTAATATATATATATATATATATATATATATATATATATATATATATATATATATATATATATATATATATATATATAGCTGCTGGGTAAATATAGGACTAACTAAATGCTGGGTTAATTTAACCCAGCAAGATGGGTTAAATATTCAATCCAAATGCTAGGTCATATTTAACTATAATGCTGGGTTAATTCTACCACATAAATGGTTCAAATGTTCTACCCATATGTTTGGGGTTTGTTGGTTCATTTTAACTGGAATGTTGGGTTAATTCTACCTCACAAATAGATTATTATTATTTTCATGTTTTACAGTGAATCTGTAAAAAAAACACCCATGTCTATTAAACAGTTAAATTATTTTGATATACTTGCCTATTACAAAAAAACATACATATATGCAATAAACACCATCCTATTACATGTTCTTAGAAAAAAAATATTTATTTTTCAAAAGCACAAGAACAGATAATCAACAGCGACATCATTACTATACTATCATTGATAAGGGCGGGATGGAGTAATTGCACAAATAGACTGAGGCAGCTTCTACAGAGCAGGATCTCTCTGTGACTTCAGATATCTTTTCTGAAGAACAAAACTATCCAGCTATTTTTTTTTTGGTTTGGTTAGATTAGTTCTGAACTCGCTTCCGTGAAACTATCGCTAAAACAATGTACTGAGCCCTCCTGAGGATATAAAGCTTTATTATTGTGTTTGAATAAATATTCAGATCTACCACAGCAGGTAATAAACTATGGTGTGTCATAAGCGAAGCAAACACCACGATTATGCCTCGTTTCGTTCGACGGGAACGTGGTTCACTTGGCCGCGGTGTATTTTAAACCTGTGGAATGTTTCACTGTTTATGCTCACATAAGAGGAACAAAAGCTCAATGAGGACTAAACCAATGATTTCGGTAACTCCACTGAGTGTAACATCTGCATAGTGACACTGAACATCTTCACTTTTCCGTTTACCTCTGAAAAAAAAGCTGTATTTTGTTTGTTTATATTTAGAGTTTTTATAACAGTAGAACAAGTACCCGCGCGGACGCACACACATAGACACACACACACATAGACACACACACACACACACACACACACACAGACACACACACTCCCCTGAGCCCTCGGGAAACATCCAATCACCGTCGGTATACAAATGAGTCAAGACGTAGCCTAACGTGGTGTCGTGTCGGATTTCAGTGGTCACGGAGTGGGAAGACTTTGAAGAAGCTGCAGTGACAGTGAACAGCTGAACAACTTCACTTTTCCGTTTACCTCTGAGGAAAAAAAGCTGTATTTTGTTTGTTTATATCTAGAATTTTTATAGTAGTAAGAGAGAGTTATAGTTTGGTCTGTACTGTTGTTCGCACCCTTGTAGAGAATAAATAAATGAATAACACCTTCATATCCCCTCTCAAGAGTGTCATAGTCCATTGTTAGTTTTAATGATCTGGCTGAAACTAATTATCACTACATAAGTACCCTAACACCATTGATCATGAGTCTCAGCTGAACCTAATTCTATACTTGTAACAGAAAATGTAGATGCAGATTCCAAATGTGTATTTATATAATAGATAGATAGATAGATAGATAGATAGATAGATAGATAGATAGATAGATAGATAGATAGATAGATAGATAGATGTGTGTGTGTGTGTGTAGGCTCTACGCAGGGGCAAGAGAGGGCAGCGCACCCTTAAATGTCTGCACATGTTAATATATTCCTAAAATGTATATATTACAAGTTGATGAACTGATCTGCGGTAGCGATGACGTCACAGTCCGACAGCTTTAGAATGATGTTTGATCAGGTCTACTGTATATTCTGAACATAGAACTGCAAAATGTCTGATACAGTACTTTGGGGGAAACAAAGACTTAAACTGTTAAGTAATAACATTATTAATAACAAATATGTAATAGTTTTGATATTTGAAAATTTTTTATTTTAATATAAAAGGACTATAGATAGAGACTTATAAGCAGCTGGTGTATCCGGGTTGTTTAATGAACTTTAAGCAAAAAGACAACATGTATTCATCTGTTTTATATAAATTACTGTTTTAACTTTGACTAGTTTTGGAAGAATAAATTGAATTGTTAAAGTCATGTTTTGCGTGTTTTAATTTTGGGGGATTGTTTGGGTATTTAAAAATTGTTTAGTTGAACCAACAACTTCAATGGGCAAAAAATGGGACACAACTTTGTTTTAAATAGTCAAAGAGTTGGGCTGAAAATAATAATAATAATTATTGATCATAGAAACAAATGAAACCAGTTAAACACTTGATTATATGTATTTGTGTTTGTGATTGTGACCCATAATAATTTTTTCTCAGTATAAATAAATGTTTTGGGTTTTAAGAACTCCAAAAGAGCAACGACAAGGTTTCTCACCTTCCACTCCTGGTGTTAATTGCTCTGTGTGTGCGTGTGTGTTTTTGGCGGGGGATGGGTGTGTGTGTGTTTTCGGCTGTTCAGCAGTTCTAAACACAAGCACAGTTTTTGTCCTTAACTAAAATACTTCAATACGTTAATAATGAATTTATTTTGTTGAATAAGGTAATAAGCGATATTTAAACCAAACCAGTAAGTTAAGTAAGTGTTCCATACATTAAAGTACTGTGTATAAACAAGTGCCCTAGCAAACACAGTTACAGTACAGTTTACAGTACAAACAGAGTGTGTGCGCTGGGGGGATTGGAAGGTGAGTGAGAATACTCATTTACAAGACAAAAGACGGTCAGAGGCAGCGCCGTTCTAGACCAGACAACACGGGGTGGGGGGAGGGGGGCATCATGTTCGAGCACTGTTTTTACCTGGCCTTACTGTATAGTAACAGTATTGTATTTGCTGAATTGTGTTGAGGCACGCAAACCCCCAGACCACAATAAGGTGGCAATCCCTCAGGGGGAAACTAAAAAATAAATATATATATATATATATATATATATATATATATATATATATATATATATATATATATATATATATTATATAATAAAATATCCTTAATCCAGATTTTATCAATGACATAACATTTATCTAAGCTGGATGGTCTAATTCTCAAAACCGTTTAACCTAAAGAAAAACATAACACACTATAACTAGAATATTTACAAAACTGAAAGGTTGTCTTATGAATAATAAAAAATAGAAACTAAATTAAAACAGATGGGCTGTTGAACAGATCATAATATGTTTTATGTTTTCTGATTATAAATGATATATGGGTTGATTTTAGAAAGGCTAAATCAAATAGCTAGTTTTGGTAATGTCAGTCCAGTAACTATACTATGTAAAAGTAATTATAATATGAATTAATTAAGGGCAGGACCTAACCTAATGTTAATAATTTACACCATGATAACATTAGTATTCATGTTTTTGTATTTTTGTATTAACATTTTAAATGTTCAAATGAACGTTTCAGAGTATATAATTTGTCGTGTCATCTGTGATTGAGACCCATGAGTTAAATTGAAATATTTTTTATAGGTAGTAAGCCAGGTTTTAGTAACCTGCTTTAGTAATGGGCTCTAAAAGACAATGGAACATTACAGAATGTGCGAGTTGACGCCCATGCACAGATTAAAATGTTCATTTTAATTAAAATGACACACGCATGTCTGTGTGTGTATATATATATATAATATATATATATATATATATATATACCCTAAAAAATGCTGGGTTAAAAACAATCTGGGTTGTTTTTAACCCAGCTGCTGGGTAAATATAGGACTAACTAAATGCTGGGTTAATTTAACCCAGCAAGATGGGTTAAATATTCAATCCAAATGCTAGGTCATATTTAACTATAATGCTGGGTTAATTCTACCACATAAATGGTTCAAATGTTCTACCCATATGTTTGGGGTTTGTTGGTTCATTTTAACTGGAATGTTGGGTTAATTCTACCTCACAAATAGGTTATTATTATTTTCATGTTTTACAGTGAATCTGTAAAAAAAACACCCATGTCTATTAAACAGTTAAATTATTTTGATATACTTGCCTATTACAAAAAAACATACATATATGCAATAAACACCATCCTATTACATGTTCTTAGAAAAAAATATTTATTTTTCAAAAGCACAAGAACAGATAATCAACAGCGACATCATTACTATACTATCATTGATAAGGGCGGGATGGAGTAATTGCACAAATAGACTGAGGCAGCTTCTACAGAGCAGGATCTCTCTGTGACTTCAGATATCTTTTCTGAAGAACAAAACTATCGAGCTATTTTTTTTTTGGTTTGGTTAGATTAGTTCTGAACTCGCTTCCGTGAAACTATCGCTAAAACAATGTACTGAGCCCTCCTGAGGATATAAAGCTTTATTATTGTGTTTGAATAAATATTCAGATCTACCACAGCAGGTAATAAACTATGGTGTGTCATAAGCGAAGCAAACACCACGATTATGCCTCGTTTCGTTCGACGGGAACGTGGTTCACTTGGCCGCGGTGTATTATAAACCTGTGGAATGTTTCACTGTTTATGCTCACATAAGAGGAACAAAAGCTCAATGAGGACTAAACCAATGATTTCGGTAACTCCACTGAGTGTAACATCTGCATAGTGACACTGAACATCTTCACTTTTCCGTTTACCTCTGAAAAAAAAAGCTGTATTTTGTTTGTTTATATTTAGAGTTTTTATAACAGTAGATCAAGTACCCGCGCGGACGCACACACATAGACACACACACACAGACACACACACATAGACACACACACACACACAGACACACACACACACACACACACACACACACACACACAGACACACACACTCCCCTGAGCCCTCGGGAAACATCCAATCACCGTCGGTATACAAATGAGTCAAGACGTAGCCTAACGTGGTGTCGTGTCGGATTTCAGTGGTCACGGAGCGGGAAGACTTTGAAGAAGCTGCAGTGACAGTAAACAGCTGAACAACTTCACTTTTCCGTTTACCTCTGAGGAAAAAAAGCTGTATTTTGTTTGTTTATATCTAGAATTGTTATAGTAGTAAGAGAGAGTTATAGTTTGGTCTGTACTGTTGTTCGCACCCTTGTAGAGAATAAATAAATGAATAACACCTTCATATCCCCTCTCAAGAGTGTCATAGTCCATTGTTAGTTTTAATGATCTGGCTGAAACTAATTATCACTACATAAGTACCCTAACACCATTGATCATGAGTCTCAGCTGAACCTAATTCTATACTTGTAACAGAAAATGTAGATGCAGATTCCAAATGTGTATTTATATAATAGATAGATAGATAGATAGATAGATGTGTGTGTGTGTGTGTAGGCTCTACGCAGGGGCAAGAGAGGGCAGCGCACCCTTAAATGTCTGCACATGTTAATATATTCCTAAAATGTATATATTACAAGTTGATAAACTGATCTGCGGTAGCGGAAAAATCCGCTGAAATAGGACAGGCACACTAACCCGCACACACACACATACACACGCGCGCGCACACACACACACACACACACACACACACACACAGACACACCTCCCTTGAGCCCTGCGTCTGTCGGATTTCAGCGGTCACGGAAAGACTTTGAAGCAGTTTATATATGAATCTAAGCTTGAACTTATCAGCATTGTAAATATATAATACTTTTCAAATAAAATCGCTATTACTTTGACCCTGAAGTTTAGTTTAGCACACACAAAAAACAGAAAAGTCATTTCTGGTAAATCAACGGAATGTGTATTTTATTTACAGTAATTCATTAAAAAAATGAATATACATTGTACAGTACACGGTAAACACGGGAAAGATTACAAAATGAAAAAACAAACAGTGTCTACTTTATAAACAGCTTAGTATGTGCGTCGAGATGCTGAAATCCCTTGCATGTTTTTGCTTCCAAGTGGAGAGATATTTGACCGATAGCCTAGAACAAAAGATCTATAGGTGTGATCACAACCCCCTCCGACCGACCGTGCCATCAATCACTGACCACCTCAGAAGTTCCCTCCAATGTATGGCTGCAATACTTGTTTTGCAAGTATTTTTAACACCATTCAAAGGCTTCAAAGGGGCAGTTATCGGCTATGACACGTTGAAGGAGAACTTAATAGTTCTCAAAAATAGTGTAAATGTCTGCAACAATCACTAACCATTAAAATGTTTTTTTTTTTGTAATTAAACACGAAAATATTAATTATATTTCCATATATATACATACACACACACACACACACACACACACACACACACAAGGGCGTAGGTTTGCTACCTATGACTCCAACTAATAATAATAACACACTATAACTAGAATATTTACAAAACTGAAAGGTTTTCTTATGAATAATAAAAAAAACATTATAACTCAAAAAGATCATATTATGTTTATATATATATATTTTATAGTAACTGAACAGCTCTCTTCTCTCCAATCCACTCATACACCACAGTCTCCTATTTCTCTGTGCGCGCGCTGCAGCCTGTGAATGAATACACGCAGCGGAGGTTTTACATATTTAAAACGTAAAAAGGTGTCTCCATCATAAATAGCCCTGAATTAACTTATATATATATATATATATACACACACACACACACACATGTTTTGTGAGATTTTCCCTTACTTGGTTTTATCAATTTATATTACTCCCTATAATAATGTAAACATTGCTAATTTATGTTTTGGAAAGAAACTTAAGTAATTATTTCATCTATATCTTTCATAAATCACACAACTAAAATATAATTAAACAGTTTATTCACCAACATTACCAAATATTTGTGACATTCACAGTCTAGATCCAAGTTGTCTTTTTAATAAAAGTGCATTCAGCTAAATTTTGCATCCATAGAAAAAAACTGCACGGCACCAGGGCCTGAAATACTTGTTTTAAACAAAATTGTGTAAAATAATAAATAAATAAAATACAGCATTCATTTAGAAATAAAATGCAGCAGAAAATACTTTAAACAAACTGTAGAATAAACGTTAAAACGTAATAGCCCTCTGAAGCAGTGAAGTTGCAACTTTCAAATCAGCACTCTGGACTAGTGCACTTAAAAGTATGCCATTGAAACCTTAATGCATGAAAACATTTTAAGCTGAACATGTAAACACAACATGTAAACACTTGTAGTCAAGCCAAATCAAATGTTTTAAGATGATAACTTCATCTTTAAAGCTTGCACTTTTGGTGATAGCTTAATCCCATCAAGTTCTAGAAGAACTTTCTGAAAATAGCCTCTCCTTCAAGGATTATGGATACACCAACCGGTTCTTCCCCTTCAACAGCACGGACGACAAGGATTTTAAGAAGGTGTCACTTCGTCTGTCCCCCTGCATAAAATTTACAAGAAAATAAATCATTTATTTTGAGAAGCAAAAAAATCTGAATTGCTTCAACCTGTGCTGACTTCATTGAGAAAAAAAAATAAATAAAAATAAATGATAATAAAAAAATGACCATCACTTCATATACTTCATATTGTTAAACTTGGGTTAAATTGCTTTATCTTGCATCAGTAAAACATGGCATGAGATGGCTTTACAGTGTCAGGAAATCCTATGATGAATGCTGAGTTTGTATTTAAAGGGTTAGTCCAAACATGAAAATTCGTTCAATAATTACTCATTTATATATACATTTGCATTTATATGCTTCTGTCCAATACAACAAACACTATATTCAAGGTATTAATAAATTGTATAATTAATAAGAAAACAATGCTTTACCAGGCAATCATCAAAGAGATCCTCTTCAGATTCACGTCTCATCTTTACACTTTGTTTCTGTGAAAATATTTACATTGTATCATTACATAATCTTTTATTCGTACAACTACATTCAGGCATTTCTTCATCTTTTGTAAGTTTGCCTTTATCCAAAGCAAATTACAAAAGAGGAAGGCGTCAAGCAGTGCTACTAACACAAAGTTTCTGACACCGTTAGAAAATACAAGATAGAACAGTGAGGGATTAAGGAAAAAGTGAGAAGCAAGAATCATGTGTGCAAAGATTAAGCATGTAGGGTCACAGGATGACTCGACTTATTTTTATTGTCTGCAATGCGATTTAGACAAATTAGAACTGCGGTAAAGCCAGCCGCGGTTCAGAAGAACACGGTCAAGCCAGCCGCGATTGATTTTAGTGTGCGCACATATTACAGTGATTACGGTAGTTTCAGGACCGACACAGAGACAACGCGCTTTCAGAGCGCTTTTCATTTAGACGCCCAGGACTGAGAGATAATACAACATGCTCGTCAATTTTTACTTGCTTATTTATTTGCATTTCTGCTTTAATATCCGTGTTATTTATTGGTGACTTTGACGGTTGTCTGTTACAATATTTTTCTTAAATATTCACCATTCAAATAATTGTTTTATGTAGATAAGTTACAGCAGAATTCGTAGAAAACAGACAAAATAATGTATTTAGTCTTTCTAAATACCAGAATTGATTTTTATTTTGTTTTACTGTTCAAAAGTAGCAGTTATTCTTCAATGAATGTTTTCTATAATGAGGATTAACGTCTGCTTTGGAAGAGAGGTCAAATAAACAAATGTTCACAATGGGGAAAAAAAGTTAAATAAAATGCCTTTATTTCACTTCAGAGACCTATGAAAAAATAAATTCTAGTAAGTATAAAACGCCATGGTCAGTTTTTATCCCATATAATGTACACACATTATATGATAATAAAAAAAAAAGTAGAAAAAAAACAATGATCAGTTCTTATTCAGGACGTCCCATACTATATACACACCACATATGAAACTATTTTACTGCAGCATTTTTCAGATATGGGGCATTCTCTCTGTGTTGTTCATGAAACTACCGTAATCGCTGTAATATGCGCGCGCACTAAAATCAATCGCGGCTGGCTTGACCGTGTTTTTCTGAACCGCGGCTGGCTTTACCGCAGTAAATTAGAGCTGCTGTCAATACTGTATGAACATATGTACAGGTTCTTTACTCGTAACTCATTAATAAAGTCCGGCTTCAGAAAAAAAACGTTTATTGCTAGTGCTCTTTTACCATTTAATGCTTTAACACACACGACTCAGTTTGTTCAGAAATGGCATCTAACTGGCGAGGCTTTGTCTGAACACGCCGTTTTCACTCGGGTTGGGGGAAAGAAACACACATCTCGGTGTATTAATCCGCGCGCTCGGTTCGTTATTATTTTATTTATTTATATTTACCACAGGACCCATGGGGGCTCCGTAGGTTCAGGTTTTTACACGAAAACGGTGTTTTGTGAATCTCCACACTATTAAAAACTGAAATTGCTAATTGTACGTCCTGAGATTAAGATGAACATTAATTGGGAGTCATGAAAGCGAGAATCACATCCAAAAAAGAAAGCTAAACTTACCTCGAACACGACAAACTCCAGCAGCAGCCACACCGTGTTGTAACCTCCGTGATGATCCACAACCGACTGATACACAGCGCCGGCACAGCGACTCCAAACACGCATGCGCAGTTTAATTTGCACACATTTTCGGCTTCAGTAGACACAAAATACTTCAGACTGAAACACGACTGCCCCCTACAGGTAATGAAGGGCATGTTCACAGCTTCCCGCACGCAGCCGCGCAAAGCCGCGGCAAGTCACGGGATCCCTTTTCTCGAAACGCAGGTTTTTAATGGCGACATCTGTATATATGAATCTAAGCTTGAACTTATCAGCATTGTAAATATATAATACTTTTCAAATAAAATCGCTATTACTTTGACCCTGAAGTTTAGTTTAGCACACACAAAAAACAGAAAAGTCATTTCTGGTAACGGAATGTGTAGTTTATTTACAGTAATTCATTAAAAAATGAATATACATTGTACAGTACACGGTAAACACGAGAAAGGTTACAAAATGAAAAAACAAACAGTGTCTACTTTATAAACAGCTTAGTATGTGCGTCGAGATGCTGAAATCCCTTGCATGTTTGTGGTTCCAAGTGGAGAGATATTTGACCGATAGCCTAGAACAAAAGATCTATAGGTGTGATCACAACCCCCTCCGACCGACCGTGCCATCAATCACTGACCACCTCAGAAGTTCCCTCCAATGTATGGCTGCAATTTTTTTTTTTGCAAGTATTTTTGACACCATTCAAAGGCTTACAAGTTCCATTCAACATATAATGATGTCTGCAAATGTTAATATATTCCTAAAATGTATATATTACAAGTTGATAAAAAATCTGCTGAAAAAAGGACAGGCTGCAGCACACACGCACACACACACACACACACAGACACACACACACAGACACACCTCCCTTGAGCCCTCAGTAAACATCCAAGCATTGAGGCACGCAAACCCCCTGACCACAATAAGGTTGCAATCCCTCAGGGGGGAAGATGAAAAATACAAATTAAATAAATAAAACAAAATAAAATATCCTTAATCCAGATTTTATCAATCAACGACATAATATTGATCTTAGCTGGATGGTCTAATTCTCAAAACCGTGAGAATTTGCGTGCTCGTACCCGGCTCGTAACGAGCGCGCTCTGCCCTCAAGGGTGAGCATTGGTTAATGGCAGGCATGTGACTGATGCAAGCCAGATCCTTTTATTTAGCAAAATTGAGATTAATAGTTACATTTTATTGTTGAGGGGCAAAGACAGGGCTCCATACGCACATACACAGAAAAAAGGGCACTTGAGGCCAGGGGCGTAAATCCCGGGGGTAAATCCCGGGCGTAAATCCCGCCCCCTCCCAAAAAAATAAATAAAAACGCATTCTCTATTGTGAAAAAATATATGTATGTAGACCTAAGATAATTGTGTAAGTAGAAATAACCCCCCGTAAAAATTTCATGGCCAGTTGGGTTCCCCCTCCGCTTCCTCACAGTGGTTTGGCCCACTGCCAGCTTTCCCAGTTCAAGTCGGGTATTTTATTCACTGTAAATAAAGCGATTCTCTTTAATATATTTGATGCAGACTCATTCATAAATTAGTTGCGGCAAAAATGCTGATTACCGACGTAATTTTCCATGAATCTGCTATATTAGCGATTAAATTATTACTTATCTAGTTAACGTTATCTTGTTTACAATGGCTTGTTGCATAGTGCACTGCAACTAACACGACAAACACCGTTTCCCATGCAGTGTTTTATTTGTGACGACTTGGCATAATGTTAACTTAACATTAACGGCCACAATTAGCATATTGTTTAGCTGTACATTTACTAAATGAGCACTGTGCCTAGTCCGAATTGTATATTTTTGTATAATCAATATCCATTCTGTTCTAAGTGACTTAATTAATTTTAAATACAATTTTGAACCTTTTTTTATTCCTTGTTTTTATTGTTGTGATTATTTTTTGATAGTTTTACTTTCTTTATGTAAAGCAATTTGAATGACCATTGTGTATGAAATGTGCTACAGTATAAATAAACTTGCCTTGCAGTGTCCTAGATAAATGGACATAAGATAATTTTTCAGTGACTTAAACGCCAAGTAAGTACAAGTTCACGTATTAAGGAAATTTGGCTTTAAGAATGGGTGCTTATGAAAATACTAATGTCACAATATCAATCACAGGCAAAGGAGACAGAAATTATTGAGGGACAGGTAGACCAGGGTCAATCAGATGTACAGTGTTGGGTAAGTGTGGTGCTTTTATTGAAGGGATAATGACAGATTTTTTTTTTTTTTTTGGGGGGTGAACAATTTCTTTAATGTTTTTTGAGTTGTGGCTGTTTAGTAGAAAGTAATAGGCTCACCAATTTACAGTATGATCTTTCAATTTAGCAAGTGTAATGTAAACAAGTTAGTTATTATGAGTATGGAAAACATCTTTTCCTGCATTTTTTTTCTGCTTCAGGAGTCAGTCTGTTCTGAGACAGTGAGAGTAGAGGAAGGGGCAGATTCAGAACCAGAGAGGGAGCCGGAGACAGCAGAACAAAGAGATGATATTGCCAGCACCAGCACAGGGAGCACAGTTTTTAGTTTAGATCTCATGTTTACATTTTATTGTATGTTGATGGCTTGACTGTAAACAACATAAACAATGCAATAAATAGTTTTGAAGAAAAATCTGCTTTGTCATTGAACCTGAGAAAAACTTTGAAAATAACCATAATGGTGCAGTCTCCGTGCTACAATAATAATGATAGAAGCAAAGTTTTTCACTGTGGGGACATATCTTTATAAGTACAATTTGACTGTATTATATGTGTCCCCTTCAAAAATTGCTCATGAGAAATTTTATATTTATTGTCCCCCCTACTGTTAAATGAAATTTACGCCCATGCTTGAGGCATCCTGGAGGAAAGGGGCGGGTGCTCAAGCACCCGCCGCCCTCGCCCCTCTGCACGTGCCTGTATATGTGTGTGTGTGTGTGTCTTTACAGTAAAACGTGAAAGCGCGCTCAGTTACAGCTCAGTCCCTCTTCTCACCTTTGATAGGTGAGAAGTTATCAAACCGGTTTCGGATGGGGGAATTGGCACAATTCAGGGGTTTAAAACTATTTAACAAGACCGAGACGTCTCTGCCTAAAATGTATTTCTCCAGCAAAGCATAGAATAAATAGAAATAAAATGCTTAATATTAATAATATTGATCTTAGCTGGATGGTCAAATTCTCAAAACCGTTTATGAAAGACTTAACACACTATAACTAGAATATTTACAAAGCTGAAAGGTTGTCTTATGAATAATAAAAAACAACAACTCATAACTCAAAAAGATCATCTTTTTATATATTTTTTTAGATTATAAATAGACATGAATTAACTATATATATATATATATATATATATATATATATATATATATATATATATATATATATATATATATATACTGGACACAAACAGCAAAAAACATGATTAAAAGCAATAAAGTGCTTAGGGCTTTTCATATTTTTTGCTGTTTGTGTCCAGCATTGAATAATTATTTCATCCATTATTTGACCACGGCTGGGAATAAGAGCTGGAATGTGATTGTGAATATATATATATATATATATATATATATATATATATATATATATATACAGTGGTGTGAAAAACTATTTGCCCCCCTCCTGATTTCTTATTCTTTTGCATGTTTGTCACACAAAATGTTTCTGATCATCAAACACATTTAACTATTAGTCAAAGATAACACAAGTAAACACAAAATGCAGTTTTTAAATGAGGGGTTTTATTATTTAGGGAGAAAAAAAATCCAAACCTACATGGCCCTGTGTGAAAAAGTAATTGCCCCTGAACCTAATAACTGGTTGGGCCACCCTTAGCAGCAATAACTGCAATCAAGCGTTTGCGATAACTTGCAACGAGTCTTTTACAGCGCTCTGGAGGAATTTTGGCCCACTCATCTTTGCAGAATTGTTGTAATTCAGCTTTATTTGAGGGTTTTCTAGCATGAACCGCTTTTTTAAGGTCATGCCACAACATCTCAATAGGATTCAGGTCAGGACTTTGACTAGGCCACTCCAAAGTCTTCATTTTGTTTTTCTTCAGCCATTCAGAGGTGGATTTGCTGGTGTGTTTTGGGTCATTGTCCTGCTGCAGCACCCAAGATCGCTTCAGCTTGAGTTGACGAACAGATGGCCGGACATTCTCCTTCAGGATTTTTTGGTAGACAGTAGAATTCATGGTTCCATCTATCACAGCAAGCCTTCCAGGTCCTGAAGCAGCAAAACAACCCCAGACCATCACACTACCACCACCATATTTTACTGTTGGTATGATGTTCTTTTTCTGAAATGCTGTGTTACTTTTACGCCAGATGTAACGGGACACGCACCTTCCAAAAAGTTCAACTTTTGTCTCGTCGGTCCACAAGGTATTTTCCCAAAAGTCTTGGCAATCATTGAGATATTTTTTAGCAAAATTGAAACGAGCCTTAATGTTCTTTTTGCTTAAACTTGGAAATCTGCCATGCAGGCGGTTTTTGCCCAGTCTCTTTCTTATGGTGGAGTCGTGAACACTGACCTTAATTGAGGCAAGTGAGGCCTGCAGTTCTTTAGATGTTGTCCTGGGGTCTTTTGTGGCCTCACGGATGAGTCGTCTCTGCGCTCTTGGGGTAATTTTGGTCGGCCGGCCACTCCTGGGAAGGTTCACCACTGTTCCATGTTTTTGCCATTTGTGGATAATGGCTCTCACTGTGGTTCGCTGGAGTCCCAAAGCTTTAGAAATGGCTTTATAACCTTTACCAGACTGATAGATCTCAATTACTTTTGTTCTCATTTGTTCCTGAATTTCTTTGGCTCTTGGCATGATGTCTAGCTTTTGAGGTGCTTTTGGTCTACTTCTCTGTGTCAGGTAGCTCCTATTTAAGTGATTTCTTGATTGAAACAGGTGTGGCAGTAATCAGGCCTGGGGGTGACTACAGAAATTGAACTCAGGTGTGATAAACCACAGTTAAGTTATTTTTTAACAAGGGGGGCAATCACTTTTTCACACAGGGCCATGTAGATTTGGAGTTATTTTTCTCTCTTAATAACGTAAACCTTCATTTAAAAACTGAATTTTGTGTTCAATTATGTTATCTTTGACTAATAGTTAACGGTTTTTGATGAGCAGAAACATTTAAGTGTGACAAACATGCGAAAGAATAAGAAATCAGTAAGGGGGCAAATAGTTTTTCACACCACTGTATATATATATATATTTCTAATATATATATATATACAGAGAGAGAGAGAGAGAGAGAGAGGTGTTTTGCTGGCGAAAAACATTTTAGGCAGAGACGTCTACTCGGCCTTGTTAATTGTTTTTAAAACCCCCAATTGTACGAATTCCCCCATCAGCGAAATCATGAATGAAAGGTGAGAAGAGGCATTATAATACAGTGGGGGCTCTGTGGGTCTCCAAACTCAGAAGGCTACGTGTCAGCCGATAACTGCTCCTTTGATCTTCTGGTTACAGCGGGGCGCCGACTGCTGATGAGTAGCCTGTACAAGCCAAGCTCTTCCCCAAAAAATAATGTGAATGTCTGCAACAATCACTAACCATTAAAATGTTTTTTGTAATTAAACACGAATATATAAATTGTATTTTATTTACACATAATATTTTCATTATATATACACGGGCATCGCTAGGCCATTTTTAGGGGTGCTTTAGCCCATCGTCCCCTTAATATTTATTTAAAGTATTTTTCATATTTTTTATGTCTGCCAGTTTCCAACAAAAAGCAGCAGTATTGTCAAAGAATCAACAGGTAAATATTTAATATTATTGGCACCCACACAGTTTATTCCATTGTCCAGCCTCATAGGTGTGTTGTTTATATTGCTAATCAATGTAAGTTTAAAGTTATATGCTGTTTTCTGGTTACGTTTTTCTGATTGTACCTGTACATAGAAAAAAGTTTATACGGTAAACACACACACACACACACACACACACATATATATATATATATATATATATATATATATATATATATATATATATATACATGTGCTTAATTAAATTCTTAAATCATCGTGTTCACCCATGCACTGAAAAAAAGAACTTGTAAGATTTACTTGATAAAGTCCTCTTAACAATTTGCACACATAGATTTTAAGTAAATTTTATTGCTCCAATATTAAGTAAAACTCACCCGTAATTGTCAGGTAAAATCTACTTAATTAAATTAACAATCAAAGAAATCATGTAAAAGTTACATAATTATATTTAATGCACGTATTAGATTTATTTAATCAAGTAAAGGTAATTAATTCCCAGATAGCAGACACACGTCGCAGAGATAATGCTCCCTAATGCATGTTACAATGACCAAATATGATAATAAATAAATAAACCACACTCTCAGCTAATAATAAAACACAGATTCGTTTATTTTTTTATAAAAAATACATTCAATAACAAGCAAACATTTGATTAATTTATACAAAAACGAGAAAACGAGATAACAGTAACTTACAAATGAGGTCTCAATTTGAAAAGATGTACAAAACATAAAATACCACAAATAAGTATTAATCATAGAAACAAAATTAAACACCAACAGAAACGTTTTGCACTTTATGATTTTTAAATATGACCATGCAAGGTCACTCTACATCTTTTTCTTGTCTACAATGCGATTTAGACAAATTAGAGCTGCTGTCAATACTGTATGAACATATGTACAGGTTCTTTACAGTTGAAATTTAACTTGTAACTTATTAATAAAATTCGGATTCAGAAAAAAAATGTTTATCGCTAGTGCTCTTTTACCATTTAATGCTTTAACACACACGACTCAGTTTGTTCAGAAATGGCATCTCACTGGCGAGCCTTTGTCTGAACACGCCGTTTTCACGAGGGGTGGGGGTAAGAAACACACATCTCGGTTTATTAATCCGCGCGCTCGGTTCGTTATATATTTATTTATTTATTTACCACAGGACCCCTGGGGGGCTCCGTAGGTTCAGGTTTTTACACGAAAACGGTGTTTTGTGAATCTCCACACTATTAAAAACTGAAATATTGCTAATTGTACGTCCTGAGATTAAGATGAACATTAATTGGGAGTCATGAAAGCGAGAATCACATCCAAAACAGAAAGCTAAACTTACCTCGAACACGACAAGCTCCAGCTCCAGCCACGCCGTGTTGTACCTCCGTGATGATTCCCCACCGACTGACCCACAGCGCGGGCACAGCATCTCCAAACACGCATGTGCGGTTTAATTTGGACACATTTTCGGCTTCAGTAAACACACAATACTTCAGACTGAAACATGACTGCCCCCTACAGGTAATGAAAGGCATGTTCACAGCTTCCCGCACGCAGCCGCACAAGGCCCCGGCAAGTCACGGGATCCCTTTTCTCGAAACGTGCGTTTTTAATGGCGACATCTGTACACTCGAATAAGAAAGATAACCCAAGAAAGTGAGTACTCACAGTTTGGCAGAGAAATGACCTGAACCAACATGGGCGAACTCAAATGACTGAGTGATGTGAAACGCCATGTTGTTTCCTTTTATGCTTCCTGTTTTGCGACTGTACTACTTCCGTGTCCTAGTGCCGGCCGTGGCGTGGGTGTGTGTGACAGTAGCCCCCTTTCCGGGACCGACTCCCGACGGTCCTGGGCTGGAGGATACCCGACAACGTTAGGCCCTGATGAGCTCGTGGTCGAGAATGAACCGGGCCGGAATCCAAGATCGCTCCTCTGGAACGTAGCCTTCCCAGTCGACCAGGTATTGGGTGCCTCGGCCTCGAGGGCGTGAATCAAGGATCCGACGTACGGTGTATGCAGGGCCACCGTTGATGATTCGGGGAGGAGGAGCAGGGAGGGGGGGTGGAACCATAGGAGAAGTGGGTTTCAACTGTGAAGTATGAAAAACCGGATGGATTCGGCCTGTAGGCAGCTGGAGCCAGTAGGTGACAGGATTGATTTGAAGGGTGATGCGGTATGCTCCAATGTACCTGGGGGAAAGCTTCCAAGATTCAGTATGAAAGTGTAGATTTCTTGTAGACAGCCAAACCTTGTCACCTACATTGTACAATCGTCCCGGAGGGTGTCGACGGCGATATTGGTTGATGTAGCGGTGGTTGGCTTGTCAGATGGCGGCGTTAGCTTTGTTCCACAGTCACCGACACCTGCGGATCAACTGTTGGGCTGATGGTACATCAACCTCCGGTTCTTGGTGTTCGAACATCGGAGGTTGGAGACCATGACATACCTCAAATGGGCTTAAGTTGGTGGCTGTGTGTAGGTTGTGTGAAAGTTCAGCCCAGAGGAGGTAGCGAGCCCAGGAGCGTTGTCGATCGGCGATGAAACATCTTAAGTAATGCTCCAGTTGTTGGTTGGTCTGCTCCGTCTGACGGTTAGTCTGGGGATGGTATCCTGAGGAGAGACTACACGTAGAGTAGAGGCCTTCCAGAACCAGGTGGTGAACTGTGGCCCTCTGTCCGAGATGATGTCTTTTGGGAACCCATGCAAGCGGACTACATGTTCTAGTATCAGCTCGGCTGTTATTTTTGCTGACGGGAGTCCGGCGAGAGCCACCAGGTGCACGGCCTTGGAGAACCGATCCACGATGGTGAGAATGGTGTCTTTTCCTTCCGAGACGATCAGGCCCATGATAAAATCTACGGCAATGTGTTTCCAGGGTCTGCTGGGGATGGGTAGTGGTTGGAGGTCCCCCGGCGATGGCTGGTTGGTGTCCTTGGCCCTGGCACACACTGGGCATGCCTGGACGAACTCATCAACGTCCCTAGTAATGGATGGCCACCAAAAGGCACGGCGGATAAACTATTGGTTACACCGATTTCCAGGATGTCCTGATAGAGGTGAGGAGTGGCCCCACTGAAGTACCGTTCTCATGGTGGGAGGAACGTAGTGTCACCCAGGCAGCACGCCTGCCAGTATGGTCTCCCCGGCCTGCGCCTGACGAACTCTTATTTCCAAGTCCCAATGTAGTGGTGCAATCATTCTTGAAGGTGGTAGGACAGGCCGGGGGGTCCGTCCGGGGGGCGTCCTCTTCGTGCTGTCTAGAGAGAGCGTCTGCCTTGGTGTTCTTGGACCCCGGAAGGTAGGAGAGATGGAAATCATACTGTTCAAAAAATAGTGCCCACAGCACCTGTCTGGGATTTAACTGCTTTAGGTTGCGGATGGTGATCAGGTTCTGGTGGTCTGTCCAGACGATGAATGACTCCCTGGCGCCCTGGAGCCGGTGACGCCACTCCTCCAAGGCCCACTTTATGGCCAGCAGCTCGCGGTCCACTATGCCATATTGCTACTGAGTGGAGTCAAACTTCTTGGAGTAGAAACTACATGGATGTAGTTTCTGGTCTGGACCTCACTGAGAGAGAACAACCCTGCCGCCCACATCCCAAAAGGGTAGGAAGATGGTCGTGTCAGAGGGGTTAGTGGCGCAGCACCTGTACTGTAGCCCCGGATAGAAGTTCGCAAACCCGAGAAACCGTTGAAGTTGCTTGAGGGCCAATGACGCACAACTTCCAGCTTCTGTGGGTCCATGGCCACACCATGGGACGAGATGACAAAACCCAGGAAAGTGGTGGAGCGCTCGTGAAAAGCACACTTTTCCAACTTACAGTACAGCTGGTGGGCAAGCAATCTCTTAAGGATGGCTCTGACGTGGAGAACGTGTTCTTCGACTGTACGGGAGTATATCGTCCAAGTAAGCGAAGACCCAATGGCCTAACATGTCTCTCAAAGTGTCATTTATGAAATGTTGGAAAGTGGCAGGAGCGTTGCAGAGTCCAAAAGGGATGACCAAACTTTCATAATGTAGAGTGGGGGTGATGAAGGCCATCTTCCACTCATCACCCTCTCTGATGCGCACCAAGTTGTAGGCGCTCCGAAGGTCCAACTCTGTAAAGATGGTGGCACCAGAGAGGTTGTCCAGGGCAGAGTTGGTAAGAGGCAATGGGTGTCGATTTTTAATGGTGATGTTATTGAGTCCCCAGTAGTCGACACATGGGCGAGGTTCGCCCCCTTTTTCCTTAATGAAAAAGAACCCCGCAGCGGCGGGCGAGGAGGAGGGTCAGATAGTGCCTTGTCTAAGTGCATTGGTGACGTATTCCTCCATAGCCTGGGTCTCAGTGGTCGATAGAGAGTAGGGATGGCCGTGGGGGGTCTGAAGGTCTATCGCCAGGTCGTATGGGCAATGTGGCGCGAAGGTGGGTGGCATGCCACTTACAGAACACTTCAGCCAGGTCTCTGTAGGCAGTTGGAATGGCGTTGGTGTCATTGGTGGACATCGAGTGCCTCGGACTCCCTAGAACACGTCCCAGCCGTTGCCCGTAGGCAAAGTTCAGAACAAGTCGGGCCCCACTGTATAATCCGGTGTTGAGACCACGAGATGAGCGGGTCATGCTGCAGGAGCCAGGGGTAGCCGAGGATGATGGGTGGAGAAGAGATGGATGTAAGGTGGAGTGGAATTTTTTCTTTATGATCTTCAATGCTTAGTGTGATGGGCTGAGTTTGGTTGGGCTGGAAAAAAGGGGCCAACCGTCGACAGATGTAACCTGAACCGGCTGGGATAATGTCTCGATTTCCACTCCCTGTTTTTTGGCAAAGGTAGAGTCAATAAAGTTACCTGCGGCACCAGAGTCGATGAACGCTGTACTTCGGACCCGTTAGTGGCTAAACTGGAGGTGTACCTGAACCGTGAGCCGAGAAAAATTGGTGGTGGTGCTGGAGAGTTGGAGGGAACCCGGTGAGTAATTCCCTTGTCTCACCGGGCCTGAGCGTTTCCCGGACGGAGAGGGCAGATGGCTTGATGATGCGTCGCTGAGCCACAATAGGCGCAGAGCCCCTCTCTAAAGCGGCGTTCTCGCTCAGCTGCGGTTAGGGAGACACGTCCTATCTGCATGGGTTCCCCAGCTCCGGTGTGAACCATGGCAGATGGTGGAGAGCCGACATTTCCATGGGTGGTATGAGTATAGGTGGTCGATGATCGTGAATGAGATCCAAGATGGCGCCGGTGAGGTCGGCTGCCGTCACGACTGCTCCGACCACCTTTTCTTTGTTTTTGTTCTTTAAGCTAGTTTTCAGTGTTTTAAAATCGGCAAAATCACCACCATTGAGTACATTATGTATGATAGAGACACTCTTGTTTCTATTGGTATACAATGTACTCACAATTTAACGTTTTTAACTCCGGATCCGAGCTGGCCGAGTGAGATCCTGAGGGAGAACAATGGACGCGACGCGAAGCGGAGACCTCGAGGGAGACGAGCTGGGGTGAGGAACCGGCTGAGAACCCGTGCACACTGCACACCTCTGCCTAGCATCCTGCTCGCCAACGTCCAGTCACTGGAGAACAAGCTCGATGACCTCAGGGCCAGGATAAAGTTCCGGAGAGACATTCGGGACTGCAATCTCCTCTGCTTCACTGAGACATGGCTGAACCCAGCGGTGCCAGACCACGCCATACAGCCGGCCGAGTTCTTCTCGGTTCACCGCATGGACAGGACGCGGGACTCGGGGAAGTCAAGAGGAGGCGGCGTGTGCTTAATGGTGAACAACAGCTGGTGCAACAGCGCGAGCGTTGTTCCTCTTACACGCTCCTGCACACCAAACCTGGAACTACTGTCCATCATGTGTCGTCCATTTTATCTTCCGCGGGAGTTCACATCGGTCATAATCAGTGCCGTTTACATTCCTCCACAAGCGGACACTGACACTGCCTTATGCGAGTTGCATGAGGCGCTCACACAGCACCAGACACAACACCGGGACGCTGCGCTCATTGTGGCGGGGGATTTTAATAGTGCCAACCTCAAACGCGCAGCGCCGAATTTTTATCAGCACATCACCTGCCCCACCAGGGGCGAAAGGACACTGGACCATTGTTATACCACGGTCAAAGACGGTTACAAGGCACAATCTCGTCCAGCGTTTGGTAAATCCGACCACGCCGCCATCTTCCTCATGCCAAAATATAAACAAAGGCTGAAGCAGGAAGTTCCGGCCCTGAGGGAGGTCGCGCGCTGGACGGACCAATCGGTGGCCGCGTTACAGGACGCACTCGATGACACAGACTGGGACATGTTCAGAAACAGCTCCGATGATGACGTCAGCGTGTTTACGGAAGCGGTTGTGGGATTTATTGAAAAGCTAGTGGACGATACGGTAGAGAAAAAGACTATCAGAACGTTTCCCAACCAGAAGCCGTGGGTGGATAAAACCATCTGCGACGCTCTGAGATCTCGCACAGCTGCCTACAACACGGGACTTGCGTCGGGGGACATGGAACCGTACAAGGCTGCGTCATATAACGTCCAGAAGGCGGTGAAAGAGGCGAAGCAGAGCTACGGGAGAAAACTAGAGTCACAGCTTCAACAGTGTGACTCTAGGAGCCTGTGGCAGGGACTAAGAACAATAACGGACTATAAAGCACCAACATCCGGTATGACGAACGCGGACGCGACTCTGGCAGACGAGCTGAACACATTTTACGCTCGCTTCGAGGCTGCAGCTAAAGACGCTAGCAATGCTAATGCTAACGGCGCTAATGCTAGCGGCGCTAATGCTAGCGGCTCTAATGCTAATGGCGCTAATGCTAACGGCGCTAATGCTAGCGGCGCTAACGGCTGCAGACAGGAAGACACAGCCAGCACCGGGAACGCGCTCATCATCTCCGAGCACGACGTGAGGAGAGCCTTCAAGAGAGTGAACACCAGGAAAGCAGCAGGACCAGACGGCATCTCAGGTCGTATTCTCAGAGCCTGCGCAGACCAGCTAGCACCTGTGTTCACTGAGATATTCAACATCTCTTTATCTCAGTCGGTGATCCCCACATGCTTCAAAGAGTCCATTATTGTTCCTGTTCCAAAGAAACCACATCCTGCTTCTCTCAATGACTATCGCCCTGTAGCCCTCACCTCAGTAGTGATGAAGTGCTTTGAACGCCTTATCAGAGACTTCATCATTTCTTCACTACCCGACACACTGGACCCACTACAGTTTGCATACCGTCAGAACCGCTCCACAGACGATGCAATCTCTCATCTCCTCCACACATCACTCACTCACCTGGACACTAAGAAAGGGAATTATGTTAAAATGCTCTTCATCGACTACAGCTCTGCTTTTAATACCATAATTCCCTCCACACTCACCACCAAGCTGGAGCACTTGGGACTGAGCTCATCTATATGTCAGTGGATCTCCAATTTTCTGACTGGCAGACCACAGGCAGTAAGGATGGGCGGACATGTCTCAGCCACACTCACTCTCAGCACTGGAGCCCCCCAGGGTTGTGTTCTGAGCCCCCTGCTGTACTCTTTGTACACCCACGACTGCGTTGCCACTACCAACTCCACCTCCATCATCAAGTTTGCTGACGACACCGTCGTGGTCGGACTGATCACCAACAATGATGAGTCGGACTACCTAGAGGAGATTGGAAATCTGGAGAACTGGTGCCAGAGGAATCTCCTCCTGAACGTCAGTAAGACAAAGGAGCTGATAGTGGACTTTAGTACAAAGCAGGAGAGGAACTACCAGACCCCCGTCATCAACAGGAGCCCAGTGGAGAGAGTGGACCGCTTCAGATACCTCGGTGTTCACATCACGCAGGACCTATCATGGTCCTGTCACATCAGCACCGTGGTGAAAAAAGCCCGGCAGCGTCTCTACCACCTCAGACGCTTGAGAGACTTTAGACTGCCCTCCAAGGTGCTCAGGAACTTCTACTCCTGCACCATAGAGAGCATCCTGACGGGAAACATCACGACCTGGTTCGGGAACAGCACCATGCAGGACAGACGAGCTCTACAGAGGGTGGTGCGATCAGCCGAGCGCATCATCCGCACTGAGCTCCCTGACCTACACTCCATCTACAGCAAGCGGTGCTGGACTAAGGCCAGGAAGATCATGAAGGACCTCAGTCACCCCAGTAATGGACTGTTCTCTTTGTTGCGGTCTTGGAAGAGATTCCGCTCCCTAAAGGCCAACACAGAGAGACTGAGGAGGAGCTTCTTCCCGCAGGCGATAAGGTCTCTCAATCACACAATCACACCTCCACACAGGACTAATAACATCTTTTAAGCTCACAACACTGACTGGACAATCATGGACACATTCATACACACTTGCACTAAATACTCATACATCTGGACAATTGCACATGTCACCTCCATGCATATTTGCACAACCACTGTCACTTTAATCCTATATTTTTGCAATATTTTATTATGCCCTTATGCACAGTTAATTTTACTAGTTAAAATTATTTCTTTAGTATTTCCTTTTTATTGATTATTTATTTTACGTACAAGCTTTTATTTTCTTTTTTTAAGGTCACTGGCGGTCGTATAAAGCATTTCACTGCATATTATACTGTGTATGATTGTGTATGTGACCAATAAAATTTGAATTTGAATTTGAAGTCGTGTAGGTAGTGGTGGGTGCTGGCGGCAGGGTTCTCGGTGCTGGCTTGGGGCGAGAGCGAAGGCGCTGGTCAATCCGGAGGGTGAGCTGAATCAATCCCTCCAGGGTGGCGGGAAGCTCTCGTCCGGCTAGCTCTTCTTTGATCCGAGAGGCCAGCCCCTCGTAGTAGGATGTCCGGAGCACTGCATCTCCACAGGTGGTTTGTACGGCATGGGTACGGAAGTCGGCGGTATAGTCACTCACGGACAATCCACCCTGCCGCAGATGGTATAGCTTTGTGTCGGTCTCCACCTCACCCGCAGGATGTTCAATGGTGAGCTTTAACTGACGGGTGAATTCGTTGTATGAGTGAGCGGTATCCGAATCAGAACGGAGGACTGCCGTGGCCCACTCAGCTACCTGCCCTGACAGCAACGAAATGAGGAGAGCAATGCGCAATCGATCGGTGCAGTATTTGGTGGCATTAAACTCAAACACCAGATCTAGAGCAGTAAGGAAAACACTGCATCTCCCGTCTATGCCATCCCATTTGTCCGGTAAAGCCAGAAAAACATCAGGGGTTGGAGAAGGGGGGAAGGAGTAGCGACCGCCGCGATGGGAGGCCGGTTACCTGGCTAGATATAGTTGGACTCACCTCGACGCACAGCTTAGACTCTGGAACCAGTCTCCTTGAGAGGGGCTGGACTCTCTTCCACTCTGGAGTTGCCACCGGTGAGAGGCTCCGAGCAGGTGTGGGCATACTTATTGCCCCCCGGCTCGGGGCCTGTACATTGGGGTTCACCGCAGTGGACGAGAGGGTGGCCTCCCTCCGCCTTCGGGTGGGGGGACGGATCCTTAATGTTGTTTCCGCCCATCGTTCTGTTGGGGGACTTCAATGCTCACGTGGGCAATGACAGTGAGACCTGGAAGGGCGTGATTGGGATGAATGCCCCCCCCCGATCTGAACCAGAGCGGTGTTTTGTTATTGGACTTCTGTGCTCATCACGGATTGTCCATAACGAACAGCATGTTCAGGCATAAGGGTGTCCATATGTGCACCTGGCATCAGGACACCCTAGGCCGCAGTTCAATGATCGACTTTGTGGTCATTTCGACTTTGTGGATACCGGTGGTGAGGGATGAGTCTTACCGGGCCTTTTTGGCTGGTGGCACTCCGGAGGCAGCTGATAGGTACCGGCAGGCCAAGCGGAATGCAGCTTCGGTGGTTACTGAGGCAAAAACCCGGGCATGGGAGGAGTTTGGGGAGGCCATAGAGAATGACTTCCAGACGACTTCGAAGAGATTCTGGTCCACCATCCGGCGTCTCAGGAGGGGAAAGCAGTGCACGGTCAACACAGTGTATAGTAGGGATGGGGCGCTGCTGACCTCGACTCGGGACGTTGTGGGTCGATGGGGGGAGTACTTCGAAGACCTCCTTAATTCCACCAACATGCCTTCCGATGAGGAAGCAGAGTCTGAGGACATAGAGGTGGACTCTTTCATCTCTGGGGCCGAGGTCACCGAGGTAGTCAAAAAGCTCGGTGGTGGTAGGGCCCCGGGGGTGGATGAGATCCGCCCGGAGTTCCTCAAGGCTCTGGATGTTGTAGGGCTGTCATGGTTGACACGTCTCTGCAACATTGCATGGACATCGGGGACAGAGATGAAAGAGAGGAAAGAGCAAACCAGGGTGGTGGTCCCCCTCTTCAAGAAGGGGGGTGTGTTCCAACTACAGAGGGATCACACTTCTCAGCCTCCCCGGGAAAGTCTATTCAGGGGTCCTGGAAAGGAGGGTCCGTCAGATAGTCGAACCTCGGATTCAGGAGGAGCAGTGTGGTTTACGTCCGGGTCGCGGAACAGTGGACCAGCTCTTCACCCTTAGCAGGATCCTGGAGGGGGCATGGGAGTTTGCCCAACCAGTCTACATGTGCTTTGTGGACTTGGAGAAGGCATTCGACGGTGTCCCTCAGGGAGTCCTGTGGGGGGTACTCGGGGAGTATGGGATATCGGATTCCCTGTTAAGGGCTGTCCGGTCCCTGTACAAGCGGTGTTGGAGCTTGGTCCGCATTGCCGGTAGTAAGTCGGACCTGTTTCCGGTGAGAGGAGGACTCCGACAAGGCTGCCCTTTGTCACCGATCCTGTTCAGAATTTTTATGGACAGGATTTCTAGGCGCAGCCAGGGCGTTGAGGGGGTACAGTTTGGTGGGCTCAGGATTGGGTCACTGCTTTTTGCAGATGACGTTGTTCTGTTGGCCTCATCACCAAGTGACCTACAGCTCTCACTGGATAGGTTCGCAGCCGAGTGTGAAGCGGCTGGGATGAGAATCAGCACCTCCAAATCTGAGGCCATGGTCCTCAGCCAGAAAAGGGTGGAGTACCCTCTCAGGGTTGGGAGTGAGATCCTGCCCTAAGTGGAGGAGTTTAAGTAAATCTTTAAGGGGTCTTGGGGTCTAAGTTTAAGGGGTCTTGTTCACGAGTGAGGGTAAAATGGAACGGGAGATTGACAGGCGGATCACGGCAGCGTCTGCAGTGATGCGGCTCTGTATCGGTCCATCGTGGTGAAGAAGGAGCTGAGCCAAAAGGCAAAGCTCTCAATTTACCGGTCCATCGAAGTTCCTACCCTCACCTATGGCCATGAGCTGTGGGTAGTGACCAAAAGAACAAGATCGCGAATACAAGCGGCCGAAATGAGTTTCCTCCGCAGGGTGTCTGGGCTCTCCCTTAGAGATAGGGTGAGAAGCTCAGTCATCCAGGAGGGGCTCAGAGTAGAGCCGCTGCTCCTCCGCTTCGAGAGGAGCCAGATGAGGTGGCTTGGGCATCTATTTAGGATGCCCCCTGGACGCCTCCCTTGTGAGGTGTTCCGGACACACCCCACCGGGGAAGACCCAGGACATGCTGGAGGGACTATGTCTCTCGGCTGGCCTGGGAACGCCTTGGGATCCCCCCGGAAGAGCTGGAAGAAGTGGCCGGGGAGAGGGAAGTCTGGGCATCTGAATCTGCTGGCCCCGCGACCCGACCTCGGATAAGCAGAAAAAAATGGATGGATGGATAGATGGATGGTTAAGTAGTAATATAAATACTATAAATATAATATAAAACCTAGGTCAAGAAAGGTGTCGGATTTATATTTAAAAAACATTCTCTGAATTCATCAATAAATAATAAGTTGTAGCTTTTTTTGTTGTTGTGGATAATAAAAATTTAAAGTTTAAAGCCTGCTGATCTAAAGGTAATGAAGTCAGAAGTGTGAATATGAACCGATTCAAAGTCGACAGAGTCGACTCACAATTTACGAATGACTCATCACCTGTAATGAATCATTCTTCCTAAAGTGAAAGTGATTCAGCGTCGACTACATTTTGTGGAAGTTTTGGAAAGGTTAAAACACAACATTTAAAGCGGAAACTAAGATATTAATGTAATACAAGCGGGCCGGGTGACTAAAGGTCAGTAATGTATTTATTATTAATTACTTTATATAAGAACAATGCGGATATATTGTAAATTAAACTCGTGTAAAACTCAGATGTAGGAAATGTTTAATGTGTGGGATACAGGTACAACCTGAAACAGGTATTGTCGGGTTTTTGGTTTTTCAGTGAAAGTAACAACACTCTACCAGACGACATACTGTAATGTGTTTCACTTCTTACAGTAGTTTTAAAAATATTAATTTGAAAATGATCTGTAACGTAACTCTGGAACAATAATATACAGTGGTGTGAAAAACTATTTGCCCCCTTCCTGATTTCTTATTCTTTTGCATGTTTGTCACACTTAAATGTTTCTGCTCATCAAAAACCGTTAACTATTAGTCAAAGATAACATAATTGAACACAAAATGCAGTTTTTAAATGAAGGTTTACGTTATTAAGGGAGAAAAAAAACTCCAAATCTACATGGCCCTGTGTGAAAAAGTGATTGCCCCCCTTGTTAAAGAATAACTTAACTGTGGTTTATCACACCTGAGTTCAATTTCTGTAGTCACCCACAGGCCTGATTACTGCCACACCTGTTTCAATCAAGAAATCACTTAAATAGGAGCTACCTGACACAGAGAAGTAGACCAAAAGCACCTCAAAAGCTAGACATCATGCCAAGATCCAAAGAAATTCAGGAAGAAATGAGAACAAAAGTAATTGAGATCTATCAGTCTGGTAAAGGTTATAAAGCCATTTCCAAAACTTTGGGACTCCAGCGAACCACAGTGAGAGCCATTATCCACAAATGGCAAAAACATGGAACAGTGGTGAACCTTCCCAGGAGTGGCCGGCCGACCAAAATTACGCCAAGAGCGCAGAGACGACTCATCCGAGAGGCCACAAAAGACCCGAGGACAACATCTAAAGAACTGCAGGCCTCACTTGCCTCAATTAAGGTCAGTGTTCACGACTCCACCATAAGAAAGAGACTGGGCAAAAATGGCCTGCATGGCAGATTTCCAAGGCGCAAACCGCTTTTAAGCAAAAAGGACATTAAGGCTCATCTCAATTTTGCTAAAAAACATCTCAGTGATTGCCAAGACTTTTGGGAAAATACCTTGTGGACCGATGAGACAAAAGTAGAACTTTTTGGAAGGTGCGTGTCCCTTTACATCTGGCGTAAAAGTAACACAGCATTTCAGAAAAAGAACATCATACCAACAGTAAAATATGGTGGTGGTAGTGTGATGGTCTGGGGTTGTTTTGCTGCTTCAGGACCTGGAAGGCTTGCTGTGATAGATGGAACCATGAATTCTACTGTCTACCAAAAAATCCTGAAGGAGAATGCCCGGCCATCTGTTCGTCAACTCAAGCTGAAGCGATCTTGGGTGCTGCAGCAGGACAATGACCCAAAACACACCAGCAAATCCACCTCTGAATGGCTGAAGAAAAACAAAATGAAGACTTTGGAGTGGCCTAGTCAAAGTCCTGACCTGAATCCTATTGAGATGTTGTGGCATGACCTTAAAAAGGCGGTTCAATGCTAGAAAACCCTCAAATAAAGCTGAATTACAACAATTCTGCAAAGATGAGTGGGCCAAAATTCCTCCAGAGCGCTGTAAAAGACTCGTTGCAAGTTATCGCAAAGGCTTGATTGCAGTTATTGCTGCTAAGGGTGGCCCAACCAGTTATTAGGTTCAGGGGGCAATTACTTTTTCACACAGGGCCATGTAGGTTTGGATTTTTTTTCCTCCCTAAATAATAAAAACCCTCATTTAAAAACTGCATTTTGTGTTTACTTGTGTTATCTTTGACTAATAGTTAAATGTGTTTGATGATCAGAAACATTTTGTGTGACAAACATGCAAAAGAATAAGAAATCAGGAGGGGGGCAAATAGTTTTTCACACCACTGTACATCTAATAGAAACATCTACAGTATGTTTAATATTTTGCGTGTACCCCTAAAAATATAATAAGAGTAAGTAAGAAATTATAATGTTTTTATTAAAATATGCAAATTAATCTAAAAAGTAATGATATTCAATGTAAAAGTGCGCCTTCTGTAGGACAAGTAGCCACACATTTTACAGCAGATTTTAAAGCAATATCTTACATGACCTGGATTTTACTGAAATGAAAGTATAGTCTGTATATTAAAAATTATTCAGTAGTTTACTGTTTTAATATTATTTTCAAGTAAATATATAAACTTAAAAATGCTTCTTGTTTGACATTAGGAAATGTACAGATATATTTTAATTGTTTAGGCATATTTACTGTAGGACAAAATAATGATTTCTCAAAGAAAAGAGCAGGTTAATTAATATTGAAAATAATGTCAAGTTTCAGTTTGGGATTTTAGGTGCACTGATTCAGAGATCATAAGTAATAACTTCATTGTTTTTTTGTTAGTATTAATGTGTTTGTGTCTAAACCTAATATCTGACAGTTATATATTTTTTGTTTTTCATTTTCTGAGTAAAATAATAATATTATTTTGGAAACAGGACACTGGAGTCAAAGGTCAAATAAATAATTGTTCAGCACTGATCAGAGGGCCCTACTGGATGAGAAAGGGAGGTCAATTAATGTATTTATTAATCATCCATTCATTCATTCATTCATCTTCTATACCGCTTTATCCTGTATTAGGGTCGCAGGGAGCTGGAGCCTATCCCAGGAGACTCTGGGCACAAGGCAGGGTACACCCTGGACAGCATGCCAATCCATCGCACACACACACACACACACACACACACACACACTCATTCACACACTATGGTCAATTTGGGAACACCAATTAGCCTAATCTGCATGTCTTTGGACTGTGGGAGGAAACCCACCAAGCACGGGGAGAACATGCAAACTCCATGCACACAGAGACGGGAATCGAGCCTGGCTGGGAATCGAACCCGGACCCTGGAGGTGCAAGGCGACAGTCTTAACCACTACACCACCGTGCCGCATTAATTAATTTTTATTTTTTTTGTATTTTTCTTGGTTTTATATGGATGTTGTATTCTCTAATTTATTGTCACTTGTTTCCTCTGAACAACATGATGCTAGCCAACAACATCTTTTGAAACTACTCACTCACGCACCATTGCCTGTCCCACCGACATCCATGATTGGCATAGAGCCACAATTGATGTGTATGCACAGAGTGCCTTTCATCCCACACCACTAAGAGAGCTTGGCTAATCAGCTTACCAAGCCCCCGGCCTCTATTCATTTATTTTTGACACAAATTATGTGTGACAAAGTATGTGCAGTAGAAAGTTAAAATATGAAAAGTCCAGTAATATCCATTGTACAGTTTTTCTTAGTTGCTTTGGAACATTTTTTAATCATCCTGAACATTTACAAAACTGCCAGTGCATTTCTCATACAGTAACAATTATTACAGCACAACAAAATGTATGACCTACAAAAGTCTGTAACTTGATCAAAATCTAAGTCTGTCTCTCAAAATTAAACACTTATGTCAGTGAACATGTCAGTGGCATCAGAATGAAAAGTCCTTGTGTCAGCAGTAAAACTGCTTAGTGGCCAATATAACAGTGTACTCTATACGTATTCTCTGATCAAAACTATACAGTAGCTAATATTTTATGACAGTACTAAATTTATGAAAACAATGTTTAAGCTTACACATTACTGTATGTGGAGGAAAGACTGGACAGCATTCACTTGTACATGATTGTAATGTAATTTTCTGACAGATGATGTCTTTGTGATACAGAAAAGTAAAGACAAGTTTTCAGCCCTGTACAGTGCAAAGAAAAACAAAGTACTAAATTAGAAGTGTAAACATGGGAAACATTAGTTTTGTGTTTTATTGCAGAAGGAATGTTTCCCATGTAGTGATGCATTATGGGTTATTACAGTGCTGTTATGCCACACTTCCTGACTTTCCTGTCTGTCAAGTAACAGATCCTCTCCCACATCACATACACTGACATGAACTTTAGGTGTGTTATATATGTCTTCTGCAAGTGTCTGCTGTGAGGTCCTCATTGGTTGATTGGTTTTAATAATTCCTTTGTATGGGTGAAGTCAAGATTCACCTGACAGCATTTTATGAATTCGAGACAGAACAAAATTTACAGAACAAAAATGTCTAATATGAATTAGAACTCTGGAAAACATGGTTGACAGATTATGACAACTGGTTCAATTATTTTGTGTAATGACTTATGCAATGAACTGATGTTTTGATGTTTTGGGGTGAGACTGTACATCAGGGAAGTAGTTGATAATGTAGGAAACAGTTGCATAATTATTTACATGAATGTACAAAGCAATTTGTTAAAAAAGAGATCAAGAGAAATGAGAAATTGCTTTTATGATGTTCACAAGTGGCGAGATGATGTGAAGCTTGTAAAAGTTGTTTTGAGAATTTCTGTTTTGATCTGAGAAATGAACCAAAGCCACTGAGAAAAACTGTGAAAGCACCAGAGAGCTGTTGAATATCCAACTTACAACTTCAAACCAACACCACTGCAATCAATCCAGTGTTTTTCACAGGTTGTAAATGTTTGTGATGCTTTTATTTTATTTTATTTAAAAAGAGACCTTACAAAGGAGAGCAAAATACGAATGAAACATAATTTTAAAAAGAATGATTGCAAATTGGTTAGCAAGCTCATGTGAGTTTAAAACAATGTTCATGTGAGTCACAAGAACTCTGTATCATTAGAATAAAGACAGAACATTGTTGTCTTAGTGCAGTTTAACATAATATTTCATAATTTTTTTTAATTAAATTGTTTTTATGGGTGATTAGTTACCTAGTGTAACCAAGATTTGGTTTGTTATGCACTTCCAATCTTCTGTAAATCCCACCATCTGGATTATGATTAGGTATAAGAATTAAGTCTCATCTATGATAGTTAGATTCTGAAGGCATACTGTATACTGTATACTGTGAGACCATCATAGCAGGACTTTATTTATTGTGTTTTTGGCACAGTTTATGCAAAATCATACAACAAATATCTATTAATTACTAAATGTAAATGTCAGTGTACATTTAAAGCATGTTTATATCAGGTTAAATATATTTTTTAAGAACCTTGTTAATGATAAGAACTATTTTGCTACTGTATCAACTTGAGGACTAACCTGGAAGTATATCAGTCACTTAGTTTTATGGAGATTTCCCAATATAAGGATATATTTTTTTATTTACTTCTATGTATTTTTTAAGGATTTTTTCCCCAAAATTTAACTTTTCCCTTTTATCATCATAGCTCCAGATTTCCTGTGATCCTGATCAAGAAAAAGCATTTTCAAGTGAAAATAAATTGTGATAGTGTGAGGGTTGCCCACTAGAGGGCAGTGTTTTTACTTTGTAGTTTTGGTTCCTAGACTCAGTTTCCCAGAAGCCTCCTCGGTCAGGTGACATGGATACTCACCTGAACTGAGGAGGCTCATTAGCACTTTTATAAATACCTGTTTGTTCTGGGAAACTGGGTCGAGCATTGATTTCTGTTATGTGGGTTTTGTTTTGTTCTTTTCTGTTTTAGTTTAAACAGTATGGTTGGCCTTTTTGTTTCAGGAGCACTTTAAGTTAAGTTTGCATTTGCTTTTATTTAGTTTATGTCTCTTTGTCTCTGTGTCTCCTAGCAGGATTAGCCTCTAGGAGAATTAGCCTTTTGTGTTTACCCCTTTGTGTAAGTAACCCCCATTGCATGTTTAGCTAGTAGTCTGTTTCAATACTAATGAGGGTGATACTAACATGTCTAGATCTTAGTCTGTCTAGTCTTCGTGTCTGTCTAGTCTCATTGTCTGCTTAGCTCTTAGTCTGTTTAGGTACTAACATCTTTAGCCACTAACCTTTAGAGTTCTTAGTCTGTTTCATACCTAGTCTGCTGTGTACCTTGTCTGTTCATTCCCTTGTGTCTCAGGCTACTGGCTGGTGTAGCCATTAGTCTGATTAGCTATGAGCTAGCTTAGCAGCTAATGTGCAGCTCAGCCAATAGACCTAGCCAAGCCTGTCTTGTGTTTGTTTACCCCTTGAATGCACAGTCCCTAATGTTTAGTCCGTTAGACTGTTTCGTGTGTCTTGTCTTGTCCAGTTTGTATCCCATGTCTGTACTGTATTAGATCATGTCATCCCGAGTCTGTTTGTATTTTGAGTTCTCATTTGTTAGCATGCTCCATGATTTTAGCCAACTCTTAGTTCATGTTTTGGTCATGTTTGCTTTTTGTTTGATTCTTATTAAAGACTATTTGTTTCACTGCATCCCCTCTGCATCTATGCCTCAACACCAAGCCCACAGTCCAACACCATAGCAGAACGTGACAGATAGATTTAGTTATCAAAATTTTAAACTTCAGTCCTGGTGTCCAGGCTGATTACTCAATTTTTTTTAGTTTTTCCTTCTTTTTTTTTTTAACCAAAGAGTGGCCAATGTTCTTTTGGTGCAAAGATGTGAAAATTATTGTGTGAAAGTTTAACTACAGTACATATTGTATTTGTGTTTGTGTTTTACAAGAGTGTGAATCTTCAGGACTTAACTGCGACTTTGTGGATACTTTACAAATATTCAGAGATGGAGACTCCTGATCTTGACACTGATAAAAAAAGGTATTTCAGTCATTAAATATTAATATCCAAATTAATTGAGTACAATAAATGAAGTAATATAAAAGTGCAAACAGTAAACTATTATGGACAAAATAAGGGTCACCATGAAATTGATTCTGTTCATTGCAAGTCAAATGTAGCTCATTAAATTAACAAGATAAAATGATGTGTAAACTCCAGGGAGAGAGATCAGAATCTCCATTAAGAGAGATTGGTTTGTGGTTCATGCTTTTAATTTTAAAGTTGGAGACTCCTCGCCTCTACACAGGTAACGTCTCCTCACTGTTAACGTCACTGCTGAAGTCACAGTTAAAGGCAAGGCAAGTTTATTTGTATAGCACATTTCATACACAGTGGTAATTCAAAGTGCTTTACATAGAAGAAAAGAAAATAATCATAAAATGAAATAAAAGATGATAGCAAAACTTTTAACGAAAACTTTTAAAATTTAATTTAAAATTAAAATAAAAACAGTTTGCAATAAAACTAAACTAATTTAAATTAATTAAAACATAATTAAAAATAAAAATGAAACAGTTTAAGATATTAGAAAAACATAAAATAATGCAGTCGGTTCGGACGTAGCACAATGCTCATTGAATAAATGCACAGCTAAACAGATGAGTTTTGAGTCTAGATTTAAATGCGACTAATGTTTTAGCACATCTGATCTCTTCTGGAAGTGGTTCCAACTGCGGGCAGCATAATAGCTAAAAGCTGACTCCCCTTGTCTTGTGTGGCACATCCAACTGTTACTTTCAGCAATGCATTTGCAGAAGGAGTCTATGGGGCTGTAGTCATTTGGAGATAAGGCTAAAGCTGGATATCATCAACATAGCTGGGATATGCAATTTGGTTCTTTCTCATTATCTGACTTAGAGGGAGCATATACAGGCTAAACAGGGGTGCAAGAATTGAGCCTTGTGGGACTCCGCATGTCATGGACGTCCACTTAGACTTGTGCTCTCCTATACCCACATAATAACCTCTCCCTTCTAAGTAGGACCTGAACCATTTGAGTACCATCCCAGAAAGCCCGACCCAGTTTTCCAATCTTTCTATTAGTATGTTATGATTGACAGTGCTACGTCCGGATGCTCTTTGTGGATTATAGCTCGGCATTCAACACAATCATTCCTGAAATTCTTGTTTCTAAACTAGTCACTCTTGGCTTCCCCCCTTTTATATGTATCTGGATAAAGGATTTTCTCACCAACCGGCACCAGATTGTGAGACTTGGTCCCTATCTCTCCTCCATTTGCACACTGAACATCGGATCCCCACAAGGCTGTGTGTTGAGCCCCCTCCTGTACTGTTTGTACACCCACGACTGTAATTCCATCCATAATAATAATATCATAGTTAAGTTTGCTGATGACACCACATTGATTGGACTCATCTCAAAAGGAGATGAGACAGCGTACAGAGAGGAGGTCCTGAGATTAACAGCCTGGTGTTCAAAGAACAATCTGGCTCTGAACACCAAGAAAACTAAGGAGATGATAGTCGATTTCAGGAGGCACAGCACCAATTTAGCCCCCCTGTTCATAAACGGCGAGTGTGTGGAAATGGTCCATAATTTTCGGTTTCTTGGTATCCTTATTTCTGCTGACCTTTCTTGGACAGACAATATCACAACAGTTATCAAGAAGGCTCAGCAGCGGTTACACTACCTGAGGGTGCTCAAGAAGTACAATCTGGACTCCAAGCTGCTACTGACCATCTACCGCTCGATTATTGAGAGCTTGCTGACATACTGCATCACAGTATGGTATGGCAATAGCACTATGACAGACAGGGCGAGGCTCCATAAAATAGTAAAGACAGCACAGAAGATCATCGGCTGCCCTCTCCCCGCCCTGACGGATATCTACACCTCCCGCTGCCTCATCAAAGCAAAAAATATCATTAAAGACAATTCACACCCGGGTTTCGATCTGTTTGACCTGATGCCCTCAGGGAGGCGCTACAGGTGCATCACAGCAAGGACAAATAGATTCAAGAACAGTTTTTTTCCAAAAGCAGTAATCACATTAAACTTACATTTGCACTGATTCTTGTTCCCCCCCCCCTATATAATATATATGTTTGCACTGAAGGAGTAGTTTTAATCTCATTGTACATGCGTGTATAGTGACAATAAAGGCATTCATTCATTCATTCATTCATTCATTCAGTGTCAAACGCAGCGCTGAGATCTAGCAGTACCAACACTGATATTTTGCCAGTGTCAGAATTTAAATGAATATCATTTATTATCTTTATGAGCGCTGTCTCTGTACTGTGATGTGCTCGGAAACCAGATTGAAAAATGTCAAGGTATCCATTTGCATTTAAGTGGTTGTTCACCTGATGAAAAACAACCTTTTCAATAAGCTTACCTATAAAAGGAAGATTTGATATTGGTCTGTAGTTATTTAATACGGAGTTATCAAGATTATTCTTTTTCAGGAGTGGCTTTACAACTGCGGTTTTGAGAGTTTGGAAAAGTCCCAGAGAGAAGTGAGGTGTTCACCACTTCTAATAGATCTGTTTCCACACAGTCTAACACACTTTTGAGAAAAGATGTAGGAAGTGTGTCAAGGTCGCAGATTGACAATTTGAGGTGTTGTACTGTTTCTTTCAAGATTTTGCTATCAATTTCTTGAAAGACAGACATAGTAACAGTTTTGTGAGGTTGTGTTTGAGTTTTTCTGACCTCTGCATAACTTGATGTGTTAATAGCCCTCCTAATATTAATTATTTTCTCAGAGAAAAAGGAAGCAAACTCATTGCATTTGCTGTTGGAGAGCATTTCAATGGGAATCTTACTTGGTGGGTTTGTCAGTCTCTCAACAGTAGCAAAAGGAGTGCGTGTGTTGTTTAAGTTGCTGTTAATAATGTTTGAGAAGAAGGTCTGTCTATCTGTGGCTAGTTCCACATTGAAAGCGCGAAGGCTGACTTTATAGATGCTATAGTGAATTTCAAGTTTCGTTTTTTCCGCCACATACGTTCAGCTTTTCGGCATTGTCTTTTCATACTCTGAACTGCTGTTGATTTTCTCCATGGTAATTTCTGTTTGCCCGCCTTTCTCATCTTTTCCGGAGCAATATCATCAATAACATTCTTAACTTTTGAGTTAAATGAATCAAGAAGAAGAACAACAGAGTCTGCAGAAATACTTGGTGTTAAAGATATAGCCTTCATAAATAGTGCACTTGTGTTCTCATTAATGCATCTTTTTCTGACAGACACAGATCTAGATTCGGTGGTAACAGAGATCAATATATCAAAGAAAATACAGAAATGATCAGATAGTGCTACGTCCTTTATAATATACAGAAGGATGAGATGTTTAGACCTTTACTGATGAGTAAATCTAGAGTGTGTCCACAATTATGTGTAGGCCCATGCACATGCTGAATCAGGACAAAAGTGTTTAAAACAATAATCATTTATTTTGTAATATTGATCTCTGCGTTATCAATATGAATATTAAAGTACCCTGCTATGGCAAAACAGTCAAACTCTGAGGAAATCATTGATGGCAGTTCTGTAAACTCTTCAATAAAGTCTGGAGAGTATTTTGGAGGTCTGTAAATAATGATGAACAAAATACGTGGAGCACCTTTCAGAAAAATTCCTAGATATTCAAAAGACAAATATTGACCAAATGACACTTGCTTGCACTGATAGACATCTTTAAATAGAGCAGCTACACCTCCCCCTCCTTACAGTTCTGCAGACACTCATGAATGTAAAGTTAGGAGGGGCTGTTTCATTTAGGAGAGTTGCACTGCAGCTATCATCTAACCAAGTTTCATTAAAAAACATAAAATCCAATTTGATTGTGGTGATCAAGTCATTGATTAGAAATGATTTATTTTTTAATGAGCGAATATTAAAAAATGCTAACTTGATGGCATTACTTTTTGTCCCCACAATAATCTTAGTTTGATGCATAACTGGTCGGAGATTAGATAGAGTAGGTCAGCTGTGCGGCTTAAGAAGGCCTTGGGCTTTCTATCACATGATAAAAAAGAGATAGAGATAGCTACAGGCACACTGGGTTCCCGCTTGTTCTGTAAACGTTTGTAAATGTTACTGCTATCGTAGCGGGGACCCGACACACATCACTGAGAGCTGCTATCTGTTTGTTTTATTTCACCTAGACCAGATAAAGGAGGGAGGTTTGATCCCTGGCACTGTGGCAGCGATCGGAGAGCTCTCACAGGAGGGGGAGGATGAGCTGGGCCCACAGGCCTTGGTGTGGTGGTGGAGCTCGCTGTTTTTTAGTTGCCATCTGGGGGCTTGTAGCAAAAGAGTGGGAGAGTTTGGTCCCAATATACACCAGTTCCTCCATTTTCTGTGAGAAGCTTAGAAGTGGAGAATCTAGAGAGAGGGATGCTGTGTCTGGTGAGATGGGCTCTGATTCTAGTGTTTCCGGTAGCTGTATATATTGTCCTGAATTTCCTGGCAGTTTTCCAGAAGGTTATCTTGAAGATGATGTACTGTAGTATGTCACAGTCTGTCTGTGATGAGCTCTGTGGGCAGGACTGAGCTGGGATGTCCGTGAGCAGTGGTTGTTTTGGCTGTGTGGTGTTATCAGTGTCCTTAAGCGATTCTTTAGCCACATGGTGACTCGAAAACTAAATAAATATTTAGTTCTCGAGAAATAAATATTTTCATTTAGCACCCTTGCACCGAGTTTGTTTGGGTGGAGACCATCCAGTTTGAACAGCTGTCTATGGCCCCAGAAAAGATTAAAGTTGTCGATGAAGTTAACTCCTTTTGAATTGCAGGTTCTTTGTAGCCATGTGTTCAGTCCAAGTAACCGTGAGAACATGTTAGTTCCCCTTGCCGGGAGTGGTCCACTGATGAATGACTGAACTTCAAGACTTTTAAGTGTTTCAAAGAGTTTGCTGAAATCCTTCTTCAGGAGTTCCGACTGCTCTTTCCGAATATAATTTTTTCCCACGTGGATAATGATTCGGTTTGCAGTCTTGTGCTTCGTCAAAATGTTCTGAATTTCCCTGTTCACATCAGAGATGGTTGCCTGAGGAAAGCAGCATGATGTTGTCCTGCTGCTAATGTTTCTGATTGTTGAATCCCTGATTATCAGAGTCTTAACCTCGGTTTCGCTCTGAGCTGAATGCCGCTGTCTGCTCGACTTTGAGCGCCTGTTGGTAGCGACATTAGTTGCTGGCTGATCCAATCCATATTCAGTCACATTTTCCTCACCCACATTCATTAACACTTTAAATCTGTTCTCAAGATGAATAGGGGGTGGCAAAATACCAGTGTTTACAAGTCTTGTCACAGCCATATCTGGGGAAGAGGATGCTATTGCAGCAATGTTAGATATTCGTGACAATCTGATGTCTCGAGTGCTTTTAAAGGGAAATTCAACTAGATAAACATGATGGCAAACTAAGTACTATAACCATATCTGTGTAACCAAGTATCCAAATAATTCTTTGTCTTACTTAGATAGTTTTTGGTTGAAAATGTGTTTTATTTTCATTCATCTCTTCGATCTATATAAGTCTTGCATCAGTGATCATTCATTGCCGAATTATTGCATGCCCCAAACTGCCAAGAAAACGTTTTCGCTTATTATTATTATTATTATTATTCACGTTGTCGGCCCTTTTTTGCTTCCCCGGTTACGTCTCTCGCCGCACGAATTGGTTTTGTTCAACAGGTTGACTGATCATCCGGTTTTGACCCTTTGCTTTCATTCCCGGATCTGCCTGAATCCCCAGGATAACTGCAACGCTGAGTACAGATGCATGCCTTCTTAAATCAAGTTTGTTCATCGATCACAATGATTTAGCATGTGCACTCCAGCTCTGATCCCACCACATAGCCACGCTCGCTCTGGAGTTGGGTCCTCCATACACGGACCGTGACAATTATAATAATGAAAAAAATGTAGGAAAATTATGTGTCCATGCTTGATGATCTCTGTTAAACACGCATTGCAGAATGTAAATAAAGTTTGATTATGAGTGATGGAGTTACTTCAACCGTTACTTTTTTCATTGTAGACAGTAAGCAAATGAGTGGGGGGCAAAAAAGCTTCATCAAAGGCCAGATTGACAAAGTACAGGGAAAAATTATACAGCAATTCAGAACTGCTTGAGGGGTACAGAATGAAGAACCCTAGCAAAAATTAAAAACACCCTCCACTGTTAGATTCATCATCTTATCTGTCCCTATCTTCTGCATCCTCAACACTTGCACCAATTAGCTTCATATCCTCATTTATTACATCCATATTCCTCGTCTTTGGCCATCCTCTTTGCCTCCATGTCCAACATTCTCCCACCAATATACAGATCTGGCCTTTAAAAACGCACATTTTCAGAAAAGGGATCCCGCGACTTCGTGCACATGCATGTGGGAAGCTGTAAAAATGCCCTACATTACCTGTAGGGGGCAGTTGTGTTTCAGTCTGAAGTATTGTGTGTCTACTGAAAAGTGTGTTGTCTCTTACTGTAGGTGCCCATTGACAGCAAGCGACAGAGCTCATAAACATGTCAAGCTCAAACTGATATGTATTTATTCTTCATTTTCTTCTCTCCTTCAATGATATTATTATATAGTCAAAGAAGTACTAATTATTATTAGTAGTAGTTCTCCGAATTTATTGTTATAATTATTATTATTGTAACGCACCCGCGCGTGTGCAAAAAGACTACAAAGATTTATGCGCTTTAAATATACACTGGCACTGGTGGCTAAGTGGTAATGCAACCATGGGGGGGGCGCAATCCAGTGTCTTCTTGTGCCAGTCCCAAGTCTGGATAAATGCAGAGGGTTGTGTTAGGAAGGGCATCCGATGTAAAACATTTTCCAAATCAATGATGCAAAATATTTCCATACCGGATCGGTCGTGGCCCGGGTTAACAACGACCGCCACTGGTGCTGTTGACCTACAGGGTGCCGGTGGAAATTGGGCTACTGTTGGTCGAAGAAGGAGAGGAGGAAGGCGTGTTCAAAAGCAGAGAGAAAAGAGGAAAGGCAAGAGTTTAGCAGTGAAAGTAGGGACCTTGAATGTTGGGACCATGACAGGGAAGGGAAGAGACTTGGTTGATATGCTGCAGAGGAGGAAGGTGGATATACTGTGTGTCCAGGAGACCAAGTGGAAAGGTAGCAAAGCTAGAAGCTTAGGATCAGGGTTCAAATTTTTTACCATGGTGTGGATAGGAAAAGAAATGGAGTAGGAGTTATCCTGAAAGAGGAGTTTGTTAGGAATGTTCTAGAGGTGAAGAGAGTATCAGATAGGGTGATGAGTCTGAAGCTGGAAATTGATGGTGTGATGTTCAATGTTGTTAGTGGTTATGCTCCACAGGTAGGATGTGTATTAGGAGAGAAGGAGAAATTCTGGAGTGAGTTAGATGAAGTGATGCAAAGCATCCCCAGAGGTGAGAGAGTTATTTGTGCAGACTTCAATAGCCTTGTTGGGGAAGGGAACAGAGGGGATGAAAATATGATGGGCAGGTTTGGTCTTCAGGACAGGAACGTACAAGGACAGATGGTGGTGGACTTTGGAAAGAGGATGGAAATGGCAGTAGTAAATACTTTCTTCCAGAAGAGGCCGGAATATAGGGTGACATAAGAGCGGAGGCAGAAGCATTTAGGTGGACTACATCTTGTGTCGACGTTGTAATCTGAAAGAGATCAGTGACTGCAAGGTGTTGGTAGGGGAGATTGTAGCCAGACAACACAGAATGGTGGTGTGTAAAATAACCCTGGTGGTGAGGAAGGTGAAGAGGACAAAGGCAGAGCAGAGGACAAAGTGGTGGAAGCTGAGAAAGACAGAATGTTGTGTAGTCTTTAGGGAGGAGTTGAGACAAGCTATGGGTGGTCAGGAGATGCTTTCAGGTGACTGGACAACTACAGCCAATGTGATCAGGGAGACAGGTAAGAGGGTACTTGGTGTATCATCAGGTAAGGGAAAAGGGGACAAGGAGACTTGGTGGTGGAATGAGGAAGTCCAGGAGTGTATACAGGGAAAGAGGCTAGCTAAGAAGAAGTGGGACACAGAGGACTGAAGAGAGCAGACAGGAGTACAGGGAGATGCACCGTAAGGTAGAAGTGGCAAAGGCCAAACAAAGAGCATATGAGGACTTGTATGCTAGGGTGGACAGTAAGGAGGGAGAGGTGGATCTGTACAGGTTGGCGAGGCAAAGAGATAGAGAAGGGAAGGATGTGCAGCAGGTTAGACTGATTAAAGATAGAGATGGAAATGTATTGACAGATGTCAAGAGGGTGATGGGAAGATGGAAGGAGTGCTTTGAGGAGTTGATGAATGAGGAAAACGAAAGAGAACAAAGAGTAGAAGAGGTGACTGTTGTGGAGCAGGAAGTAGCAAATATTAGTAAAAGTGAGGTGAGAAGGGCATTGAAGAGGATGAAGAATGGAAAGGCTGTTGGTCCTGATGATATACCTGTGGAGGTATGGAAGTGCTTAGGAGAGGTGGCAGTAGAGTTTCTGACTAGTTTTTTAACGAGATCTTGGAGAATGAGAGGATTCCAGAAGAATGGAGGAGAAGTGTGTTGGTGCCGATTTTTAAGAACAAGGGAGATGTGCAGAGCTGTGGCAATTACAGAGGCATAAAGCTAATGACCCATACAATGAAGCTGTGGGAAAGCGTAGTGGAAGCTGGCTTAAGGGCAGAGGTGAGCATTTGTGAGCAGCAATATGGTTTCATGCCTAGAAAGAGTACATCAGATGCAGTATTTGGTTTGAGGATGCTGGTGGAGAAGTACAGAGAAGGTAATAAAGAGTTGCATTGTGTCTTTGTAGATTTAGAGAAAGCCTACGACAGGGTGCCGAGAGAGGAGCTGTGGTGTTGTATGAGGATGTCTGGAGTGGCAGAGAAGTATGTTAGAGTGGTGCAGTACATGTATGAGAGCTATAAGACAGTGGTAAGATGTGCTGTAGGTGTGAGAAGAGTTCAAGGTGGATGTGGGTCTGCATCAAGGATCGGCTCTAAGCCCCTTTTTGTTTGCTCTAGTGATGGACAGGATGACAGATGAAGTTAGACAGGAGTCTCCATGTTTGCAGATGTTTGCAGATGACATTGTGCTTTGTAGCGAGAGCAGGGAACAGGTGGAGGAAAATTTGGAGAGGTGGAGGTATGCTCTGGAAAGCAGAGGAATGAAGGTTAGCCACAGCAAGACGGAATACATGTGTGTGAATGAGAGGGACCCAATAGGAACAGTGAGGCTACATGGAGCACAGCTAAAGAAGGTGCAGGATTTTAAGTACTTAGGGTCAACGGTCGAGAGCAATGGAGAGTGTTCAAAGGAGGTGAAGAGACGAGTACAGGCAGGTTGGAATGGGTGGAGAAAAGTGTCAGGTGTGTTGTGCGATAAAAGAGTATCAGCGAGCATGAAAGGAAAGATGTACAGGACAGTGGTGAGACCAGCAATGCTCTACGGCTTAGAGACAGTGGCGCTGAAGAAAAGACAGGACGCAGTGCTAGAGGTAGCAGAGCTGAAGATGTTGAGGTTCTCTTTGGGAGTGACATGGATGGATAGGATCAAGAATGAGTTCACCAGAGGGACAACCCATGTTAGATGTTTTGGACATAAAGTCAGAGAGGCCAGATTGAGGTGGTTTGGACATGTTCAGAGGAGAGTGTGTGAATATAGATCGGTAGAAGGATGCTGAGGTTGGAACTGCCAGGCAGGAGGTCTAGAGGAAGACCAAAGAGGAGATTTATGGATGCAGTGAGAGAGGACATGAAGTTAGTTGGTGTGAGAGAAGAGGATGCAGATGATGGGGTTAGATGGAGGCAGATGATTCGCTGTGGCGACCCCTGAAAGGGAACAGCCAAAAGTCAAAGAAGAAGACTGGTGGCTCAGTGGTAGGTAATTTGCCTGCATGCGGATGGCCCGGGTTCGATTCCCAGCCAGTGCACAAAGTTCCGGTATTATGCGCTAAAATGTCCCTCTACATAATCATTATCAAATATTATACTAGAAAATAAATTCATAGGTTTATTAATCATCATCAAATATGATATTACTATTATAATGAACCCTAGGCATGTGACAGCCGTCAAGAGCATTGATACAAAATCTTGTATAATGTTTATTTTGTGGCACATTTTTACAGGAAAAAAAAAACCATCAATTAGAACAAATAAAATATAATGGACAAAGAACGTCTCGGATTACTTTGCTGAAACCCTGTTCCCTGAAAAGGCGGGAACGAGATGCTGCGTGAAAACGCTATGGGAACATCTTGTCTTGTTGCCGGTTGTGAAGCATGTGTGCATGAAACACGCCAAATTTGGGCTATATAACCTCGGTCGGGTGACGTCATCTGATGAGACGCACCTGCAGGTAATAAATAGGAGTGATCCGGAAACATTCCTCAGATTCTTTGTCTTCACCTAGTCGTGTTGAGCATGTCTGTGTTTAAACCAGCAAAATAAGAAGTGTTTAACTCACCGATATCGAAGTTTTAAAACGAGATGTCCCTCCATGTGTGATAATCCATATCGGAGGGCGATCTTTACACTTTACTGCTTCAATTAAAGTGCTTGCGCGCGCCTCGCATTCCTTGAAAAGCTTCGGGCCGCGGCGCATTTTTTTTTTTTGGGGGGGGGGGGCCTAAAACAACGTGCATCCGGCAGAACGATTAGAAACGGATTTAAAACTCCTTTCTTTCACATTCATCAGATCGGGAAATCCCTCTGTCCGCTCTGAAGTCCTTTTTTCTCCAAAATAAGAAAAAGCTGTAGAGGTAAATGCTGTGAAATGGTTCAAATGAACAGATTCTACCTATAACTGTAACTGGTCAGGGACAGCGAGGCTGGATACAGCAGCCCACCGCATCCCACATCATAATACACTGGCTCATTAAAGTGGAGATAAAACTACTTACTAGTATAAAAATATAACAATACAAAAACGTCAAAAAAAGAATCACTGAAAAAAAAATTATATATATATATATATATATATATATATATATATATATATATATACAGTTTGTTGAGTATAGAGTGATTAAAAACAATGGAATTTATGCTATCATATGAAAAATCTCAATTTCTTCCATTCCAAGGATTAAAACCGGTAACAATGTCAACTTTAGAATCTAGAATCCAGAAGATTAAATTTACACAAATTTAAAAAGAGTCCGTAATCACTGAACGTCTTCAGAAGAGCCTCAGATTCAAGAGGTTTTAAAGTGTGAAGAGGTGCATTACAGTTTCTCTGAATGCATAGGTAAGAACACTTGGGGAGAGTGAATAATTTGCATTTGAATGTTGTCTGGCATTGTAAAAGGAGGCACTAAAGAGGAGGATTTTTATTTAGACTATACATTTTTTTTATCTCCATCTATTTTTAGGCATGCCAGCTGCCACTTTTTAGTTAGAAGTTATGATTACCTGTAGGGGGCAGTCGTGTTTCAGCCTGAAGTATTGTGTGTCGACCGAAGCCGAAAGATGCGTTATGTATTTTAGGCGCCCATTGACAGCAAGCGACAGAGCTCATAAACATGTCAAGCTCAAACTGATATGTATTTATTTTAAATTTTCTTCTCTCCTTCAATGATGATACTGTACTTCTTTTACTGTATAATTATTAGTAGTAGTAGTAGTTCTCAGAATTTAGTAGTAGTAGTATTT